>OY804603.1:43609236-44162164 GCA_963680895.1 Fragum sueziense
GACAGTAAAAGAATCGCCGAAACCTAGGATAGAACTCGGATGTCCTGTACAGCACACATACCGCTCAATCACTCTACCTAAATTTTCACCGTATCCACGTCATTACTTTATAAGAGTTTTATTGTGTTTTATACAAAAATGTTGTGTTTACATCTGAGCAAAATGTACACAGTGAGGAAAATAGATTTGAAAAACGTGACAAACGATTTTCATTTTTTCCACGGATTTTCCTTAATTTCGGCAATAACTATCTTATTTTAGGTTGATTGTTTGTCTGAACCGCCTTCCGTTACTAATGCAAAGGTGGTCAATATAAAAATTATGTGTTTCATTCCACTTTTTCCGTTTTTTTTGCAATTTGACCAAGCGAGGGACTGCAGCTTTAATACAATGCAATATTTGTATTTTACTGACTAAAGAATTACAGATAGTATGCTTTATCTAAAAAAAATACAGCAACTTTGTAATAAGGTCATTATAGTCATTTTCATTGCGAGATGAAAGTGTTTATTTATAATTTTTTAAACAATTTGTAAACTTCAACTTTAAATTGATGCAGCCAAAAAGTCAATCCTAGTCACTGTTGACTCGTGCTGTCAGAGTTAATTCCCTTTGTTGGAGAACGTTGTTCTCAGCCATCTATTGGCATTCTGTCAAATCAGGCTGTTTTCATGTTTTCATGTGTGATTTTTATCATAATGAAAAGAAAATAAAGTAAAGTAGATCTAGCAAAAAGGTTAAACGCTTTAAATGCAAAACATATTAGAAAAATAAACGCACACAAAAAAAGTCAGATTGGATACCTAACTAAATATATAACAAAGGACAAAAGTTCCTTTCAAAAAAGTATTCGAGAAAAAGTTGACACAAGCGACAGTGGGTTTTGAACCCACAGCGCAGAATACAATTTTAATTACATCATGTACGAGCGGCTAACCGATTGAGCTACGGCGTTCGATTGGAATAATTCATAAATTATAATTTATTTATCGGGTCCTTCAAGGGGAAGTAACCCAGTATATCGGGTCCATAGAAATACCGAAACGCATGAGTACTTCATGATCAAATGCTTTCAACAGAGACGTTCACGTGGGATCGGGTTAAGTGCCGGATTTGATACGCGTTTCGATAACTTCCAAAGCTTGCCGATAACGTTTAATAGATAATATATCGACATTCTATGTACGTCTCGGTTTTTGTGCATTCCAGTATTTCTATGGACCGTGGTTAATCTGATAGTCACGTGATCGGGGCCGGTCAGTTATTGGAATTGGAACGATATACAAAAGCGGTAAATTTTGCGATATTTTTGCTCGCAAAGGAGCAAATATTTAAAAAATATAACTTGCAAGGTGAACGTCAATTATTGACTTACAAATCAGTCAGTTCTACACCAATATGTCGAGAATGTTCTAATTGTTAGCCTCCCACATCCTACAGGTCTAAATCGAAAAAGCATTCCAAAGAAGGCCGGTGTAACGTAGTAAAGTGACCCCCATAGAATACTCACCCCCCGGTCACTTTACTATATAGAATACTGACCCCTTTCTATAAAATACTGACCCCCATGTAATATAACGACCCCCCTGATTTTATCTATAAAATACTGACCCCCACCTAGTTTATTCCTAATTTAACATACACTAAATGTATCCATATCGTTTCAAATCACATCCGTGTTTATCATGCTCCTCGAAAAAAGTTTCGGGGAGCATTCAGTCGCCATTCTATCCTTCCGTTCGTTCGTCCGTCCGTCTTTCCGTCCGTCTGTCTGTCCTTCCGTTCATATACAGTCAGATGTCAGCAACCTTTAGGCCAAATTTAAATGAAACTTCACATGTATAATCCCTGAATACCTTTTGAGTCAGTGTTCTCGATTTCTTTTTTTTTTTTTTCAAATTGAGGCTGCGTCACGGAAAAAGGGACCTTAATGTAGAAATTAGTGTTTCTCTAATTTCTCTTAATTAAATGAACATAATTTAATGAAATTTTGTTCTTCAGTGATGTTCTGTAGCTTATATGATTAATAAATCATGTACAAAAATCCTGTCATGTGAAAAGGGGACTAGATGTATAATAACATTGCGTCTAGATCTTTAAGTCTGACCGAAGCAAAATCTCCACAACTCTTGTACCAAATTGGACGAAACTTAAATAGGGCCTATGAACTTCGTGAAATTCTGCCAAGAACCTTTTCTCTCTGTTTCTCAATTTGATGCTGTGTTATATGAAAAGGGGCCTTATTGTAGAAGCTTTTCGCATATTTCTTTTAATATAGACAGAAGTTAAAGAAATTCTATATTCGATTAATTATTTTTTTCATATCCTACATCTTTATTTTCCAATTGCGACAGCTGCTTGACGCCTTTTTAGTCTGGCTTATTTCTCTAAATTAAGTTTTATGGACTTCCCATTACGTCCACTTTAGCGTGACGGGTTCCCATGACAAACAAATGGATCTACACTGAAATGTGACATCATCGTGACCTAGTTTTCGGATTAAATCACTTCGCCAATCGTTGAAGCGTTTATTTGATTGGTCAGAAAAAGGGTCACAGAAGATGACCCCCTGCTGGTGCCTGTAGGATTTCACACAGGATTTTAATCAGATTGAGAAGCCTAGATAACTGTCTCGCTATTCAAAGTGACTATATGTAAACATAGTCACTTAACTCTAGTATGCATCCGCCAGGTAGGAAAGTGCGTATGGCAGACACACATACATAACTCTGGTAGGCTTCGAACTCACAACGCAGAGTGACAAGTGATTTTCGGTCAGAAACCTTTTAAAACCATTTACCCTTTCCATACAAATATACTTCGGTAGTAGTTCGATCCATGAACATACTGTACGCCTACTGTGCATACGATTAAGAACCAATATAATACCACGATGGGGATTGTGTATGATGGGATGGATAACGAATATGGAGTATACGGACAAATTTTGCCTCGCTTCACGTAAGAAATTGTGCAATAATTTTCTTATTTCTGCTCCAATTTTCAAGCGGTTTGTTGCATGTACCCCGCATTAGTGAGCTCCTTCCTCGGATATATGACTTGTTTGTAGAATCTTTGAACTTTGTCCAAAAATTGATCCCAACCGACCAGAAAAACGACAAAAAATTCAGGCCCTTTTTCTAGTCGGTTGGGATCGGTTTTTGAGAAAAGTACAGGGAAGTTCCAGATAAGTAATACATCTGAGGAAAGGGCTCAGTAAGACGGAGTACATGCAACAAACCGCATGAAAATTGATGCAGAAATAAGAAAGTTATTGAACAAATTCTTACCTGAAGCGTGGTTAATTTGGCCGTAGTCGTTACCATTTCGCTTTCTGGTCGGTTGGGACAATATTTCGGAAAAAGTATCATGAGTTATCTAATATGTCATACATCCGATGAAAGAGCTCGATAAGGCGGGGTACATGCAGCAAACCGCTTGAAAATTGATACAGAAATAACAGAGTTATTGCAAAATGTCTTACCTGAAGCGAGGCGAGTTGGCATCAAATTTTGTGCAAAAAATAGACTGAGTTTACCGTTATGTTTTGATAAACCGTCGGTGTTGTTATAACATCTCGTAACTACGGGTTGATTCAAGCCGTAGTTACGAGATTTTATAACAACACCAACGAAATTCTATTTATTTGTCCGAAATTACGTCACATTTACTTGATAAAATCGTTCCCTATTGTCGGTAGTCGTTATCCATCCCATCATGCACAATCCCCACCGTGAATACAGCTGCTCCGAGACCGGATAGCTTAGTTTGTAACGTCGGGGTCTGTCAATCAAGGGGTCGTGAGTTCGAACCTGGCTCGGCATGTAGCCATTCTGACATTTGACAAAAGTCATTTGTCTCTCACCAATGGGTGTGAATCATCTATATGAAAGAGCAGCAGGAGGGTTTGGTTTGTTTGTATTTTTTGGTAGTACGGGTGCTAGAAATATCAGGAATCCATAGTAGGTGCTCCAGCCGCCGCAATATGACCATAATGTTGAAAACAGCATGGAGTTTTTAAATCAAATCAATTCAGATGCGGTGGAAGCGTCTAACCAGCCAGTTTTAATCGGGTTCGCCCAATAATGAATGAAAAGTTGCGGTCAAAACACTCTGTACATGTACGGACAGACGCATGCACGGACGAGTGCCATTGCACCTCTGATGCCTATCGATGAAGATAATTATGTTGTACGTCTACCATAGTTGGGTTTATAATAGAGTAAGATTTTTGGTGTGTATGTGGAGAAGGGGGTCGATTTTTTATGGGGGTCACAATTCTACGTAAGGGGTCACTTTTCTACGTGTGGGTAGGTCATAATACTATGACCCCCCGGTCATAATATTATGACCGAGGGGTCAGTATTCTATATAGAATAGTGACCGGGGGGTCAGTATTCTATGGGGGTCACTTTACTACGTTACACCGGCTTCAAGAGCCGGCCTTCAACAAAGGTGATATACAAAGATGGATTTGTATGGTTCGATCCGTTTCCTATCGGTGACAAAGAACAATGCATATCTTTTAACGTGTTTTGCCTCCACAGCGGAGCCTTTTTCGGCACCCTCAACAGCGGAGCAATCTTGCAAATTGCATAAATTTCACGGTTTCAAACAGATTTCTGAGGGTTATGGTCAGGCGGACCACAGTTAGGCTCGTTCTGATAACACACAGCATTCTTACGTACTCGGACATTGGTATTTTAGCCCCTTTTCTTCAAAAACATTGTACATTACTCCACAGCGGTGCCATCAGAAAACGCCTTTTCCAATTTTCGTTCTTCAATAACTTTTTCAGTACTGTATGCAGGGACGTGAAATTAATATCCGATGATTGCTTTCGTTAAGGCGGGGGCACTCCACGTTAGTTTTTCAAAATCGGTCGTGAATTGGCGGAAATATTTGATAAACAATTACCTGAGTCGAGAGAATTTTCACTAAATTCCTCCACAGCGGAGCCGAAATTACCCATAATGCAGTTCGAACGTTGTACACCCTGGTACACGGGAGAGTTGAAAGTCAAAGAGCTGTGGCTGCCGAAGGTGCCGATTGTTAACAGCCGACTTGAGACTCAGTGATCGTGTGTTAAAGTGTAAAGTCGGTTGAACACGCAAGTGAAAATAGACTTTAAATCAAACTTTAACTTTTTATATAGAATTTGTCATTTCTGTCTCAAGCGTTTTATTCGCTTATAAACTACAACTTCAAATCAAAGTACTGAAAGTACTGTTGGGAAGCAAATTTGTTAATATGGTAGGCCTGTCCAGAAGTAGAGTACTTTGATTAGGTACTTTGATTATCCATTTGAATACCTTGAACATTTTGATTCCATGCATCTATTTATAGCTTTGAATTTTTATAGTTCAGTAAACTTGACTGACCCATTTACAAGGAAGGCCATTGGACAAAAAAATTAGACTGATCTTTGAACCATAATGAAGCAAATTTCATTTTCAATCACACAATTCAATATCTACTCATAACTTAGACTTACATATTGAATATTTGAATGACTGTTACCTTATCAATCTTTGCTTTTGATAGAACTATTTATAGTGAGGAGGACCGGAAGATGTTGTGTTGTATGCAGAGAATGGTAAAGTGCAGAGAAAGGCGGCTGTAAAGAGAAGCAAATTTTGCAAAATTTGCTTCCCAAAAACTGATGGCATTTATACGCATTAGAATAACCAATCTTTGCACCAAGACATACGTTTAAAAAATTAAATTGGAATGTTATATCCCTTTTTACGAATCTAAACGATACTTAAAACCAGTCTGTATATTTCGTATTGTAAAAATGTCATTAAAAAAATCCTACCTTGCCAAAAACATTACGTGATTTTGATGTCCCCTTTAGATGGCGTTTGGGATTTTTTTAGACAAAAGACGAAAATGCATTTTCTCCTTTTGATTCAATATCTTTTGGTCTTTATTGTAGGCTACACAAATCCGTGTATCAACATCAATTTCGACTCAGCATTCAAATCGGGCCACTTTTTTCCGCCATTTGGGAAAGGGCTAAAACGTTTTTAATGCAGAAAAAGTACACAGCAAACCTAAACATAATTCATTAACATAATTTATGGCAATTTGAATTTGATTGTTATCATTTTTTTTTATTTTGGTACGTTGATTTATTATGCAAACCGAAAAATCAAAATATTTGCTGTAAGATTGACTGATGAGATTGGCTCATCGCACTTTAAAGGTGCATATGTTAGGCTGTCGACCATACACTCAGGATAAAAAAAAGTATTTAAAAAATCGCATGGATTGGTCATCCTGTGTTAGAAGATCATTTCTGTCGAAGGAAAATTCGAATGATATTCATGCAGTCCTTCTAAATCAAGTCTGTTTCTAACTTAACCCTTTTCAAAACAAGACAAGGTTTTGACATCCACAATGGAAAAGGCTTGGGAAAGCATTGAGCCAAAAGAAGAAACTGCTGATGAGCAGCAGTTTCTCCTTTTGACTCAATATTTTCTTTGCTGTATTTTACACAAATCCAGTCTTTTTCAACATCCATTTTCATGTCTGCATTAGCTTTTGAAATGGATCGCCCCTATATTATTTTGCTCTTTGGGAAAGGGTTAACCTACCCGCCCTTTCTATTTATAGCAACACTAATGGCAAACTTGACCTTAATAGATGATGAAAAACTTAAACTTCTTTAAAGGGACATACCATTCCAATTTCACCTTTTTAAAGCAAGTCTTGATACAAAGATTGGTTATTCTAATGCGTAGAAATGCTATCATTTTTCTTATTTATTAGCGAAAAATACGCCTTTATAAAGTTGAGACAGAAAGGACAAATTTCATATAAATTTGAACTGTTGTCCACAAAAATTTGTTAAATTTTAGCATAAAAATATATATTTCTCGTAAACGTTGCAATCATTTGGGTTGAAATTTTCAGACTTTTTACATGAAATTATGCTCTTTCAGATAAAAAAGTAAAAAGCAAACTGACAAACGACAGCATCGGCGGACTTCAAAAGCAACTAAATATGGTTAGTGAGTTTTATCAGAACTACGACTTGAGGCTTTATGTTGATAAGACAAAAGTAGTAGTACTCAGAAAAGGAGGTCAACTAAAAGCCATTAAGAAAATTGTATTATAGAAATGAACTGGTAGAATGTGTCAATGGCTTCACTTGCGAAGGCGTTTGTTTTTCGTGTTCACTTTCATTTTACCAAATGGCTGAGAAAAAAATGTTCAAAAGCAAAACCCAGTGGCGGATCCAGGGGGGGGGGGGGGGTTCGGGGGTTCGAACGAACCCCCCTCTGTAGCCTGATTCTTTCATTTTCATGCAGAAATTCAGTCAGGTGTTCATCAGACTATATAACAGCATATTTACAATGTTACCGATGGGCCACAAGACATTTTTCAAGATATATGACGCTAAAATATCATCTTTATCTTTTTATGGTGTCGAACTATGGGTTTGTGTTGAGACTTTACAATATTAAGCCTGAAAATATTTATGTCAGTGTCATTGAAGACTTCAAACGATGCTGTGCTTGGAGATTGTGGCAGATTCCCGATGGTGATATTTTCCTCCAAGAGGGTTATTAAATACTGACTGAGAGTCGTAAAACTACCAGATAATACTGGTCAAGAAACTTTATGATATGCTTAAGATGTATGGCACTACAAATTATCGAAACTGGGTGACAGCGGTTAGTGAAAATTTGAGCCAAAATGGTTTTGGATATGAATGGGAATCCAAAACGTAAGGAATGTGGTATCTTTCATATCCGCATATGTGCAAAGGTTAAAGGATATATTTACTCAAGCTTGGCTTTCAAGATGCAACGGAAGTCCAAAATTACATAATTATTTGAAATTATATTGCCGATATAAGCGTTAACAAGTTCCGAATAGTGCTCGGAACAATCAGAACTTCTTCACATTGTCTAATGATCGAAATAGATATGCTCGCAGAATATTCATTTCATGCAATGAAAAAAAGATCTTTTTCTCAAGACGTTTAAAGATATCTTAATCACATGTATGTTTATATTTTGTAATACGTATTTGTGTTTGAGCCGGTGGCCACATCACTTGTTCACGACGCAACGTTTTCCACACTATAAATAGCCCCAGCTTTTCGTAGAAATTGTTTTCGTCTGTAACACTTTTGAATTGAAGCAAGTCTGAATTAAACTTGCAATCCTTTCGGCCGAGGGCCAATATTGTTGGTTACAGAATCCTGTTTTCTGCCATAAACTTTTCGACCTTCGTACAACTAGAAAAAGTAGAAATTATTGTGACTATTTTTTACTATTCTAGCAAAATAGTTACCTAGAAAAGTTGAAGTTTTGTACCCGAGCATTGTCAGACATAGTGTGACTAACTTTAACTTTTATGAAGGTAGAAACGTGGGTGGCGGAAACAGCGTTCTGTAGTTGTTACTTACGAGGTCTGTTAATAAAGCATCCGGAAAGGTTTCATCACTATTCATACGCCGCCGGAGGCGGTCGTATATTGGCGTCATCTTCTCTGTCTGTCCGTCCGGGCCAATGTCCGGGGGGTTATGTGGTTCAATCCGTCCATAATTTATATGAAAATAAGAACAATTTCACTTAAACCATGCCATTTTATGTGACACTTTTCTTTATAAAGATCAAAGAAAAAACACTTAATCCTGAAATGTTGGCGCTCCGTCCATCCGCCCATCCATCCGTCCGTCCGTACGTACGTCCACTTTCCTTGTCAACGCAACTCCTCCTAAGTTTCTGGCTGGGTCTTTTTGAAACTTGGTCAATGTTATCACCTCAACTGGTAGATGTGCTTGAAGGAAGGAATATATGGTTAATTGATTCTTGCCCGAGTTATGCCCCCTTAAAACTTAGTCTCTAGGGCGGCGTATATTTTGACCATGGCACTCTTGTTTAATTTGTGCACGAACTGGGATGAATTTTTCAATTTTAATAATTTGAAGAAATATGCATTTGATCATACAACAATAACTAGGCTGTTTGCGTAAAGGCGCATTCGACAGGGGCTATGGACACGTAGGGTCAGATTGAGCGGGGCAACTATGGACAATTGATAAAAATGTTACTATTCAGTCGCTTTAAACGCAATCATATTTAGTGTTTCTAACCTTACAAATAGTCCAATGTGTTATTGAGCGTACCTTTTTATTTGCATTTACAAAACGTTTTCGGCTGACATATGACGTAAATTACGTAAACTACCGTAGGTAGTACATTACTTTGCTGATATAACAAAAAGGCACTTGATCAACGGTATTCAAAATGTTTTGCGTCCGGGTAAATCAAAGTCAGGGATAATCTCTATGATAATGAACGCATATGGCAATAGTTCTATGAAAATATGAAGCATTTATGAGTGGTATAATGTATTTTAAAACGATTCTATGCGTAATGTTGCTGACCTCAACACGACATCCCAGAAGTGATCCACAAAATTCTACAAGCACAGGTCAGATCGTACTTTGGTAAGTGGATTGGTTCATTTGTTGGAGAAGTGTGTGTCGTGCTGTGGCAAATATATAGAAAAGATGTAAGTATAAAATTTCTATTCGTACAAGAAGAAAGTTGCCCCGTTCAACCTGATCCTAGATTGCCATAGTGACTGTAGAAGGCGCCTTAATGCAAACAACCTATTTTTTTGTTGCGGGATCAAAAACATAAAGAATCCAGTAGAATTGACCCCGTTCAATTATCGTTTTAGTCCTTACCTACGATCCGCTTCAAACAAACAATGACAAACAATGGCTTTATGGGAAATTTACATTGTATACACACAGACAGGGTTCCAATTTGTTACTAAAAAGCAACACATCAGTCGGTTTCTTAGTGTACCAGTCTACCGGTTTCTTTATGCCAGTATGGCGCGCGAATAGGGTCTAAAGTCAATATATCGCTAGACCTATAATTAAAATAGGGGCAGACCGCTAAAAATAGCGCTCTACCCTTATATTTTTAGCGATCTGCCGATAAAAACATCGGTCTACCCATAAAATAAGGGTAGACTACTATTTCAATTAACGGTCTAGCGATAAATTACCTGTAGACCGAAAATTATTTTGACCCTTCTGCTCGAAATCTCATTAGCCAATCAAATGGCTCGTTACATCCTCAACACACCGGGAATATCAACGACCGTATAGTACAAGCTCTGTGATTGGCTATCGAAAAAATAGGGGTTTACCGATAAAAATAGCGGTCTACCGGTAATTTTATCGCTAGACCGTTAATTGAAATAGCGGTCTACCCTTATTTTATGGGTAGACCGATATTTTCATCGGTAGACCGCTAAAAATATAAGGGTAGACCGCTATTTTTAGTGGTCTACCCCTATTTCAATTATAGGTCTAGCGCTATATTGACTTTAGACCCTTTTCGCGCGCCATATGCCAGATCGAGGCTCTGACCCAACTCCGAGCAAAGCATCGGGACGTGCAAAGGCAACGAACGGTGATTGGCCATAATTGTCATCAAAGGACGACTTTCGGTGGCTATTGTGTGTGTGAGGGGGGGGGGAGTCTTAGTGGAAATAAGCTTAGTGGTTTATCAAAACGACTGTAATCATTCTCGTTGAATTATGAATCTTTTATAGCATTGAATATAATCATTATTGAACGATTCCAGATACTTTATTAACAACCCTCGTATGTACATTTGGTTCACTAAACATTGCAACTAGTTGATTGATCATGCATTTCGATCAACAAAGTCATTAGCATTAATCTTTTCTCAAATAATACCTGTATTGGTGTCCATGTAAAATGCTTCGAAAAAAAATATGTCAAAACAAATAAGCTTATGACATGCATTTTCACTTTTTTTTCCTTAATATTTTCACACAGCATGTTCAACATACAAATAATTATTTTTGAGTAACTTTAATCTTGTATTCTGATATTTTTTTCTTTAATCAATTTCAACATTCTTTGTGATTTGCAAAAAAGGTAAATGTTATATAAATAAAGTAATATTTTGTGTAAATCTTCAATAAATAGAAATGCTGAGATAGACGAAATTTTGAAAGGAGCAGCGGCTTATTTGGTATGTTCTTTTTATAATTAACACATAACCCTTCCCCAAACAATAACTGGATTTGACGCCCCTATCAGAAAAGGCTTGGGAAAACATTGATACAAAAGAGGAAACTGCTAATATACTAATATCACTCAGGAATCTTCCCTCAACGTGTGCTACCATTGCATGTTGGATGCTTTGCCTGTATTAGGGTCAGAGCCTCGATCTGTCATAAAGTTAACCACTAATGTGTTACTATTTTTAGTAACAAATTGGAACCGGTTATGTGTGTATTGACATGCAAATATTACATGCATCATCATCACTGCACAAAAAGGATACCGGGCAATGTTAACCAACATCTTAGCTGGTCTGAAAACTGTGGCGGGCAATATAAAGAAAGATAAATGTAAATGGAATTCATACGTGACCTAAAAAAAGGACCACATAAGTCCATAAAGACAATTTCGAGAAACAGACTTATCAGTCGTCAGAAATGTATAATTTGAAACATGAACATACATGCTATGACGGGGAAACAAGCAATATACAGAAAACAACGATACAGCGAAAAGTTTCAATTTAACCCTTTCCCAAACAGCAAAAGTTTAGGTTGATCTACTTTAAAGACTGCCACAAATGACAAAATGGATGCTAACAAAATGGCATAGAAAATATTGAGACAAAAGGAGAAACTGCTGGTTATCAGCAGTTTCTTCTTTTGTTTCAATGTTTTACCAAGTCTTTTCTATTAAGGACGTCAAAAGCAGGTCTTGTTTGGGAAAGGGTTAACTCAATCTCCCCAGTCCGCGCAGACAGACTACAGTCGAAACTGTTCACCCTGTCGTTTAAAGTTGATTAAAGTTACGTGCTGTCGAATGATTCAATTATTTAAAGCCATTTAATAAAAAATAATATTTTGACATTGAAATTGATAAGCAACAAGTAGCCTATGTTTGTAACAACAAACATGATTATTATTTCAAATTTTCATTCAAATTGCTAACAACTGGAACCATTTATACTTTCAATTGTTTTGTACATGTACAAGATAGACATATTGTCATTTGTCATCCAATAAACTTATATATGTACGTAAGTAAAATAAATTTGTTCTCTTTCTTCCCACCTTTGCCTGGTCATCGACTACTGATCGGTCAATACCAAACGGTTCGAAGAGACGCTGGCCATCTGCAAGAGCATCAATGATTAATAAATGTTTAATCTATTCCTATCTATAATTCTGGTTGGACATTTTACCCTTTCTCAGATGATATTTTTTATAACAGAATCTGTTTAGATAGAATCTGTTATAGGGAGTCAGACATCAAAGTAATAAATATGTTGTGCTTTTAAGAATAAGTCACAAATATTTACCTGTATCATTGAAAGAAAATGAAAACAGAAATGTCGAATACTCGTACAAGCGTTTTGCTTGACTTCATTGATTATCGAACTATTCATTAAATGTAATTGTAATCATAGAAAAGGTCGCTTGGAGCAGGATCCATCGATTAAATCTGATTTTGAGTTTTGATTTTTAATATTCTCGAGATAGATAACTAAAGATTAGTTCAGGTCACGTCAAAAATGGACTATATCGAAGTTAAGGTCAACAGAGTTTTCCAAATATCGAAAGTCTGAATGTGCAAAACCTCCCTCATGTTGTTCTGCAAATTATTATTTTGGATGGGGCTTACTAGTCAATTTGAATCTTTCACTTATTCTAAATTAATTATAAGTAATATCGTTAACTGTATTAATTAATGTTAAGCTATGTCGGAAATAGAATGGTTCTGGAAATGTCCCTGTAAAAACACATGCAAGGCTATCCAAATCAGAGATATTTAACCATTTGGTTTAGTTCTAACCAATGCCCCGATGGCCAATATTTGGTGTTCACAGCTCACCTCAAAAGTTTTAGTGGACTATACGACTTACAACGTGATAGAGAATATTCTTAATCATAAAATTTTATACCAAGATATGGGGGTCATGAGCATCAACATTTTCGGCACATTTACATCGCATACTGCCACAATGGCTACTTAATTATATGTCAGTCACGGTCTGACAATATGTGATCACACTGGAAGTGTGCGTGTGCTCACCAATAACCTGCAGCTAGGTAAGGTATAAAACTTAATATAAAACTTATATCGTCGCTTATTTAAAAAGAACAAAACTAATAACTACAGCTTTAAACAAACTGCAGTTACGAGGATTTTTTTTTAAAAAGAGTAATATAAAACATCAGCGCGATACGAAGAGTTGCAATCCTCTGGTCGCTATCTGCAAGGTGTTAATGCTGTATCGATGGTAGTTTAAAGTGACATTTCAGAATTTTTTGTTATAAATTTTACTTTTATTTTTATCTGAAAGAGCATATTTCCTTATGAACATTCTGAAAATTTCAAGCCAAAATATTGCGTCGTTTACTAGAAATTTATATTTTTGTGTTAAAATTTAACAAATTGTTGTGGACAACAGTTCGGATTTATATGCAATTTATCGATTATGTCTCAACTTTAAATGCGTGTTTCTCGCTTATTGGCAACAACTTCTAAAAACTGATAGTATTTACACTCATTAGAATAACCAATCTTGGCATCAAGACATATACTTAACCAAACTTATAAGTACTCCGTTTTCTATTATGAGCAAAATGTTCTCCGGTAAAGGAATATCAAAAGTCGATATTTTTTATTATTCCCTAACTTAATTACTTGACCGATATCATTTTCATTTTGCAAAATTATTGTGCAAAATGATAACTTCCGGTCAACTATAGAAAATTGAAATATTCCTCCTGCGTTTCATACACGAATCCCACGTGCTTAATTTATAATTTATTCCTTTATGGGTCAACGTGCCAAACATAAAAACATAAAATTTGTTGGAAATCATTACAACAACAACCCATAACAATTGGTGTTTTACAAGGTGGTGCAATTCAAGCGTAGGTAATATTCTCATACCCACATTTCCAGACGTTCTATACAAATTAAATACAAAATATCGTTCATTACTGTCAAACATCAACATTCTTGTTACATTCGTACAATTTTTCAAAAGAAATGTAACCCGTATCATAAATGTACATGCAAATGCTATTAACCAACTTGTGGCCGAGTACAGACAAACCGGACGTGCTGCCAACCTACTAAGACAACCACGTGATAGGAAATAAAGCCGGAATTAAGACCATAACATTGTTCTGTCTCGTCTACGTGAACTGGAGAGTTCAGTGGCTGTCACAGAAAAGGATACATTATGCCTTGAAGGGAGACCATTCAGTGTCCGAACTATCCGATAGTGGCTCAATTCATCATGTGTATGTACAAGACGCAAAAACCATGGCCTCACAGTTAACAAGTTAATGTTCAGTTGGCAAGGGTGTATTAAATTTGCTGATCGTGAAAAAGTGTTTTACAGACTAACGATTCACTGTCCAGTATGATGATGATCTGCCACATGCTAAAGCAGGCGTAGAGAACCTTACATCGACTTCTAAAATATTAAAAAGATATCCCTACAGCATCTGTCAGGAATTACATAATGTTTATGCGTTCCTGATGGCATGCTATTGATTGAGCAAACAAGGAACACACAAGGTATTGACTTTGTGACTTTTGCTACCAACAGTGGTCTCCGTTAGCTGCTTCTTGTTCAAGTCATCTTGTCGAGAAGTTGATGAAAATTCAATATATGGTGGTCATATGGTTAAAGCGAAGATGTTTCAAATTTGGTTAAGATATGTAATGCCATTCCGGAAATATGCTATATTATATAGTCGGAGTACTTATAAGTTTTGAGTAGTGTACTTTAAAAAATTGAAATTGGAATGAAATGTCCCTTTAAAGCATTTTCTGCTTAAATTAAGGGGATTCTTATTCAATTTCTTTATTGTATAAATAACAGGGCACGCACATTTTCGGAACAAACGAACTAGTAGTTGAAAGCTCAATGTCTTCTTAGTTCCTTTGTTAGCAATTTATTTGCAGTCATCTATCTCTATGCATAAGAACGTTATTAATTTTGCCCAGTATACGTCTGCTTAAGCGCTCGTACTAATGCAAAACTGTATTTTGATTTAAACCGTGAAGCCGGTGGTCTTGAATTGCTAACTTACTCAGGGTGAGTTTTTTTTTTAAAAACTTTATATTTATCAGTATGTACTTGTAATTTGTCCC
The DNA here is from genome assembly GCA_963680895.1 of Fragum sueziense. Lineage (NCBI taxonomy): Eukaryota > Metazoa > Mollusca > Bivalvia > Cardiida > Cardiidae > Fragum > Fragum sueziense. The sequence continues at coordinate 43,624,445 of OY804603.1, forward strand.
TAAAAATAAAATATCAGATCAATGTAACTCACTCTGCGTGGAAAGAATTGAGAGAAAAGGAGAAAATGTTGATAATCAATTTTTCTATACTTAACGTACACAACCCATTATTAGCACCAAAGAGCCAGAGGCGAAATTCGAAAAGTGCCAGTAGTTCCTAAACTGGGTTACATTTTCATTCTAAATACAAATACAAGCATTTTGAACGGTTTGGAATTTTGAATTTATGCATACTTGTGGAAATATTTGACAAAAATGTTCAAAATTACATCCCTTGCATATGAATATAGAGTAAAAAATATTTTTAAATCATTTTCTTCTTGAAGCATATATAATCTTGAAATCCGTCACGGTAAATAAATTTATTTGAAGCGTATTTACAAGTATGTGGAATTTGATGCATGTCGCATGGCTAGAAAGTGGTGTTTTTAATGATGGGTCATATACCTAAGTGACTTCATATCCTGTTTTTCTATTATCACCATTCTTAAACAATACTGTTTTTAATGCAAATTAGTAGTTATTAATCGAGAAAACATTGAGACAAAAGAAGAAAATGTCTATACAGAATTTTATCCCTTTGTCTTAATATTTTCAGCCCTATTATACTTTTCCAATCTGTTACTGGTCTTGGCGTCCATAGTACTATTTGATTGAGAAAACATTGAGATAACAGAAGGAAATGCGTATAACTGACATTATTCCCTATACAATATTTTCTATGGACAATTCGATCGGCGAATCCACCTACAAAGGGGATTTTGTCCGCCCTTGCAATATCACCGATGAGATTTTGTCCGCCCTTGATATTTCAACGAGGGGATTTTGTCCGCCCTAGAAATTCTATCGAGGGGATTTCGTCCGCTCTATCAATTCTACTTAGGGGATTTTATACGCCCTAGTAATTGTATCGATGGGATTTTGTTCGCCTATGCCAAAAATAACTGAAGGGATTCTGTCTTGAGGGGATTTTGTCCGGTTACCATTGAAACATGCATGATTGTGCTTCATCTTATTTTATACAGTAATATCTAACATTCACAAGGCAAGTGACCATGGAAACCCCCAAAATAATTGATTTTAACTGTGCCAATAAAATCTCTTGTTGTATTTAGTGTTCGACCTACTTTTCTGACCAATGAAATTGCAGTATATTTAAAAATTTCGCCGCTCTATTTCGCATAAACGGGCTGCCGACTAGTTTACGTGACGTCTATACATAGCCACGCCCAGTTTCCAATGAACCGCTAGCGAACACTAAGTCAGATAGAGTCTGTATAGTAGATTCTACGCGATATAAACATTCAATGCGCTGCGCACATTTGAATGTCTATTTCGCGTAGAATCTACGATACATCCTCTATCTAATACTGTATATGGTTTTCCATGAACAGCACATGCAAATACGTGGTTCCGAACTAACATGAGATGCCATCACGGGGGAGTTTGCGTTTCCATAATTTGGATAGACGTTTATTTGATTCGTCAGAAGAAAAGATCATTAAAAGTGTGATGGGTGTCTATCAAATCGGATTTTAAAGTAGAATACACCTAATGAGATTCGCGCGACGTCGGGATTTTTCGGGCGAAGTCGAAAACATTCGGCGGTGGAGATCTCCACAGCCGAATTTGTACGACCACACCAGAATAATTTCGGATACTTTACGACGACGCTCGAAAATATCCGATGTTTTATGATTCCCAAAATGGCCATATTACTGGCATTCTACCTTAATCAGATTGGAGTTACGTTCATAAGCCCATAAAAATTCTCACTGTATTTTATTGCGCTTGACGTACAACCAACCCACGATACCCTGCTATATAATGCTATTTTGTGACCGGATTTACGGCGTCAAACTTTGTTTTAAGGGAATTCGAAAAACTTAATTGTGGGTAAATCATTCAGCCTAACTGAGTGGCAAATTAACAGGTTGAGACAAAATAACGTTTTCATTGCACAAAATTGGACTCACTTGATTCGATGCTGTAGTACAACAAAGTCGTGTACATGCATGTTGCGTTAAGTGTATCATTAAAAATACACCAAGCTTTTTAAAAGTGTATGTTACTAAAAGTGCACGGCATAAGACCAGAAAGTCCTCTTGTCTATCGTTACTCGAACAGCTGTACGTTTAACCCAGATACGATGGTACAATACACAACTATCAACGAAAAAATATCTTTGGCATCCACAGAATGGGCTTACTTTACCGGTCGTTTTTATTGTGGCGAGTCACATAAAAGTAGTGTTATTTCTGACTAGGCTTTTGAGTATGCTGAGTATCTCTTTCTTTTCACAAAAAGCTGATAATGAACAAAATGAAGACATAAAAAATCCATCTTGTTTGATCTTTCGTGAATTGAAAATTCTTTCTTTCAGTCAACATTATTTCAGATCTGTGTATTTGTAAATGGACAGAACTTGCGACTTCTTTACATGGAAACAACTAACACGTATTTCTACACTTTGGAAACAAAAATGGCGACAGAAACTAGCAGTATTGAGTCATTTGTTCATTCGATGGATTGTCCGACAATCGTCTACCAGTTATCTATATTCCTAGTTTTGAAATGTATGAAAAGTCATTGGACTGACCAATCGATAATTTGATAAGAAACCTCAATCGAATTTAAGATAAGACCTGGGTAACGGGCTATGTGACCAGTTATGGAGCGAAATCTGTATGGCACGAATAGACGATTTCAAGGGAAGTGATTTTCATTGATTTCAAATTTTGATTTTTTTTTCTGCTGACTCTTCACACAATCTAGAAATGTTTTCACAAAATTTGTTTAGAATACATTCCTCGGAGATCCCAATTATTTCCGCTGTTACGAAAACAGGCGATATTGTATCTAACGGTACTTTAAAATGCTCGGACTTACGGACATCACGGAATAAGTCGAGATATAACGATTAAACCGGAAGTGCATTACACAGGACTTACATTAAAATCAAGTATGTTGAATTGTAAGCTTAAAGACGACAGAGAATTGCGTGACATATAACAATCCGTTAGGTTATTACTTGACCGATTTAAATATGGTTTTAAGCAGAGAAGACTTAAAACACCAGAGATTTTCTGGGTGTGAACTTATGGGTTTTCGTCAATCAGTGCCCGATAAAAAATTATTGACGACTAAACAAAATCTTAATTGGTCGTAAATAACTTTTTTTATTATGTACGTGTTGTCCACCACATCCAGAAATCCAAAACATTGTACACCGTCTCTGCTTCAAAGCAAATTAAAATCGGTTACGTATACAAATAATCATTGTCATGGGCGTAGCAAAAACGCAATTGCATGCACATCGCAAAACATTAAAAAAATGTAGATTTTTGTTTTTGTATTCCACGAAATAAACACCTGAATCACCATTAAAATACATACCAAATACCCACCAGGAGCCACGGATGACAATGGTCATTCGTGGCTCCAGGTGGGCATTTGGTATGTATTTTATAAGCATCTACATTAAATTTTCCAAAATTTCCGCAAGACCCACTTCCAGCAGAATGGAACCCGCCATCAACATTAGGCATGCATTTTGCGTATACTTTATTTTCGGCTAGCTACGCCAGTGATTGGTGATTTTCTGCAATTGTTTTTCTTGTTGTGTCACGTCATTCCCCACCATGTCTTTTAACCGTGTTATTAAGGTAGTCTATCCGTAATGAGAATCGCGTGCCGTCGGAATTATTCGGGCGTCGTCGAAAACATTCGGCGGCGGAACTTTCCACCGCCGAATGTTTACGACCGCGCCCGAAAAAGTTCGGATACGTCACGACGACGCTCGGGAAAAATCCGATGTTTAATCAATCTCAAAATGGCCACATTACGGGTGTTCTACCTTAAGGTGGCACACTTTCTAATTCCCTCTTTCCATGTGACGTAACTCACAATATGTAGAAAGCGGGAAAAGTTCGCTAACTTACAGGTAAACAAACGCTAAATAACTATGTCCAAGGTCAAAACCCAACAAAATTAATTAGAACTGCCAACTCTAATTTCGTAACAAAAGTACTACTTACTAGCCGCTCTATTTTCAGAAACAAAATAATGAAAGCTAAAATTGCGTATTCCATCATTCTCTGAGATCTAGTTTTTGACCGCAAATTTTATGTTTGGATAATTATTTCTCATAGATCTAGGTAAATGTAAGTATATTGTAGATAGACAAAGTAATTGGTGTCAAAAGTAGAAAATAATTACATGTATGTATATTATATTATAGTAGCCTACTTAGAATAAATTAAAGATGGATATGGAGAATTACTGATTACGTTTATATGTTTTCCGAAACTATTTCTAATTGTGACGTCAAAGTCATGTCTTATTTGCGAAAGGGTTAACATTTCTCTGAAAATCACCATTAACATATTTTGTACTTGTGAAATGAATGATTGTGTCATAATAATGCAACTCTTTTCGAACAACGGTAGCCTGAATTTTCATTTTTTGCTGTTTTGAGAGGGTTAGATTTACTTATTTTTCCTAATATATTTCAATAACTATAATATTTATTCAATGCCAAAGTTATTTAAGAAAAACAACGTTTAGTTTCCTTCGACGAGGACGGTACCAGTTTTTAGCGAGCCGGGACTTTATGTCCGGGGAGCTAATGTCACAGCCCTAGTGTCGGCGTCGGCGTCGCGTCGCGTCCCGTCCCGTCCCGTCCCGTCTTCACTTGAAAAACTTTAACCTGGTCTATATCTCAGGCACTATTAGAGATACAGCCTTGATATTTCATACATAGATACATCTCGACAAGACCTTTCATTTGGGACCATGACCTTTGACCTAGTGACCTTGACCTTGGAGTTTGACCTACTTTTGAAAAACTTTAACCTGGCCTATATCTCAGGCACTATTAGAGATACAGCCTTGATATTTCATACATAGATACATCTCGACAAGACCTTTCATTTGGGATCTTGACCTTTGACCTAGTGACCTTGACCTTGGAGTTTGACCTACTTTTGAAAAACTTTAACCTGGCCTATATCTCAGGCACTTTTAGAGATACAGCCTTGATATTTCATACATAGATACATCTTGACAAGACCTTTCATTTGGGACCATGACCCTTGACCTTGTGACCTTGACCTTGGAGTTTGACCTACTTTTAAAAAATATGCTGTTTTTGTGACAAGCTCCCGTATAGGCGAGCTATGTTGTCCGCGGACAACTCTTGTTTTAGTTCGACTTAACCATTTATTTGACCGATCCGAGTTCAAAATAACGAGATTCAATTATATATTTATGAAATTCTGTACAAATAAACAACGCATAACACAACTAAGAGACTATTTGATGCCCATTTTTTCTTTACAAAACACGAGAGTGTATAATCACGGGGTATAACCTGATGTTCGTAACTGCAATTACACACATCCAATATGGCGGAGTGACAAACAGGCGAATTTTACAAGCATCGATTTCAGGCACTATCTCAATGCGTTTGGTATATTTTTTGACGAACTTGATCAATAATAACCCTGTAAACAATGTCACACTCTCTTTTTCTGATATATTTCTTTAGTAGAGCTCGAAAAAAATGGCATGATGTGCGTAACTGTAATACTGTAACTGGCCTATTTTCAATTAACAGTTACGCACATCGTCGTGATTTTAGAAAGCTTTATTACAGCTTTTATACTAACATAAAAACGTAAATTTCGATTCAAACTTATTATAAACAAATATCGTATTGGTGAAGAAAACAGAACGAATAACACGCACAGTTATACAAAATAAAGCTTGAGAATTATTCCCCTAATTTTGAAGTCGCCATATTGGATGTGCGTAACTGCAGTTACGAACACCAGGTTATACCCCGTGATAATACATGTATGCATGGTTAGTATATCTAATTGAACCTTTCCCAAACAATGCCTGGGTTTGGCGTCCCTAACATACAATGCTCGAGAAATGCTGATCACCAGTATCTGCCCCAGTTGTCTCAATATTTTCCGTGCCTTATTTCACACAAATCGTACTTTCATCATTTTCCATTTTCCGTCTGTAGCAGCTTTCAAATTGAAACAGTCTTAACCCATTACTAAACAATGACTCTATTTGACTCCCAACAAAATGATGGCCATGAAAAACATCGTGGAAAATGAAGAAATTGCTTGCAACAAGCAATTTCTTCAATTGCCACAGTGTTTTCTTCCATGAAAGACCAATATGTAAAGTTCCATTCTCTTGCAATTGTCGTCTGCATAATCTTTGAATTTTGATAAGTCTAAAAGTTGCCGTCTGGTAATGGGTTAACATACGAGCTGCTCTATGTTTTCCCTGCAAAAAAATCAGACTTTTATAATACATGTTTCATCTGCTTTAAATTGAAAAAAAAAACACAATAGTATTTTAAATTTTCTAAACATCAATCTGCCACGGGAACATTTCCCAAACAAATTCTGGTTGTTGTTTACTAAAACTGTAGAAAGCGATGTAGAAACTGTGAACATTTTCATTTTCACTCTGTGCTTCAATGATTTAACGTGCACGCGTATTTTGTTGTCTGCAATCACTTTCCTATCTTAATCTATATGTGCTATTATAAAATTCATTTTGCATGCAAACACTTTCCTATCTGGACTGGCGTTGATCTCGTATTGTTGTCTGTGAACATTTTCTTGTTTGGAATATCGTCTAAGACAGGCATGTACTGTAAAGGATGTATGCTCGCAGTCGTCTACTCTGACCTCTCCTGACATTTTTCTGACTGATGTCACCTCGACCAAAATAGATGTTTTACCTTGTCAGAATAAATCACAAGTAAGATATATATACTGAGAGGCAAAAATAAGTATACACCCTGGTTCTCCCATGTTTTCTGAGAAAACGATTAATAGATTATGAACGATTTTTAAACTTCGCCGAAAGTGGTCGTTTATTGATGTGACCTTATCCGCCTATCGGTCTATCTGTCCTTTTTCCGTTGCAAATGTGTTTCATATCATACAGCGTCATCGAAAAAGGGGATTAAATCAATGAATTAATGCAAGCATTCACGTTGACACAACCCTTACATTTATGGGCTGATTTGGATAAAATGTTCACAGAAAGTGCCTACTCACCTAGGAACATACGTACATTGTAATTGCTTTTCTATATTACGATGCGTCACGGCAAAAAGGGGCTTGATACAAACAAGTTATCTGACATAACTTCTTCTAAATTTATTGTCAGGCTTTGATAAAATTTGCACAGAATGTTCCTAGCTACCTGAATAAGTGTAAAGAGTGTCATGTTTCTGTCGCATCATGCTGCGTCATAGAAAAATGGGTCTTATTGCAAAAAAGAGACATATTGATCAAATGAACCAGCCAGTGAGAAGTGTGTTTTAATGTTAGAGAAAATTTAACGTTGTGATTTGTTGTGATAAAGAATGAAGAAATTAAAAACGGATTAACGGCAATATTTGATGATCCACTGAGTCGCACGTGCAAAGTTTGCAAAATCGGCATGTGGCAACAGTATGGGTAGGCAAGCAATTTTAGCTGAAATTTATTTACACCGTATTATTGGTCCATGGGTAGAAATAATATGTACAAAATTTTGAGTCGATATGATGAAAAATAAGCGAGATATTGACAAACAAAAAGTGTATACTTTTTTTTGCCTCTCAGTATATAATATACATAATCGCACACCTCTATTTACCACGGTGGGGATTGTGCATGCTGGGATGGGTAAATCTACGGACAAATTTGCCTCGCTTCAGGTAAGACATTTTGCAATAACTTCCTTACTTCTTCGTCAATTCAAAAACGGTTTGTTGCATGTACCCCGCCTTACTGAGCTCTTTCCTCCGATGTATGCTTTACACGAAACCTTTTTGTACTTTTTGCGAAAAGTGATCCCAACCGACCAGAAAAACGACATTTTTTTATTTTTTTCAGGTCAGTTGGGATCAATTTTTGGGAAAAATATGAAGAGTTCTCATATAAGTAATACACCTGAGGAAAGCGCTCAGTAAGGCGGGGTACATGCAACAAACCGCTTGAAAATTAATATAGAAATAAGAAAATTATTGCACAATTTCCTACCTGAAGCGTGGCTTATTTTGCCGTAGTCGTTATCATTTCGTTTTCTGGTCAGTTGGGATCAATTTTTGGAAAAATTAAAAGGATACCACAAATAATCCATGTATCCGAGGAAAGAGATTTTCAAGGCGGGGTACATGCAACAGACCTTTTGAAAATAGACAAAAAAATAAAGGAGTTATTGCAAAATATTTGACAAGATTCGAGATTATTTTTGTCCGTATTCGTTATCCATCCCAGCATGCACAATCCCCGCCGTGTTTACAGTTTAGCCGGGAATAGGACACATAGCACATGAATCCACCGTCTTTCTTGAACAGCTCGTGTTTAATGTTTGTAATTTATATTTGAATTTAAATCAATAAAAACCGAACTTATACTGCTATTCTATTGTTGGACTGTATACATGTACGCTGGCTGATCTGAATCCATGTTGGTCCCACGCACTATCAGGGACCCATTTTCCAGGTCATGGCTTATAAGAACTCTAACTTTAAACACATGACTCAGTCGTCTGTTAAACTGACTCAGAAAGCACAAATTTTGCATACCGTTCCCAATTGAAAGATGATGTACGCAGCAAAACAAAAAATAACACTTCTGAAAAAAGAATAACAACTACATTCATAATCATATAAATCCTTGTATCAGGAAAGTGAGTTATTTCTGTATGTCTGTATGTCAGCTTCTCCCGTTTTTCCCCGGTGGGTTTCTTAATTTGCATTCTTTCAGTTAGTCAACAAAGGCATATTTAAGACATGTTTAAACATATATGGCCTTCGGAGAGGCATGGCATAAACTGTGTTTATAAAAGTGTCGCTATTTATTTATATTTTCTGTCATATTTGACTTTTATAATTGAGATTATTTTTCTCTGTGAATACATGGTGTTTTCCGAACGCCAACGAGCCAGGCAGAGATATATAATAATAAATTATGTCTTAAGGGCCAATTTCTTAAAAGATTTGAGCCGACACTTGTAGGACCAACGGGAGTGTCCATGGAATAGATTCATAACATACAAATATCTTACCCATCCGAGGTCATCCAGATATCGTCATACCGCTGGATCACTACTCATAGATCATCACTCATTTATATGAATTTCAAATTATAATAATCATATAAATGATATTAATATATTGCATTGAAATGACCCTTTTCTGAGTCCGTGCAAATTATAAAAAAATCATAATCATTCCATTTTATATGCACGATACTTCGTAAGAAATAAAATGCAAAATTACTGCAAAAACATAATGCATTTACGTGACAAGTATACTAGTCAAAACTTCTAACACGCCACTTTGATTTTATGCATTTTAAATAGCCCACAACTGTCTAAATGAATATGTAATTTCTCTCCTAGAATGAATAACGATATAAGAAGAATATCATGCTAAATATAAGAGACGCTGAATAAAAATTAATGGAACTCTCTACATTTTCAGAATTCACAAAAATCGAAAATTCTGACCGAAATGTACATTTCCGACACAATTTAACGATAAAATTATGTTTGTTCATTTATAAATATTGGTAGTAAACTCCTAAAGAAACACAACTTTCCACAGAAAAACAAATTCTTATCGTAATTGGCAATGTAACAATCGATTTTCTGCAAATACACATCTCGCCAATGTTAAAATTGAAATTGGGGTATTGTGAGAAATTGTCTTAATTCAAATAATTTCTGGTAAGAACAGCTTAACAGCTTCATCATAATTAATTTTCGCTTAAGAAATGGTAAAACTATTCACTGCCTCACAAGAATCGCTGTCATTACGTCTGGAACTGTATATTTTGTATACAGAAACCAAGTGCCGCGATAGAAGTTTTGACCTGTATATAAGTTGTTCAAAATGGATTTCAGATCTACAAGTAGATCTATATTCAAACATTTGCGAATCACAATCTCGCTTCATTGTCCAAGCCTATTTAACTTAATACCTGGAAATTAGGTGTTGAGTGTTAAAGTGTTTATTATTACAGACAACAGAATGGAGCCAGGAGAACAGATGAAGTTTCTGGGTGGCAATCAACCTGATATACCGAATGAGGACGAATCTCTGGATGACTCGGAACTTGAGGCCGAGAGAAAGGAGCGAGGTCACTGGGCCAATAAAGCCGAGTTCTTCCTAGCTATCATGGGTTATACAGTCGGTATTGGTAGTGTCTGGAGATTCCCTATTGTCTGCAGGTTCGTATATACTTGGTCTTTCATGGTGGTGAAAAATCAGACAAGATTGATTGATTTATTGGGGTTAATGACGTTTTCGACTGATACGGTCATATCGCGGAGGCTGAAACACCTAACCGTGGATTCCTGGTACTTCTGTCACCAGTACTACCACATTATCAAAACTGAGACTTAGGTGCTCTCTCACTTAGATGATTTACACCCATTGGTGAGAGACAAATGTCTTTTGTCAAATGTCAGAATGGATTACTGGTCGAGACGGTCGGACAAGAAATCAGGTAGTTAAGTGCACTAGATGACGATGGATAGGCGGTCATAAGGACATTGAGGTCACTGGTCTAATGAATCGTAGTTCTTCCTTACGGTCATAGATTATACAGTCGCAACTGGTAATGGTAGTATGTGGAAGTTCCATATACAGTGGTGGTGAACTTGGCCAAAGCGAGGGACATATTTTCGCGATCAATGTAATTCCATCGGTGTTGTTATAAAATATTGTAACTACGGCTTTATCGAAGCCGTAGTTACGAGATTTTATAACATCACCGACAGTTTGTCAATACAAAACGGTAAACCTGGTCTGTATTTTTAGAATAAGTTAATTGTCATTAGAAAAAAAATCTTTAAACTCACATTTAAACGCAAAATATCTATACCTTGTTGTAGCGAAAATTGTTTTAGTTCACCACCAGTGATAGTGTATGCATGTTTTTGAAAAACGATTGTTATCTAAATTAATATCGTGTAGCTGCACTTAGACAAAGTTGTGTAGAAAAAGGACATGCCAGTTATCAACGTGTATTTTCCTGGACATTATTGATGTAAAACCTATAAAATACTTTCTCTTTTCCTCAATTTTAAACAATAAGAAAAATGAAGAAATTTAAAGATTGGAAAAACAACAAGATCTTGAAAAATGCCTTAAATTGAAAAGTTTTGATCTAGTCAGAGGACACAGTATGCGCAGACTGCTTGGGGTCGATACCCTTCACACCGCACAGAAGGCTCCTTTTAGAGTGACATGTTACATTTATGTAAGTAATCACGTCCAAAAAGTCCTGAGGTGCGTTCTTTAGATCAAGATTTCTTGAGATTTCTTAAGATGTTTTAGGATAAAGCGTTCTTCTGAGCAAGATTTTTAAGACGATCACTGGGAGCCGCCATTGCTCTCTACTTTTTTCGGAACACCTCGGTAAATTCTGTAGAATCTATATGGGAGAAAATTGACCGAGTTGTTCCGAATACTCAATGATTCATAAACCGCGGCGTTCCGAATGCTCCGTACTTCATACAAATGACGTCATGATGACGTCATTTGTATGAAGTATGGAACATTCGGAACACCTTGCTTATAATCTCGGTCTTGAAAACGCTGTATCAAAAACATCTTAAGAAATCTTAAAAAATCTCGCTCTAAAGAACGCACCTCAGATCTAGTACAAGTAGTTAGAGTACGTATTATGTAATCTTCATGGGCCAACGACCTTCTATATGTTAATTTGTTATATTTAATGCAGTAATAATTGTGTCACGATGTTTATCATACTCTGAAAACCTTGAGATGTAAAAGCGGACAGGTCGGCAAAGCTTGCAAGTCTGACAATAAGACAACAATTACATGGACATATGCACTTTTATCCACACAATTTACTGACACTTTTCATTTTATTCTTCACTACACTAGCGTTCATTAATACGTTTTGTACTGTGCGTAAAATTCCATATTTATTGAGTTTTTTCATGGACATATTTACAATAAATTATTGTACAGTGATACTTATCATACATTGAAAACATACTGTCAAAAATTGGAAGTCTGACATTAACATATCAATTACATAGATATATGAAATTTTATCCGTATATCCTATTGACATTCTTGATTCATTTTCTTATATTACTGTACTAGCTCTCATTACTTTTCGGTATTGTGGTCACGAACCAATATTTTATATTGTACAGTTGCCTTCGTTTCATTTCAGTGAACTAACGTAAAGAAAACGGCACACTTTTCATATATTTAATTTTTAAAATTGTGTTAGATAAGTTCGGGGGCAATAAAAGGAGTGTGTTAATGTCATTTTGTTTTTCTTCGTGTTCTTACAGTCGTAATGGCGGTGGCGCCTTCCTGGTGCCCTTTTTCTTCTTCCTGTTGACGTGCGGGGGACCACTCTACTACTTAGAGGTCTGTCTAGGACAGTTTTCAGGAAAGAGTGCCGGACTCGCATTCGAGTTTTGTCCCCTACTGAAAGGTTTGTCAACTATAAAACTCATACTATAACACTAGATTTAGAAAAAAAATCAGAGATGAGCTTCCATCATATGTATTCTGTATTAAAACGAGCTAGAACTTTCACTATTCAGGTCGCTTTGGCAGACAGTGATTGAATAAGATCAGCCTGTCAATACTTACAGTCTTATCTTACTCTTTAATGTGCGATTATTTCAATCAGCACACAAAGATAAACAACAAACAAAATATGTCATCCATTTCAAGTCTGGGTATTCTACAAGTGACGTTACCTCTGACGGTTGTTCGGTACAGTGTAGACTATTTGTGAGTGCCGGGAAATACTACTTGCTGTATTCATCCTTCTTCCCAACCCTACCGTGGATCACGTGGTTCATTCAATATACCACTAACTATACGATTTATTACAGGTCTAGGTTTTCTACAAGTGTCGTTATCCTTGACGGTTGTTTTGTACACTATATTTGTGAGTGCCTTGACTTACTATTATCTGTATTCACCGTTTTTCGCAACTCTACCGTGGATCGCATAGTTCATACCAAAAACTATACAATCTATTGCAGGTCTAGGTTTTCTACAAGTCACATTATCCTTGACGGTGGTCTGGTACAGTGTATTTGTGAGTGCCTGGACGTACTATTATCTGTATTCATCCTTCTTTCCCACTCTACCGTGGACCACGTGCCATAACTCATGGAACACGCCCGCTTGTAGAGGTAAAATTGTTGATTTACCCCTTTTGACCTGAAATATTATACCGGGTATTCGTAAATTACATTTCCAAGAATCCTATGCTACATGATGCAGGATGTATAGTTTGAAGCATGCACAAGTCTGAGATTAAAATATCTTCAAATTTGAAACAAATGGCAGTTTTGAATTTCACTCCTAGTATCTGTTGTTTTTTTATGGCTTGAATACTCGACTCTTTTCAAATGCACATGCTTATACATACATGATTACATATGCAATCTATCTAAAGTTAAGAATATACATGTATGTCTGCTAATAACATTTGCCTTTGAACGGGACGTTAATCCCGTTAATCCTTGTTCAACCAAACCAATAATGAATCATTGTTTATAGATTATGAGGGCAATATGACAGTATACAGTACCTTAAACACAACACTGGCAGACCAGAACATATCGCTGGTTCTTGATGAAGATGACGACAAATACAGGTCACCAGCGTTTGAATTCTGGGAGTAAGTAGAAAAATTAACCCTTTCCCAAACAAAACATTGTTTTGACGTCCCTCATAAATATGGCTTGGGAAACATTGAGCCAAAAGAAGAAACTGCTGATAACCAGCAGTTTCTCCTTTTGACTCTATATTTTCTATACTATGTCTAACACAAATCCAGTCTTTTTCAACATTCATTTTGTCCTCTGCAGCAGCTTTCAATTTGGATTACCCTAAAATTTTGTTGTTTGGGAAAAAATTAAGCTCCATACCAATTCCCGATGTTACTAAAGTCAAATAACATTTCATGTACATGATTTTTAGAGAGCGTAGTCTCTCTATTAGAGCCACAAGCCGCAAGCCAATATTTTGCAAACCGCACAACGAAAATAGTTCCTTCCAATGAAGACAAAAAAGATCTAAATAACATTTGGAATAGTCTACAATCATACATGTCATTATATGAAATATATGACTTGTAATGTATGATCTATGCAAAAAAAAATCAAGTAAACAAGTCTTAATTAAATAGAAAAAAGATCAGTGTAGTAATTTGTCATTTACAATTGGGTCATGCAGGTCATTCAGTCAAGTCATGTGACCTAAATTTTGGACAATGCAAACAGTCTAAAAATAGAATCACATTCCACAGACAGATTCTAGTGCATAGTGAGTGTCTATCTGGGTAATGTGTAGTAAAGCCATAGTATGTTATGCCATGGATAAAAGGGTCATTAGAGCAAATTTCCTTATCAACTCAACTTCTCATACATTTATGAATGAGTTGATTTGAATTTACCTTTCCCAATCAAACGTGTCTCCAAGAGAAAGTTTTTGAAAACATTGAGGCAATTTCTCCTTTTGCCTCAATATTTTCTGAACAATATTATGCAAAATTCTAACCTTTAATAATATTTTGTCATTTGCATCAGCTTTTGAAGTGGACCACTTCAAAAATTGTTGTTCGGAAATTTTTTGTGGTATGGTGACACTATGCTGCATCACAGAAAAGGGGGCTTCAATTATGTTGTCAATAGTTAATACATTCCTCCATTTATGGTTGAATGCATAGCCAAAAGTGCTGAACTTTCCTTACTTTACAATGAAAATTTAGGGAAAATCCAATTTAGCCCCCCTCGCGTCAATCACATGGGCTTCAACAATATGAAATTGCTTCCTACGGGCCTGACACAACTCCACTTATATTCGAGGATGGTTTTGCATGGCAATTAAACAGAATGCTCCCAATTATGTAAGCATGCAATATTGTCAAAGTTTGAAATTTTATGTTGTGTCAAATACGCTCTCTAACAGTACTTTCAGTACTTTGATTATACATGTATAAGAAGGACGTTGTATAGTAGATTCTAAGCGAAATAAAAATTAAAATGCGCACAGCGCATCGAATGTTTATAATATTGCGTAGAATCTACTATACAAATTCTATCTTACCTAGTGTTCGCTAGCGGTTTGTTGGAGACGGGCATGGCTATGTATAGACGTCACATTAAGTAGCCGGCATAAAGAGCGGTGAAATTCAAATATACTGCAATTTCATTGGGTCCAAAAAGTAGATTGAACACAAAATCCGCATATGAACGATACATGAACACAAAGGCTTTCTCCATGTCAGGACATCCTATTGAATATCTAATAAAATGCGTTCGTTTGAATCCACAATCATTTGAATCCGATTTTCAACCTCGTTTATAATCAGTTTGTCCTTAAACGACGTCTTTTTATTCTATAATTCGTGTTTGACTGCAGGCATAACGTAATCGGTCGGTCCAGTGGTATGGGAGATATAGGAGGACTACAGCTACACCTGGTTATATGTATGTCTCTAGCCTGGATACTGACATCCCTAGCGGTCATTAAAGGTGCACAGACGCTCGGCAAGGTAAGTATTACCATGTAACTGTGTGCACGTCAAAGCAAGTTATTGACAAGTCGAGTTGCATGCAAATACTTGAAGAATGACTGTGAGTAAACGAGAAAAAATATAGTGAATATATAGTAAATTATGGTAGGTTTAGAAATATTGAAAATCTCCACCGGTAAATGGCAACGTTTAAAAAACCGATGCCAGGAAAAAATAATTTTGTTTCCTGCGAGTTAGTATACATGTATATTGAAAAATATTCGTACACTTAGAAGATCCAATTTATGTTTCAGGTAGTGTACGTAACCGCCACGGCGCCATATTTGTTTCTAACCATCATGTTTATCCGTGGCCTTACATTAGATGGCGCTCTAGATGGAGTACTCGCTTTTCTTACACCAGACTTTGGGAAACTATTCACTGTACAGGTAGGGAACCATTGTTTATCCGTGGCCTTACATTTGATGGCGCTCTAGATGGGGTACTGGCCTTTCTTACACCAGACTTTGGGAAACTATTCACTGTACAGGTAGGGAACCATTGTTTATCCGTGGCCTTACATTAGATGGCGCTCTAGATGGGATACTCGCCTTTCTTACACCAGACTTTGGGAAACTATTCACTGTACAGGTAGGGAACCATTGTTTATCCGGGGACTTACATTAGATGGCGCTCTAGATGGGGTTTTCGCCTTTCTTACACCAGACTTTGGGAAACTATTCACTGTACAGGTAGGGAACCATTGTTTATCCGGGGACTTACATTAGATGGCGCTCTAGATGGGGTGCTCTCCTTTCTTACACCAGACTTTGGGAAACTATTCACTGTAGAGGTAGGGAACCATTGTTTATCCGGGGACTTACATTAGACGGGGCTCTAGATGGGGTACTGGCCTTTCTTACACCAGACTTTGGGAAACTATTCACTGTAGAGGTAGGGAACCATTGTTTATCCGCGGCCTTACATTAGATGGCGCTCTAGATGGGGTGCTCCCTTTTCTTACACCAGACTTTGGGAAACTATTCACAGTACAGGTAGGGAAATCAGCGAAACGTTAAATTATACACTTCCCAATAAGTTAATTCATTCTCTATTAAAAAAAAGAAAGCATGAATTCTAAAAGCGATCAACATCAACCTTTAAACAAAGAAGAAATCATTCGAATTTACCTTCACTGACTTGATATTACAAGACACAACTCATTAATTATTGTGATTATATTAATGACACTACATGGGAAATGTCCCGCATATCAATGGAAGAAAACATTAAGAAAAGGGCCGAAAGAAGCTCCAAGCTTATGTACAAGTACATCAAGGCCTCTAGAACTATGTAAAGTATGTAAACTACATTTTACTTTAATATAGGCAAGTCTATTATAATTGAAAAAATGCATGTAGAATTATTTTAAATTCTGTAAAAGGTTGTCTATTATGTTTTCAAACGTTTTTTTTTTTAAACTTCATTCTGCAAATGTATATGACTTCTTATCTGATTCAATGTTATTAAAGAGTTCGAATATGAACTTGCTGTTAACAAATATGCACTTTTCCTTTCCATAGACCTGGTTAGAAGCAGCTATTCAGGTGTTCTATTCACTGGGCCCAACTTGGGGAGGGGTCATCACTATGGCAAGTTATAACAAATTCCATCAGAAATCATTCTGGTAGGTACCCAGAACTTTTAGCATATGTCTCTTATTAGAATCTATAACTATCACTCTATCACAGTAACTTTATTCAAGCAATTTTATATAAAACGAAAATTTGTTACCAGAAACAAAAGTTTGACTCTCCTTTTTATCAATGTAAACATCCCTATAACAATCTAAGTTGAACTTTCTGTCAACACGACGTGCCTTCATTTATGACCTTTATCAAAAAAATCTCCGTTGTTTCTTTTATCTATCCTTATTTTGTATATACGTAATTATCGGTCTCCACTGAAAAGTTACGTATGTTTTCAGACAAATCAAGTATCGTGATGGCCAGTTATGTTTTAACGACACGTATATTTCACAGGTCCTCGACAATGTGCGTTGCCTCCAGCGGATTCACGTCGTTTTATAACGGCCTTGTGGTGTTTACCATACTGGGTTTCATGGCAAAGTCGTCTGGACTACCAGTACATGATGTGGCGAAACAATCAGGTCATCTAACGTAAAAATTATGTTTTTCAATTCACAATCTTACAAACACAGTCATTTCTATTGTTTCGGCCATGAACTTTTCAAGCAACTTCTACACGAATTCCCTTTCTAATATATTGTTTTAAGGATTTTTGTGCTCTAATAAGGCTTCTCATTGTAATCTTACACCACCCTGGTCTCCATGATGGGATTAAAAAGATCAACAGTTAACTTTGTTACTGATTAAAAATCGATCAATTTGGTACGCATTCCTCTAACGTTAAATAACGTGTTCATAAATTGCATGTACGTTTATGTAAGTACATTGTATACCAATGTGGAATAAACGATAAACACATTACCCTCATTCTGATTCCAGGTCCAGGTTTGACGTTTGTAGCATTCCCAATTGCATTAAGCAAGATGCCTATACCACATTTATGGTCGGTTCTGTTCTTTCTCATGTTGGTTACAGTCACATTTGATAGCCTAGTGAGTATATTAATCTTTTCAAACAACGCAGTTTGAAAAAAGTATGGCAGTTATCTCTCAAAAGTTGAAAAGGCATTTTTCCGCTTCAATACCGGTGCTTTCACTGGGATTAATACACACTCCATTTTCTCTAATTTTGTGTTGATAGATTAGCAATGGACCACGTTTTGATTTAATCGAATAAAATATTTACAGCACCCAACCAGCTTTGTGTTATTTCAATGTCTAAATCAGGCTTGATATGCGTGCATATTTTTATGTTGACAAACCATTATAGTATTAGATCTAACATTCTAATTGTTTTACATGTAAATTTTGTTGTTTACAGTTCGGCATGTTTGAGACAGTATCGAGTGGAGTGATCGACCTATTCCCGCATAGACTTACATCAAAACGTGTCCTGGTTAATGTCGCGGTGGCTATCTTCTTCATTGTCACAGGACTTCCATTGTGTTTGAATGTATGTATAAAATCGACTGGCTTTGTAAAGATGCGTTGTGTATATATTGTATTATATATTAAATAACATAGCTGTTTTAAGAAATATACAACGTACTTCGCCACCTCTCTTCACTCAAGATTTAATGCATATCAAACACTCGTCTAACCATGTAGGTCATCATACTTGCAACGTCTTTCTGATGAACTGATCGAAATTCTTACCAAACGAAAATGTTACCCTGTATTTCATTTTCTTAAATGCCCTATAAAACTGTCTTGTGACATACGTAAAAACTCACATTTGTATCATTTCTTTTATTTTGCTATCTTTGCTTTTTGTTGATTATATGGTATATTTATGTCAACCGCTGCTCGTCACAATCCGCCGGATAGTCCATTGTTTACAGTTTCTATTTTCAGAACGGTATTTACATATTCCAAGTGTCTGACTGGTATTTCTCTCAGTTCGCTCTCTTGTTTGGTTCCCTTTTCGAGTGCGTAGCCGTTTGCTGGTTTTACGGTTAGTATATTGACAGATTTATTTGTCAGTTAACTTAATTGAACTTTACTTTCTACAATGTAGGATAGTAGTCACTATATTTAAGTTGTGTTGCGCATTCATAACATTAGAATGCACGTATTTGGTTTGTTTTGATTAAGTGCAAATCATAAGCATATATCGTCATTCCATAGCATACACAAAATACGAATGTGGACATCGATATATACTGAGAGGCAAAAGAAAGTATACAGTTTTCGTTTGCCAATATCTCTCTTAATTTTGATAATATCGACTCAAAACTTTGTAAAAAATATTTCTACCCATTAACTAATAATAATGTGTCGATAAATTTCACATGAAATTGCTTGACTATCCATACTCTTGCTACATGCTGATTTTGCAAACTTTGCACGTGCGAGTTAGTGGAGCATCAAATATTGCTGTTCATCCGTATTTGATTTCTTTATTCGTTATCACAACAAATTACAAGCTTAAATTTTCTCTAACATTTTAATTCAATTCTCGGTGGCTGGTAGAAATCGACCAATATTCTACTTTTTGGCATTGGGGCCCATTTTTCTATGACAAAGCTTACTATGAAAGAAACGTGACACTATAAACCCTTATTCAGGTAGCTAGGAACATTCTGTGCAAATTTGGTGAAAATCCGTCAATAAATTTAGAAGAACTTATGTCGGATAACTTGTTTACATCAAGGCACCTTTTGCCATGACGAATCGTTAGATGGAAAAGCACTAACAAATTACGCATGGCCCTAGGTGACTGGGCACTTTCCGTGAAAATTCTATCCAAATTCGTTCAGAAATGTAGGGGTTGTGTCAATGTGAATATTTGCATTAATTAATTTATAAAGTCCCCTTTTTCGATGGCGCTGTGCGATATGAAAACAACTTCGCAATGGAAGGAAGGACATACAAACTGATAGGCGGAGAAGGTTACATCAATTTAAACGATCACCTTCGATGGCGTTTAAAATCGTACATAGTCTTTTAATCGACTTCTCGGAAAACGTGAAAGCACTAGGGTGTATACTTATTTTTGCCTCTCAGTATATATTGGTATTGTTGACGCACCCTCTGTGTCAATTTGCATGGATATATTCATTGAACAAATCATATCAAGTACGTCACCTTGGAAGTAACTGTTCAATTCTCCTAACAGGTACAGACCGATTCGCCCATGATATATCGCTGATGACTGGACGTGACGTGTCTGTAGTGTTACGTATCATGTGGACACTATGTATTCCAATTGCAGTCTTTGTAAGTAGTACTTAAAATTCGTGACATGGGCGATAGAAACTCTCCTTTTGAGAAAACGTAGTATCTACCATAAATGTAATATTCATTTGTGCTTGTAATGAGTCTACAAAACCGTATTGACCATGTTGACTTGATAAGAATTGAATCAAATAAAACTAACAACAATTGTTTTCCAACAAAAGGAAAAGACTAGAAAGTCAATTAAATGGTACAAAATTTAATTGTGATTTATAAACAATGACAGTAATGAAAAGAAAAATTAACGTTATATCGATACGCAACAACTTTCCGTGTGGGCTATATTCGTCACAAGTCGGCCACTATTAAACATGTAACATTCAGTGCTCATATTCTAAACTTTCAGGTGACGTTTCTCATTATGCTTTCAAAGTACTCTGCCCCGGCCTATGGAGACGGATACGTATACGGTACTGGATCAATAGCCTACGGTATTATGTTCGGTCTACTGCCTATAGTCGGCATGATTTGTATAGGAATACTGATGGTGTGGCGGGCTCAGGGTACTTTGATGGAGGTAAGTTAGTAGAACTAGTCTCCATCTCCAAGTGTTTTATAAAGTTACTTGAGAAAACGAGTGTTACAAACAATGTCAATATTGTCATAAGTCGTTGCATATTCCTTTATTCAATGGTTTCATCGAATTTATTTTCTATAGAGATAAATGAAGTAAATTAACTCAGCGTCATTGACAAACAGGTTTAATGAGTTAGAATTATTTCATTACTTTACATGATCATTACTTTACCTGAGAATTCTTTTGATAAATAGTTGTTTAAGTTTAAATCATACGATATGTTCACTTGAATATTATCTAAATTTCCTGTTTATATTTTTCTATTTTCTTAAAGCGACTCCGCTACTGTTCACGACCGAGTAAATACTGGTTACCAAGCGAGATTAAAGCCAGACGGGCATATCAGATGAAATCCTACACTCGTCCAACGTCTTTAAAACAACGAATATGGCTGGATCTGCGTGGTACAAAAGACAATCCGATATTTTGATACAAATCGCATGTTTTCAAACTTGGTTGTGTCTTTTTGATTTGTTGTTAATGTGATGTTCTTTGTTTTTTATATATAAATTTAAGTGGTGTAATAATTGTTGTTATTGCCTAATATATACATGTGTATTTGCTCAACAATATAAATGAGTCGGGCTCAGCATAAATGTCCATTATAACATTTGAGACTACCATGTTACCAGATCAGAGTGTGTCTAAGTTCAGTCCGATCAGGTCAGGAAGAAGCCTCTAGAGGACAACATAGATCTGGATCCATGTTTGTATCAAATGTAATAAGTGTTCTGTCCAGATCCTTATTGAAATATATTCAATATTCAGTTGACTGTTTTTGTGTCTTAACCCCTTAATCTCGAACAACTACTTCTGATAAAAACAGGTATACAGAAAGCAAATAATTGATTCTTATCCCACAATCTTCGATTTGGCAATCGTTTATTATCCAATTTAAAAAGGACCGAAGTGTGCATGCTATCCGCCGTTGCAGCCACGGAAAAGATGCACAGTGAAACTACCAATCGTCGCTTTTCAACACAAACCTCGTATCTACAGCTTTACAGAAGCTGTAGATACGAGGTTTTTGTTGAAAAGCAGAGTAATGTAGCTTCATACGCGTCATGACAAATAACGCTTATTGTACTGACACAATATTGTTTTGACTGGAAGCTGGCGCTAGCAAGAGTTATCGTCTTGAAAACCTAGTGCTTTGTCGGAATTAAAAGTGGATTACTGGATTCGTAGTATTGATTTTATTTATTTGTCATCTATTCGTATTTAATTTAGTGGCATTTAAACCAATTTTACAACCATGATAGTGAAAGTTTTGGGGAAAATGAGAGAAAGGGAGAAAATGTTGATGGTTATAAAATGCCAATGATCAGCATTTCTTTCTTTCTAATCATTTGTTTTCTAACCCTACTATACATGTACATATTTATTGCATCATTTCAAACGCCTCTGTGTTTTAAAGTCTTTCCTTATTTTTTAAAAACAATTTATGCTCAAAACGTATACTCCGTAGTACCAAACGAAGGCAAAAAAGTGGTTTGCGCCGAAAAAATGTTCTTGAATTCGCTCTAATGTCGTCGCTTTATAGAACATAGATTTCGTTAGTAAACAGACCAAATTTCAATCCAGTAAAGGATATGAAAACATGTCTTCGAATTTTGCTTTACGACACTAATATGTTATTTTGATTCTAGTGCATACTTTTCGTAGGCACCCAGAATATTAAACAGAATATTCAAGTGAAAGAGTTTCCTATGCTTACGCATAACCTGCTTGGATGTTGTTTTCCTTCAATCTTCAAATGTTGTTTTTTCCTCGAAGTATCGACGTTGCCAAACACACATGTTCCGAAGGAAGTTAGCTATGATAATATATGCTCACTTCAGGTTATAAAAAGAAATATGTCGGCCAGGAAAGAATTCTCTATGCTTGTCAGCCTACATTTTTCACGGCGAAGGAAAAAAATAAACACTGACAGATCTGGGGAAAGATATGAGATAATGCATTACCTCATTGGTTGTTCATTAATCCTTTCGCAAACCAGCGCAGGTTTTCATTTTTCAAACGGATGACGTTTGGGCAAAATTGTGACATAAATAATATTTTGTGCTATATTGCACACAAATCTGCAGCAGCTGTGATTTAAAAAAAGTCCAAATTTTGGGATTTTGGAATTTTGGGAAAATATTCAGACGGTTGATATGCTAATCCCCAACCCCATATTTGTTCAGTAATCCGTTCGGAAAACAACCCAGTGCACGTACAATATGCTTTCAGAATTCTGGTCAAAGCCACTCTTGCCTTCTAGAAATACCATTAAAAAGAAAACAAAACAAACAAAAAAGCAAGGAAACAAACAAATATAAACCCGGTGGTATTTTATAAGACCGCAATTGATCCATTCCCAGATAACAATTGGGTACACTGCTGTCTAAAATTCCCAGAGTTACATTATAGTTTTTTTCTTACACCAAAAATTAGTCTAGGTCCACACTTATCTGTTGAGAAAACATAGAAGAAAAGGGCTCTGACATTCAGCACTACTTTTTCTGTTTTTAAAAAAGTTCTGCTGCGGAGATGTCAAAATCAGGCATTGTTTGTACAGGGTTACATAGTAAAAGGCAAGTGTAGTGTTAAAGACACGCCACCATGTTTAAGACTGGAGAAGAAATGAAAACACTTGATGAAGATGATAGAGCAAGTCTCGGTGACGACAAATGTGACATTGAGCTTGGACCGGAGTTAACTGAAGAAGAGGCAGAGGAGCGGGGACATTGGGGTAACCATGTAGAATTCTTCCTGGCGATTGTTGGTTTTACTATTGGTATTGGCAGTGTATGGAGATTCCCTATCACGTGCAGGCAAGTTGTTTTACCATTTATCGTTAGGTTAACCATAGCACTGCGAAAGACACATGACTCAATAAAATCAGCTATCACAGAAAATGTTCAGTCATTGTCTAATCTGGAATCGTTTTTAAATAGAGAAGGCGGAAAAACATGGATATGCCGGATGTTTTAAATGTGTTAAACGCCACCTGGTAAAAAGTAATTAGTCAGCAAAATGGCTGCTCGTCAATATTTTCTATTGTGTGATCCATTCATTCCAGCAAATCCCTGACGCTTTTCAACTCTCTCTACTTCAAACCAAATTCTAATTGGTCACGTATTGACAGAAATTCTGAAGATTGTTGCTGTTCTGTCGCGTGTGATTTCATGTCGTGCATTAGTGAATAGGAGAAATATTTCCAAAACAACATACTTTAACCTATTTAAATACAATGGTCAAAGGACATTGGTCTTTAGATGATTTGGAACAAATTAAATTCTAAAGCAAAACAACATTATGGAAAGATTAAACGATGTAAGTTATCATTGTTGATTGATTTATTTGACGTATTTTGCATACTTTTCAATGCGAATTTATGTCGATACTAAACCAAAGGGACAAAGTAGCTGTTTACACAATTATTTTAAGCAGGTACACGCATCTTCCAGATCTGAAACCATACATGCCAACACATATTAACAATGTTTCAGTCGTAATGGCGGCGGTGCCTTCCTGGTACCCTTTTTCTTCTTCCTGTTGACGTGCGGGGGACCACTGTACTACTTAGAGGTCTGTCTAGGACAGTTTTCGGGGAAAAGTGCCGGACTCGCATTCGAGTTTTGTCCCCTACTGAAAGGTAACTGTTTCAATATACCACTTAGTTCTAAAATGAGTTGACAACTATTATTTTGGCTTCAAAGATCAAACAATGTGAAACAAAACGTTGTATATTTAGTATGTCTATTGGTAAATCATGATGAAATAGTTTGATCAATGATTCTGTCTGGAGCTTGCGAGAACGGTCCTCTCCTCACACCAGTATGGTTCTTCAGCAGTCACTATATATAATTTTAACGAGAGAAACTCGATACGTAGCCATTATTTGAATCATAGTCTGCATACCCAATGTCTGTATAGTTGCTTTTAGTACCACCATTCGATCAAGTAATTTCTTACAATTTCTTTTATCCAGCCTTTTATTCAACATTGTTACGACCCAAAGGTAACAAGAATCAAGAAGCCAGCAACAAACTTTACAAAGAACAATACGTCCCTTGACAGCCAGAAGTGGCTATCAGCACATTTGGCCGAAATGCACTTTTTAGCATAGATGAGGTGTAAATATGGTGTTCTACCTACACACAAAATTTTATTGTCATATCCCAACTATAAATGGTAAAACTGACAAGGGACATGTATGGGCTAACAGCAACCAGCATATTCATTGACTGCCATAAGTTGCTATCAGCAGATGATGGGGTGCCAGAAGTTGCTATCAACAATCACGTATATCTTGCATACATACCATACTTGAGCTCTATTATACAAGAATTCTTATCAGATAGGCATCTGTTTATTATTTCGTTTTCCTTCTACCATTTCAAATGTTTATTCTAGACGTGCTTGATATTGTGTAGATAAGCTGAACACATTCTATTTGGTGTTTTAAACTGTGGATTTTAAGCTTTTGCTGATAGCCACGTCTGGCACCCCATCACAATTATTGTCACTCTGTGTTTTGATCATTCTGAGCTTCAAAAAACTTCAGAATTGTTTCATTTCTTTAACTAATCGTGTTTTTATTTAAGATGCAGAATGAACAATTCTCAAATCATACTTTTTTATAAGTTTTGAATGCTGATAGCGCCTTCTGGCAGTATCAAATTTTAAACTTCATTTCTGTAAATGTTCTATACAATGATTGCTATAAATGAATAAAATGCATTCCTTTGGTTAAAACATCAATGTCAGCATCAGTCTTGTTTAATAAAAGTTTGATTGCAGACATTTTTTTGTGTAGGATCTATTTAAGGTTCTTTTTTGTAATGCACAAAATCTAGTTTAGTAATACTAAAATGTGTATTTCAATGAATCCTAAATATCAATCTAGTTCATAAATTCATAATGTGTTTGTTGCAAAAGTTAATCTCATTATTTTTCAATTTAAACATTATTAAAGAAAGCCACATCATTCAAAAACGAAAAATTGTTTTTCAGGGACCAACCTTATTATTTTTTGTATCTGTCTATCTGTGTGCAGCATTAGATGGGCATTTGTCTTCAGCATTGATCTAAACTACCAATTTTTCAGACATACACATCATCAAATTATCATTTTATGTTTGTTTTAGAAAGACAATTATCTTTTAAAAATGCACATATTTTTGTGTGCGTCTTCTTTCAGATTTTTTTTATTGAAATTCATCAAAGCCATGTTTACCTTTGTTCACTCCACCATACTAAGTACTGATAAAAGACTTCTTAACTCTAAAGTAATGACAACAGCACTGGCAACGATTAATTATAAACAAAACAAGTAGAAGACGAAAGAAGAAGACAAAATAGTTATATGTAATACATGTTTGTGATGTACATAGGACATTCCAGAAAAAAAAACAACTTAAAACTACATTAAATATAAATCAAAACTTTTTTGTTGTTAAATGGTGAATAAAAAAACAATTAACGATTAGTTAAATTGATAAAACTACGGATTAAGTCTGCTGATAGCTGCCACAAATCAACACATTTCTGAAGAAATGTCGTGAGCCAGAAGTGTCTACCAGCTATTTTCACCAAATACGGTCTTAATTTTCAGAATAGATATGTAATATTTTATATGAACAATCTTCAGAGGCATATCTACCACTATGCAAAATTCCATTTACATGCAGCAATTGTGTGAATTTAGAGACAAGTTCAAAACTTTAAATGCGTTTTTCTCAAAACTATAAAAACTGCTGATAGCCACTTCTGGCTGTCAAGGGACGAATATTTATTAACAATATGATTACAAAGTTTTGTTTTAAAATATGATAAAAGATGCACTACCTTAATTATATGTTAAGTCCAGAGTCCTAAAGTTAAATCCAGTTTATAATCCACAATGCCCAATGATCCATTTCAAGAATTTTAACACACAAATAGTAATTTAGTAATCCCCTTTTAGTCTGACAATTTTATATGAATTAGATTAAAACTAGTGAACGAAATGAGTGATTTGCTCATTTATATATATGCTATAAAGGAATATACCAGAAGGTTTGAGAAAACAACAGAATAATAATAAACTGTTTTGTTTTTCTAGACTGTTCTCTTTTTATAATATAAAATATCCCAGAAAGTTAAGAATGTTCTAAAGTTTCCAATACATCATTTTAGAATGTTCTACAAATTAAAAGATAAATAAACAACGTGTTTACTAAATATCTGACTCTAACAATAAATATTCTAAAGTCTCTATCAGTTTCTAGAATATTCTTAAATAATTACAGCAAACAGTAAACATTTTGTTTACTAAGACAATTGTTGACAAAAACATCCAGTTCTAAAAATATACAAGAGGAATTTCTAAAATTAAGATGACAAATGTTTATGCTATAGGTGCATAAATAGCAATATCAATATTCGCCATTACTAAACATATTGTGTTGTTTTATCACTGCAGGTTTAGGGTTCCTACAAGTATCGTTAGCACTAACCGTGGCCTGGTATGGCGTTTTCATAAGTGCCTGGACATACTATTATCTATACTCGTCGTTCTTTCCCACACTACCTTGGTCAACATGCACTAATGCATGGAACACACCATCATGTAAAGGTATACATGTGTTACCTATTTGTTTCAGATGTATGACCCAAGATTCGTACGTTGTTCAATGTAATATTTCTATTAAACACAACTACGATGACTAAGTACGATTACTTTTACTTTTCTATTACCATTATTTTAAGAATAGTTTCAAAAGTTTCAAAATATTTATGCAGTTACATAATTATAGGCTTAAAATACATCCATGGGCTAAGTATGCGGAAAACATTTCATATCAATATTTGTCACCTGACTGTTTAATTTTTAAGACGCAGTTCTCTTTTTCTGTACAGATTATGAGATGAGTTCCAACAATCATAATGCCACTAATAGCTTTATGGTGAATTATCCGAATGTTTCTGAAATTATACCAGAGGGAACAGATAACGATAAATACAGATCACCGGCCCTGGAATTCTGGAAGTAAGAATTTTGTATTGTTTGGTACGATGATTATTGTATGCCTATATAACTGAGTGTAGGCCATTGCAATACATGTTTGTACACTCTTTTCCCTTCATGAAGGAATGTGCTTTTTTATTCACGTGATAAATTGTATTGTCAGTATTGGCATTATGGTTCTCAGAAAATCATAATTTATTGATGAAAAACAAAACGAACCGTTTTTGTAGAGCGGGAAATCGTAGAATTAAAAGGGGCCACATAGTTGTTTAAATGGTCAACATTACTATCTTCTGATGACGCTAAGTGTTTACTGGAGTTATGTATTGTTCTAATTACAGCTATAAAGCTATAGGTCGGTCTAGTGGTATGGGAGATGTCGGTGGTCTACAGTTACATCTTGTTGTTTGTATGACTCTAGCCTGGATCTTGGTGGCACTGGCCGTCATTAAGGGAGCACGATCGTTGGGGAAGGTAAGTGTCTTTGGCGGTTTAAACTCTATGATATAGCTGCGTTTATTCCAAAGCCTCGTAAATATAGTTTAAAACAATCTATAGTTTTCGAAGAAAATAGACATTCAGGTATCCGCGAAATTACCATAGGAAATTAATGAATGTTTAAGTCTGTATGCAATCTACTGTTCAAAAGTAGTGAAAGATGTTATAGAGCTTATATAGTTTACATGCAACAAAGGCGAAGTCATATATATATTGCGTTCTATTTTGTTCTTTCATATCTTAACTCTATAAATGTGACTCAAATTGTAATTTCATATTGTTTCAGGTTGTGTACGTTACCGCCACGGCGCCATATTTGTTTCTAACCATCATGTTTATCCGTGGCCTTACATTAGATGGCGCTCTAGATGGGGTACTGGCCTTTCTTACACCAGACTTTGGGAAACTATTCACTGTACAGGTAGGGAACCATTGTTTATCCGGGGACTTACATTAGATGGCGCTCTAGATGGGGTACTGGCCTTTCTTACACCAGACTTTGGGAAACTATTCACTGTACAGGTAGGGTACCATTGTTTATCCGGGGACTTACATTAGATGGCGCTCTAGATGGGGTACTGGCCTTTCTTACACCAGACTTTGGGAAACTATTCACTGTACAGGTAGGGTACCATTGTTTATCCGGGGCCTTACATTAGATGGCGCTCTAGATGGGGTGCTCGCCTTTCTTACACCAGACTTTGGGAAACTATTCACTGTACAGGTAGGGAACCATTGTTTATCCGGGGACTTACATTAGACGGGGCTCTAGATGGGGTACTGGCCTTTCTTACACTAGACTTTGGGAAACTATTCACTGTGCAGGTAGGGAACCATTGTCTATCCGGGGACTTACATTAGATGGCGCTCTAGATGGGGTACTGGCCTTTCTTACACCAGACTTTGGGAAACTATTCACTGTACAGGTAGGGAACCATTGTTTATCCGGGGCCTTACATTAGATGGCGCTCTAGATGGGGTACTGGCCTTTCTTACACCAGACTTTGGGAAACTATTCACTGTACAGGTAGGGTACCATTGTTTATCCGGGGCCTTACATTAGATGGCACTCTAGATGGGGTGCTCGCCTTTCTTACACCAGACTTTGGGAAACTATTCACTGTACAGGTAGGGAACCATTGTTTATCCGGGGACTTACATTAGACGGGGCTCTAGATGGGGTACTGGCCTTTCTTACACTAGACTTTGGGAAACTATTCACTGTGCAGGTAGGGAACCATTGTCTATCCGTGGCCTTACATTAGATGGCGCTCTAGATGGGGTGCTTGCCTTTCTTACACCAGACTTTGGGAAACTATTCGCTGTACAGGTAGGGAACAATTGTTTATCCGTGGCCTTACATTAGATGGCGCTTTAGATGGGATACTCGCCTTTCTTACACCAGACTTTGGGAAACTATTCGCTGTACAGGTAGGGAACAATTGTTTATCCGTGGCCTTACATTAGATGGCGCTTTAGATGGGATACTCGCCTTTCTTACACCAGACTTTGGGAAACTATTCACTGTACAGGTATGGAATATTAGGATCGATACTTTGTGGTAAACATTGCGCGTGCACTTTTATGTTGCAATGCTTTAGTAACTTCCAACCAGAACATATTTTGTCAGCCAAGTTATCAAACGTCAATAAATAATATATATATATATTGTACCTCCGCCTCGATTAGCACACTAAAATGTACCAAATGGGCTGGTTTTCGGAGGGACATCTTGTAAATTCAAACACACACAAAGTGTACGATGCCTTAGAATATTGCTGTAAACCTCAATTTTGTCTGAAATTGCAGATTATACCGGTTTTAATCGAGACATTTACGAACGTAACTAGCGGCAAGATATGTTTTCATTTCTTCCACAGACCTAGTTAGAAGCAGCTATCCATGTGTTCTTTTCAGTGGGTCCAACTTGGGGAGGCGTCATCACTTTGGGAAGTTATAAAAGATTCAATCAAATGTCAGTCTTAACTATGAATTAAATGCTGACAAGTATGTACTTTTCTTTTCTACAGACTTGGTTAGAAGCAGCTATCCAAGTGTTCTATTCACTCGGTCCAACTTGGGGCGGGGTCATCACTATGGCTAGTTATAACAGGTTCCATCAAAAGTCATTCTGGTACGTAGGCTTAAAAATGGAGAAAATCAGTAATTCAACTTTCAAAATGCAAAATATATTTCAGCATGCCTCTATCTGATTCTATGTAAAAACGAGTAATTTACAAACGGCATTTTCAGCCTAAATAACACATTAAATGGCCAAAAAGTGTGTAAAACTTAAAGCTAAATAGTTATATTTTATTATGATAAAATACTTTTACCTTATACACTTTCTTTTCGTGTTAAATCTCTATTTGAGAAGTGGGTCAACTCTGCGTTTCATTGTTTGAACTCGGTCGTTACCTTAGAAGGACGCGTGGCTGTGTGTGATAAAATTGCTTTGGCACTGCCATTTCTTAACGGATTGTCATAAATCTTATATCAAATTAGAGAGGGAAAATAGATCTATTCATCCGTGTATGTTAATATGATGAACCGATGAATTATGAGTCGATGATTAGGTATTCAAAATAGGTCATTTTACTCGGCTTCAAATGGCAAGAACTATGCGGCAGAAAAGCCTAGAAAAGCCTATATATGTTCTTCAACATCCTATCTATTCAAATAATAAAACATCGTGTGCTTTTAGCTTAGCGCATTCAAGCGCAAAGGCTTTAACAATGGGAAGTGTTTTTTTTTTCTCAATTCCCCGTGATTTATCGATAATTTCTGTCTACGAGGGGCGTTCAATTAATTTTGGAACTGGGGTTCTATAAGCCATAGTTATGTCGCAATTCAATTTTAAGTTTTTTCAATCCTTCGAAGTAATCCTCTTTGACAACCACACACTTCTGAAGTTTTGAGATCTATTACTTATATGCCAATAAATGGGCCTCTTTTGGAACACCCCGCAGACACTGGTAAATTGCACTGCATATGGAACATGAAGGCCTATACCGACGACCAGAGGCTTTTTTCGTCATCATGGAGAACACGAAAAGGCCACAGTGGCTTAAGTCTGGCTATAAAGGTGGATGAAGACGCTGTGTAGCATGTGTCTCCTTCAGGAAGTCTTGGACAAGAGGACTCTTGAGGACAGCTCCGTTGTCATGGATTTGGTACATGCCTCTTTAGTCGGTCCTGGACCTTCTCTTTTCGTGATATTTCTTTACTTTTGCCGACATACATTTCTTGTATGAATGACAGGCAATAGTGATACTTTTTGAAACAGTAATTTGAACAATACATCCGTTATATTTGAAAATTACCGCGTACAAAACTTTTGCCGCGCTTTTAATTGTTTGGCTATTACGGCTCTTGTCTGATCTTTTCGCAACCATTGCTTGCTAATGACACGCCATTGGTGCTCATAACAGTATATTATTGTTCAATCATATGTATAAAGCTCAGAAAGTCCACATTTGTTGCATTTATTGCATTATTTACAAATATATTTTGCCACCTTTACGTGGGTGGCCATATGTCCTTTAGGCAGCAGGTGGGTGGCCCAATGGGCATAAACCTGTCTGTGTTTCAACCCTTTCGTCAAAATTGTATAACAAGTCCCCGATGAAAAACCAACTTTATCTGCTATTTCTTGCACATTGAACCATGCGTCTTGTTCGGTCATTTCGGAATCTACAGCAACATTTGCTTTGGTACTAGCTCTACCCGGATTGCTTGAGAGGTGGGCATCATAAAGGCAAGTTTTACCAATTTTAAGTTTTACCATTTTCCTAAAAACTGACGTATGTTCTACGTTCGAATGTCCATTCATCTGATATAGTTCATTATATACACGTGATGCAGATATATCAAAGCCTATGCGACCTTTAATGTAGACCCGTACAGCCTACTTCAGTTCGTTTTCCATTTTGCGCACAGCGAAATAGCCAGTGTATATGACTGAACCAACTTTAAAGTTCAATAACTTTTGAAAGAGTGAACGAATTTGCCTCAAATTTTGACCAAAAATAGACAGTAATTTTGCTGTCAAGTAGCCGCAAGCACCATTTGTTCTATAGAACCATGAGGTATGGTGGACCATTAGTACCACTTTTAATTGAACGCCCCTCGTAAACTCCATTCATCCTAAATTTATTCATAAATGTTGACGACTGTGACTCAAAGAACATTCTTGCAAAGTTTGGTTGAAATTGGCCAAATGGTTGATTTGTTAAGAATGATATCATGATTTCTCAAAGTTCGATAAGCCTTGTCCTGCCACGCCCATATTTTTTGACGAATCAAAAAATCGCGAACATTCTTTGAATATGGTCATCCAAGGAACATTCCTGTAAAGTTTTGTCAAAATCGGCCCAATGGTTAAGGAGTAGGAGGTGTTTCAAGGAATTATGGGCGAACAGACGGACGGACGGTGAGTGACCACAATAGCTCATCTTGAGCACTTCGTGCTCAGTCCAAAGGGATTTACAAAATCTGCGTTTCTCATGGGCTGCCTAAACATCCATTTAACCCTTTCCCAGATAGTAAAACTTGATGGTCATCCAACTCGAAAGCTGTGACAGGCGACAGAATGAGAGTAAAAGAAAATAAGATTCTTTCGCCTCAATCTTTTCACTTTCAATAAAATCCGTTCAGGACGTCAAAACCAGGTCTAACCAGGTCTTGTTCGGGAAAGGGTGAGTCAGCCATTAGATTGAATTTAGAGGTTGCACAATGGACATGTCCAAATGTATGGTGCTCTTTTGGGTCAATGTTTTGAAAGCCTATTTCTTCACGAACCAGAGATATACATGTAATGTTAATAATCGATCACTTGAAAGTTTGAATTTTTTTTATTTGAAATTCCTATTTTATATGTCGTAGAATCTTGTTTTTATCGGAGGCAATGACACGGAAATGATATGTGCACAACAAAGCGCAGAAAATATTTACGCAAAGGGAGAAAATGTTGATATCGGCATGTTCTTCTTTTGTCTCAATGTTTTCCAAAACCTTTTCATATATGATCGTGAAAATCATGTCTTGTTCGGGGAAAGGGTTGAAATAATGTAAAAAATATTTATATAATTGTTCTTGGGTAGAAATTGAAGAACTAAATTGTTTGGTGGAATAATTTCATCCTTTGTAAAACTTCAAAGGGGTGTAACTATTTTATTAAAATTTCCGATTTTAAAAACGTAAGCAGTTTTGAGTTCCTCTCATTCAGACCTTGAAAATGATATATAATTTGTTGAAGTTCTTTAAAAAATAAACAATAACGTAATTCGGCAGAATTATCTCCCCTTTGTAAAAATCTGAATAAGCATTATTCCATAACGCAATGTCCGATTTTCACAATTCAATCAGTTTTATGTTTCTCTCAATATTCTCTTTAAGCCGGTATAAATTTTGTAGGGGCTGGAATACTTTTGGAAAAAAGTATGACCACCCTACCATTGTTAAGATACAGCTTGTTGTAGGCGTAGAAAATCTGTAAAAAAATGTATTTTAACTAATTTGGTACCATTATTCTATTACCCGTATTAGATCTAGTCCTTGTTCTACTGAACATATTTATTTTTTTTTTATTTCAAACAAATTGTCAAATTAAGAGCCAATTCAATTTCAATCAGTTTGTCTCATTTTGTTACACACCAGATTCGAACAATCGCATGTAAAATTACAATTTGAGTACTGTGCTGTTTACTCATGGGCGGATCTAGAGGGGAGTCGGGGTGGGTCCGGACACCCCCCCCCCCCCCTGGCATTGGCCGAAAATTTAATTTTGACTATATAAGTTTAGTGTAACGTTACCTATTTGCTACATTTTAAGCCATAATTTGGGCTTGGACCCACCCTGGAAAAAAATCTTGGGCTTGGACCACCACCCCCCCCCCCCCTGACAAAAAAAACCTGGATCCGCCCTTATTACTCGTGTTGTTCTTGTATGCATGTTCCATAATATCGTGGCCAGACTTTAGCCCATTGCCAAACGACAAAAATTCAACTTGTCCAAATTCAAAGATGTTGCAGACGACAACTAATAAATGAACGAAAAGGTACATTTTCAATCATTTTGTTTGGAAAATATTGTGGGAAATGAAGAAATTGCTTGTGACCAGCAATTTCTTCATTTCCCACAATGTTTTCCATAGCCAGTTTCTTGTCGGGAGTCAAAAAGAGTCAATGTGTGGTAATTGGTTAAAGATACATACATGTACAATTTATGATGTCTATTAATGTGCGACAAGGCATTTGTTGATACATGTTATTGTTTATTTCTTCACAGGTCCACGGCGTTGTGTGTTGCCATATGCGGATTTACATCATTCTTTAATGGTCTGGTGGTCTTCACCATTTTGGGATTCATGGCAAAGACGTCTGGACTACCGTTAGATGAGGTGGCGAAGCAATCAGGTGAGTGAATTAATATCGTAAAAAGTTTTGAATTTAACAAAATTCGAAAGGGAGTTCTCGTTTCTGTCTGTATGGGCGAAAACGTTTTCCAATCTTAACATTATTCTGTTACCTATGATGTTTTTGTCAATCACATGTTTGATTTTATGGCTGGTTTCAATGTTTTTGTTGGCCGCGGCCTAGCGCATCTGCCTTTCATTCGAGAGGTCCCGGGTTCGATACCCGGCCGCGGCTAATACCCTTTCTGACAAAATTGTCACCCACCAATGGTTTGAAATCGTTAACCTAACTGGGCGAGCAGCTGGAGGCTCGGTAAGGGTGTTGTGGTATTACTGGTTTGAGAAACAACAGGAATCCATGGGTAGGTGCTCCAGCCGCCGCGATATGACCCTGGCAGTTGAAAACGGCGTAAAACCCCAATAAACTCAAACTCAATGTTGTTGTTGTTGTTGTTGTTGTTGTTGTTTCAGGTCCAGGTTTGACGTTTGTAGCATTCCCAACAGCATTAAGCAAGATGCCGATACCACATCTATGGTCGGTTCTGTTCTTTCTCATGCTGGTTACAGTCACATTTGATAGCTTGGTGAGTTCCTTCTAGTGGTAGAATACATTAATGCAAAATAGGTTAGGCTCAAACAGAGGAATTGCAGGTAAAAGTTGGAAGGCATGTTACAACCTTTGAATGAGGTTGATAGTTTGCCGTTTGAAGATAAAAGACTAATTTATAGTTTCTATGTTCAAAGTAACCAAAAAATCTACACGAAAATGGTGAGACATACTTTGATTTTTTTTTGTAGTTTTACAAACGAACGCCCTTAACATAATAGTACTTACTATAGATCTACGCTAGTGAAACGTTTTTAGTACGACACGTATTAAACGTCGAATTCGGTGCTATCAATGACCAATGCTTGGAGGGTAAACACAGAGTGAACGGTGTAGTTCTAAGTGTTTCTGTTTAATAGTACTTCTTTAACCCTTTCCCAAACAAGACCTGGAGTTGACGTCCCTAACAAGAACAGCTTGGGAAAACATTGAGGCAAAAGAAGAAACTGCTGATAACCAGCAGTTTCTCCTTTTGTCTCAATATTTTCTATGCCATATTTTACACAAATCCTATCTTTATTACACCCATTTTGTCTTCTGTGGCAGTTTTGGAAGAGGATCACCCTAAAATTTTGTTGTTTGGGAGATGGTTAAATAATGGTACTTCTTTAATAGACCGGTAGCATATTCCAAAACCCGCTGTAAAAGAAATTATTCAAGGAAAAAGTGTTCGAGAAATTGAATATGATGTCAAATTCAAAACCGCACTAACGAAATTTAGAACCTCAGCCCATGAACTTGAAATTGAAAAAGGTAGATATACAAATACACCACGCGAAAACAGACTTTGCACGAACTGTAACATGAAAGCAGTAGAAACAGAATACCATTTCTTACTTATTTGTCCAAAATATTTAGAACTAAGAAAAAGATTCATGAAAAAATACTTCTTTATTTGGCCTACAATTCACAAATTCAAAACTCTTCTGACAATCACCTCAAAAAATACAATAATACAATTATCAAAATACATTTTCTTTGCGAACAAGATGAGAAATTAACTTCAAAATAATTGTGAAATTAAATTGTTGACCATGCCATTATTACTATATGACTTATTTTCTTACTTTTTTCTCCATTTGTTATTTGTTAAGGTCTTTGTAAACCATTGTATATTTGTACTGTTGTATTGTTGGCTAAAAACACAATGTGTGTTTAAAGCCTTTTTGAAATAAATGAAATGAAATGAAATGACTTACCAGTAACCTTTGTTTACCGATTTGCCCTCGATACAAGTACCTCGTAATTAATCGTATGTCTCGAGACAACGAAATATTGTTGACTCTTTTTTGGACGTAGTTTCTCCGTTTACCACCCGTGTGTTTACTTTGCTCTGTTCGGACAATAAGTATGAAATAATGCATAAAATTGGAATCGACTGAAGTTTGTTGTTTTTCAGTTTGGAATGTTCGAGACTGTATCCAGTGGTGTGATAGACTTATTTCCACATCGACTTACATCGAAACGTGTGTTGGTTAATGTCGGGGTGGCTATATTCTTTATAGTTACCGGGTTACCATTATGTCTAAATGTAAGAAAACCATCTACCCTCTATATGTGTTTTAGGATGAATCACCATTCATCGATATACTTTTGTATGTAGTGTCTTATAATTGACCAGTTATGTAAAGTGGCAAAATGTTACAGAACTCATTTGCCGATTTACGTAAAAGATCGGGATAGCAGATTTCACGAAACTCCGCAAAAGTTCCGTGTCCAGTTACATAAACGGGCATACACTTCTACGAAAACTGGCAAATAAACGAAAATAGGCACAGCATATATGTATATAAACTCAAGTCAATAGTCAACATTGAACTCTTTCTTCGGAATGATAAATTGCATTATTTTCCGACAAAAACAAATGCATGTAATATATAGGCATACAAGGTTCAAGTCACACCAAAACTTTGCCAGTTACACAAGGACCAGTCTTTTGGGACGAGACATATGTTTCGTCCAGCCAGACTTCTTATAACATAATTTAGATAGATCTGCATGCATAAACCATTTACCAATCAAAAAGATGTTTTGACGTCCGTAATAGTAAAAAGGGGCTAGGGAAAACATTTGGACAAACGAAGAAAATGTTCATAAACATCTGTTTTATCGTCTGTATCAGCTTTCTCATTAGGACGCAGTAAAACTGTCGATTCGGTGTGGGAAAGGTTTCATCCATGGTAGCATTGTATATTCTGTTTTTATTCGGGAGACAAGGCGGAGCTTAGTAAACGGTTCATTCCATTTAAGCTTGGGGAGAAACAGCCTTCTCGATAAGCGGTAATTCGTCGGTATTGTTGCAAAACATTATAACTACAGCGTGAATCAATCTGTAGCTACGAGGTTTTATGACAACACATTTTACAATCGCGCATTGTTTCAATTTGAAATATGCTCATGCTCGTGCCGCACGTTTTTCCTCTTCTATCAACCAAGGTATCGAGAAGTAAACTCGTCGAATAACCTCTTTACTTAGCCACACCCTGTCAGGTGAATAAAAACGGAATATAGTGGTTCACTATAAACTACACTTAAAGACACTTCTAACGCAACACTTACGTTTTTGGTAATAACTTGATATTTAACAAACCATTCTTTATCAAATTTTCAACAAATTTGATTCATTCACAATTGCATAATATGTGTAATTTTCATAAAGAAACATTGAGTAGAAATGATTTAATTTGCAGTGCATATAATATGACTTGAAAACAAAAAGTCGCAAAAAAGCTGTGCGAGCTAATAACGTAAATTCATGTTATTCAGGCCCGTAGGAAGCAATTTCATATTGGGGTGGCTGAAGCCCCTGTGCCTGGATATTTGGGGGCTAAATTGGATTGTCCCTTCATTTTCAATGTAAAATAAGGAAAATTTGGTATTTTGGGCAACATCATGGAGGCTAAGCCCCCCCCCCTTAGCCCCCACTGTTCCTACGGGCCTATTATTAATGTAACAGCATTTAAGTTTATGACATTATGCTAACATTCTGTGTGTCCGTCATGAACCTAAATGACACGAAGACACACCCTTCTCATTGATAAAGCATAATTGATGGTGAATCTTTGCGGGATCATTCTTAACTCGTCCCTATTAAGTTCCTGTTGCAGTTGATGAAAGTTTCTTGGAGCAAAAGGGCGAAAAACTAATGTCTGGTAACAAATTCAATGATTTTGTGCAATGCTGACACGTACAAAATATTAAACAAAATAGGTGCGACTGTATTCTAGTGTTGCATCGCACATGAAAGCATGTAATCAAATATTATGAAGCAGTGATATGAGATTTGAGCATGATTTGGTGACGCTGCTTTGGTACTATTGAATTCTGCAATTGCCTGGGGTTTTGTGACTTTTTATATTTGAGTCTTAGTAAAAAAAACTTAATATTTTTTATGTTCGGATCAGCCGATTTTCTTGAAACTTACAGAAAACATGTAAACGTAATTGATTGATATTTGCTGAAAATTTCATAAAATATACTGCATTATTTATTTAGTTATGATGAAAAATGTAAGTGTTGCGTTGGAAGTGTCTTTAAGTGTATGTTCTGACGATTCTCTTTGCATTTCAGAACGGTATTTACATTTTCCAAGTATCGGATTGGTATTTCTCACAGTTTGCCCTGCTGTTTGGGTCATTCTTCGAGGCTGTTGCGGTGTGCTGGTTTTACGGTAAAGTTTCTTTTGTGAACATTATATTATGTCGTGTGTTTTATGAAAAGGCAAACGGTTGGTCAACAGACTGAGATTCTATCTCAATCATATTCAAGCCTCTTTTTATATGTTACATTTCATACTATAACCTCGAATCGACATTATATCTTTACCGTCCGGTATGTCTGTTTCTTTTTTTCCACGTTTGACTTTTTGTCAGAAAAGTTAACACTAATGACAAATTTAATAGCAGTTGATGTAGGTAAAGGATTTCTTATAAACAATTATCACTTTTTGTGTCAAAGACGTTCAGTGAACGTCAATTTACCTTGAGACATCCAGATGTCGATTCCTCTGCCTTATTTTAATTATATCTAACCGTTTCTGCTTCTCTTCAATTATCGTACATTCATAATTGAAAAATTGTACACAAATGACAGATATGGCTTCTTTCTATCAATATTCATTTTGTCATGTTACACTAAAATTGTATTCATGTTGGTATAATGCATGGTTGTCATCTTCAACGGCTTTCACTGTAGACCAGTCTAATAGCGATAGGCCTATTTCTTCGTTTGAAAATGTGGCATTGTACGGCGCGCTGTGCATTCTTGTTGTAGGTACAGACCGGTTTGCCCACGATATATCCCTGATGACGGGACGTGATGTGTCCATCGTGCTGCGAGTTGTCTGGACGGTGTTCATACCAGTCGCCATTTTCGTGCGTATCTCTTTCAGTATTGTGTCTGTATATCAAATATTGTGGCAGATTTGTCTTGAATTTCACCTCACTGGTTTTATAAATTCACCTCCGATACTGTCTGTCTGTCTGTCTGTCTATTTTGACACTAGAAACACGTTTAAACATATAAATGCAGGTAAAATATCGACTCTGTGCGACAGTGTGACAACTGTTCATTGCATAATGGTCAGCTTCAAGCTCTCAATTAATATAAACTAGAAAAAATACAATGAAAATAATAATAAGTTTAAACAGCTGAGTTCAACAGGACCTGGGTCCGAGTCCATGATGGAACATGAGCCTTGTAGGCTAACTATTAGACTTAGAAGCTAGAATTAATTGTGAACTAATATTGACATTTTTTGACAAGGTCGTAGACTGCAAATTGTATTTTCAGATAACTTTTGTTGTTATGCTGTCCAAGTATTCCGCCCCAGCCTATGGTGACGGATACGTATACGGTAGCGGATCAATAGCCTACGGTATAGTGGTTGGACTGTTACCTATAGTCGGCATGATTTGTATAGGGGTACTGATGGTGTGGCGGGTTCAGGGTACTTTAATGGAGGTGGGTGAAACGCTCCGAATTGTGCCTACAGGAATTTGCTCAAGTAGTCGCAGACATCAGAACGTTGTTTCAAAACAACTTTTTGGGACTCCAAATCAATGTTCAATTAACTCGACCAATGTCAGATATGTTCTTGAAGTTTTAAATATTCTATAATCCAATGCTTCATTACAAGTATAAGAGAACAACGTGGGTATTGAATGATTGTGCATGCTAGTTATCATCTTAGTTGGTCTCAAACACCACAAAGACCCATTCTTATTCTATATCCTTGTCAAACTATGATTTTATCTTGCAATTTCTGTCCTTTCCAGCGTCTCCGCCAGTGTTCACGACCAAACAAACATTGGTTACCATGCGATACAGAGGCCAGACGGACTTACAAGCTTCAGCCTTACACTTCCCCAAACTCTCTCAAACAACGAATATGGAAGGATTTACGGGGAGATAATCCTGTATTTTAAAAGTGGTGAAAGTTTCGAAGCTTGACTGATATCACAATTGTATCCCCCGATCATGCAGATGGTTGGAGGTAAACCGGCGGTAATCGTCGGTTGTTTCGGCGACACAGGATTAACCCTTTCCCAAACGACGAAATTTTAGGGTTATCCACTTCAAAAACTGTAAAAAATGACAAAATGGATGTCATTAAAGATAGGATTTGTGTAAAATATGGCACAGAAAATATTGAGACAACAGGAGAAACTGCTGTTTATCAGCAGTTTCTTCTTTTGTTTCAATGTATTCCCAAGCCTTTTCAACTAGGGACGTCAAAACCAGGTCTTGTTTGGGAAAGGGTTAACGGACACTGGACCATCAGCGTGATTTAAGTTCATAATTGGTTGTCGGCGCGATGCCTGATTGGTCGGGACAAAGTAGTCTTTTCAAATATACATAATAAAAAAAGTTTTGCAACAAAATGTACATATCTGTAGTAACCAAAATATTTTTGTTTTAACATAAAATCAAACGTTAACACACTAGATTATAGCTAGAGAATACAAACAGATGAATTTTATACCGCCATTGCGTGCGTCCCGCACTCCAGGTGCGCATTTCCGGTTTTCATGTCTGCCATGGTATTCATGTGTATGGAGCTTAATTCTAGAAAACATTTAGGTGTGAACATAATCGTCTTTGCCCAGCATAAAAAAGGCCACTAAAAAGAATTTTCTGCAACGCTGTGGGACTACGCCATGGACTTACGTTAGAAGGGCGTTATATCGCTAATGTGTTCCTACGTGGCAGAACAGGCGATAAAGGTGTCTTTTTGAATTTTGCCCATCTCAAAGCATAAGTAGCAATTTGAGGATAATAATGTGAGCCAATTTGTGCGGTTTTAGATAGTCCCGGTCAAGAACGTCGTAGAAAAATGCCTCGAGAAGATGACCGTCATAATTTCGTAACGTCACGGCAAAGATGTTCCATATCAACACCAAAACTTCCGAGTGGCTTCCACAAGAATTTCAACATAGAGTATCCAAACTTACCATCCGTGATCGTCTCCACAGATGAACGGTTACTAGACGTTGACCATACGTTGTAATTTCCCTGACGCTACACCATGAACGCACCAGACTTGACTGGTATAGAGTTCTAAATGCTTTAAGCCAAATTAAGCGTATACAACATTGATGTACTCCCATTATCATCCCTTTCGTTCTGATTTGTCACCCATAGAGCGCATACGGTGCATTTAAGGAAGACGTGTGCGTGATCGTAATGGCGCGATTGACGTTCAATCTCTTGATAAAGCAGCGAATGTTGATAATGTGTACAAACAATTTAAGTGGATTAGAAAACGTTTCACTTCTGTTCTTGCTCGAAAATGGCCGCACAGTCGATACCGAATTCTATTGTAACTTTTTTATTTTGACCCCTTACCTACGTCATGACAATGTTTCTAACACAATATTTAACGTTACCACAAAGCGACCTTTGAATGTGGTGCGTAAATGCGTATGCTAAAATGTATATAACGGTTGTGAAATAAATATCACAGAAAATACATGTTTTCAATAAACAAAGTCAGTGTTGCTAAACTTTTTTTACATGGTATATGTTCTTTATTGTTAATTAAACCTTTTGCTGTGGGCACTCATTAGAATCGTCTCGTCGAGACTATTCAGATTCATGAATACCCACAGCATGTCGATTGGATTTTATAATGCCTTATCTCCTTTGATCTGTTGCTCTGAGTCTCTGTAATCGTTTGGAGAATTATTACTCCATATCGATTGTCAATAATATCACGGTGGATAATCACGTGATACAATATTTCCAGAAAATCTTCAATACTTTTGTTAATATGCGACCGATTTTAATTCGGTTCGAAGCAGAGAATATGGACAGACGTCACGCATTAGATGAACGTGGTTGATTTTTGAAAAATCAACTGATAAAAAAAGTTATTGAAGATAAACCAAAATTTTGGTTTATCTTCAATAACTTTTTTATCAGTTGATTTTTCAAAAATTCAACACGTCCAGATTATTCCTGGCATTTTCCCACCTTCTCTGTTTCAAACCGAATTCAAATTGGTCAAGTATTAAAAAAGATATTGAAGATTGTCAGAAATTCTGAGTCACGTAATTATACACCGTGAATATATCCTACATGTATACCCCAATCGATTTAGAAAGTTATTGGAATTTCTAGATCCATTGAGTTTGTTACTTTTCATATCCCGTTTGTCC
Organism: Fragum sueziense; assembly: GCA_963680895.1. Classification (NCBI taxonomy): domain Eukaryota; kingdom Metazoa; phylum Mollusca; class Bivalvia; order Cardiida; family Cardiidae; genus Fragum; species Fragum sueziense. The sequence goes on from OY804603.1 coordinate 43,667,640, forward strand.
GTGTCTATTATGTAATTGTAAATAATATCCTCCAAAAAATCGGGGGAGCAAATCGGGGGAGCATATAGTCGCAACGCTATCCATCCGGTCTTTCCGTCCATATGTGATACGTCAAGCTAGAGGGGACATTCGTGGTTCAAGTCCATAAAACCCAATTTCGAAATGATATAGACTAAGTAGGGGTCCACCAGATGCTGCATTTGGTAAATGAACATACATGTAATTATATCAACATATAAAAATCAATTTAGTTAAGATAATTACCTTAGGGTGAAAAGTTTTGATCCAAGTCAGTATGAGCAGATTGCATTGACTGACTAGAGTCGACTTTTCAAATCTCCATGAAGGTCCCTTTTAGCGGCGTCTTTAAGCTTGGCGCGTCACGTATGATTTTGATTAACCATCGGACTTCTATATATCTGAAACGATATCTTGTATTGTGGAGACGACCAGGGATATAAAATAGTGGTTAGTAAGGCGAGATAACCGCTTTATCTTTCCTGACTTCAAACCTATATACAGTTGTCTCCCTTGGGAAAAGAATGTTCAGCTTTTCTATATTTGCTTGAGGTTGTCGCGCCTAACTACCTAACTACCATAATTTTCAGAAACAACCTGGTTTGGGCGTCCATAATAGAAGAACATTTGTGGAAAAGAAGAAAATGCTTATGATCAAAGACCCACAATTTAACAACAAATTCACCATGGTGGTGACCCGTCCAACTTAGTCGTACAATCCTTAATATACATGTACATGTATGATATTTAGGACCATGGACATTTTAAGAAGAGGCCATGCTATTAATACACACGACCATTATTCATCAATATTCATCTTGTCGTGTTTATAGCAGCTTTTCAACAATCCAAGTCTTTGTCGTTTGGAGAAAGGTTTATATTATGCATTGAATTACTCGAGCTACATGAATTTGGCAATGTATTTCAGCAATAATGATTTACTTTCTGATGAAATTCGAATAATTCATAATGAGCTCGGGTTTGGGATATCCCATTACGGCTTTCCTTTGAGACTAACTAAATCAAGATCATCATGTACATGTAAAGTCTGATCAAGATCTCTGTTTTTCTCCAAAGCTTCTCCATTATCAAAAATAACAGTAAGAAGGCATCTTGAGTCTACTCTAGAAACAGGCGTCACCGTTTTACTAGGAAAGGATCGTAATCGACGATTAATCGATTAGATCACGGTGTACAACCACGTGACTCAGAATTTCCGATAATCATCAATATATTTTTTAATAATTGACCAATTTGAATTCGGTTTGATGCAGTGATGGTGGGAAAATCCCAGTAATAAGCTAAACGTGTTTGATTTTTGAAAAATTAACTGATAAAAAAGTTATTGAAGATAAACCAAAATTTTGGTTTATCTTCAATAACTTTTTATCAGTTGATTTTTTAAAAATCAACCACCTCCATCTAATGCGTGATGGCTGTCCACATTCTCTGCTTCAAACCGGATTGAAATCGGTCCAGTATTTACAAAATTATTGAAGATTTTCTGAAAATATTGTATCGCGTGATTGTCCACCGTGTAAACTGACACGATTTAAAAACGCAAAAAAGTACTTTTACAAATGGTATCTCCAACATCTTACAAAACCGATGTATAGCCATGTAAAATTGTAAATGTTACAATTGTTAACGTAACAGGACAGAAAATGACCTTTAAAGCCACGAATAATGCCTTGGATGTCAGATTATGCCAAAATGCACGTTGAGTCAAGAGCCTGGCATCGAACCTGGACAGCGAACCCGGTGTTTTCACAGGCGATTTATCAACATGTCGCGAAGTTAAGGCCGCCCGCTATTACTAACCAAACAATTTCCTGTAGATTGAGCCGTCACAAATCTGTTGCGTTAGTGACGTTGACGTATACAATTATGTTGACGTACAGTTGTTACACGCAGCTGACCGGGACGTGGGTTGTCTGTAAATCTTCCCGTGTTGTTTATACGTCTCATAAACCTTGGAACCGTCGATTCGGCTACATCAAAGCGTCTAGCTACCTTCATTTGTGAAACACGGCAAACCAAAAGCCAAAAAATTCGGTTCCTTTTTCGCAAAGTAAGCCTCAGCATTTTATGTATACACAATTTTCTTTCGTTGTTCTCGTATGTTTTCAATAAGTAAATCAAAGTGGCAATTTGTACACAAAAAAAATAGTGATTTAACACATGGTCTGAATGCACGAGACACACGAGCATTTAGTGATGGGCGGTTCAAATGTCCGGATAGTTTACAGAAAACACGACAAAATCGCTGGGGCGCGAAGCGTATACGTTATCTCATACATGTGCCCAAACATGGTGCCGATCGAGGCAAAAGGAAATGAATGGTTAATGAAAACGTGTTTTGCGTTTTTAAATCATGTCAGTTTAGATGATCTCTGCTTGATCTCGAAAAGACTGCAACCTAATTTTAAGGTAGTCTAAAAATCCAGAAATGTTTCCATGTCATGATCTCATGTCGAGAAATGACCTGGCAGAGCATCCATAGTTAATACTCTTAGAGATACATGCCAGGTCATTTATCATTAGCTATACATAGTATGAAATAAGGTACGACTGCACTATGGTAATAAGTAAAATAACCCTCTCCCAATCGCCGCAATTTTGATTCTAATGGAAAGAGGTGTTAGAATACATACTGATTTACGACAAAGGAAGAAAATGTGAATGTCATAGCATAGAAAATATTGAGGGAAAAGGAGAAATTGCTGATTATCAATGTTTTCTCAATGTTTTCCCAAACTATTTTTAAATGGAACTACAAGACCAAGTATACTGTTTGATAGAGGGATTTCTAAGTGACTGACTGTGACCTACTGCATAGTTCGTGACGGTTAATGCGGATAAGTGACCTCTCACGGTATTTCTGTATTAACCTTTTCCCAAACAAGACCTTGTTTTGATGTCCCTAACAGAAAAAAGCTAGGGAAAACATTGAAACAAAAGAAGAAACTGCTGATAACCAGCAGTTTCTCCTTTTGTCTCAATAATTTCTGTGCCATATTTTACACAAATCCTATCTTTAATATTATCCATTTTGTCATTTATGACCATTTTTAAAGTGGGTCACCGCAAAATTTTGTCGTTTGGTAAAGGGTTAATTTATAGATCAGATTCCACTCATATACAGAACACTATTCCATGGCTTATTTCTTCCAAAACATCGCAACTTCAGCTTGTTTTAAGCTACAGTTACGAGGTTTATGTTGAAAAGCAACGACCATTTCGTGGCCTTTCTCTTTCAAAACATCGTAACTGCAGCTTATTTAACCCTTTCCCAAACGGTAATATCTTGGGTCATCCAATTAAAAAGTTACCTGTAGACATCAAAATTGTTGGAAATACAGATACGATGTGTACAGAATATAGTCCAGAAAATATTGGGGCAAAGGGAGAAAATGCTGATTATCAGCATTTTCTTCTTTTGCCTCAATGTTTTCCCAAGCCTTTTCCATCAGGGACGTCAAAACAAGGCCTTGTTTTGGAAAGGGTTAAACGCTATAAAAACTGCTTCAGACACAAAAATGGATGTTTATAAGGTGACTTTTTTGTGTACAATGTAGCACATAAAATATTGAGACAAAGAGGGGAATGTTAATAATCTGCATTTTCTTCTTTTGTCTCGATGTTTTCAGGCACTTATCATTAGGGGGTCAAAACTGGGTGCTATTTGGGGAAGGAATAAAGCTGCAGTTATGAGGTTTTATAAGAAAGAAATGGCGATTTGTTGATTTCTTCAACACTCTCGTACCACCAGCCTCTTTCTTTGATCCGCACCCACTCTCCGCCCTACGGTGACAGATCCACTGGAGACGCATGCTGGCAACACGGGGTCGTAACCAGGAGTTCTGTAATGTTGAAGCCCGAAAAGTTGTGTCGAGTCCCTTTCACGCAAAATGCCCCCCTCCCCCCCCCCCAAAAAAAAAAAAAAAAAAAAAAAAAAAAAAAAAACCGGAAAGCTCTTGCAAACATTGTGGAAAATGAAGAAATTGCTTGTGACAAGCAATTTCTTCATTTCCCCACAATGTTTTCTAACAAGAGATGCGAAAATGTAGAATGTAATTCACCCAAAATTGTCGTCTGCTACATCTTTGAATCTGGGAGAGGCCTATTTTTTATCATATTGTAATGGGTTATGGAGGTTCAGGAGCATCTTTTTTCACAATTTTCACATTTTTTCTTGGAAAGAGCACTGCACACACTTGAAAACAAAAATACGTTGAATCCCGGGCTTCCAGGCCTCCGCCTAGATAAGCGGTCGTAACACATAGATCAAAGACAATGATCACAACCTGGAGACTCTGAAGATGGAATCCCCTTTTTACGGATTTGTACATGTATATGATGATTACCAAGTATCTAGATCTACATTTGTATAGATCTAGCAGCTTTCTGATTTTTCGATGTACATGTAATATGCACAGACTGGTCTAAATCCATGTTCTGCTTTTAACCAGATCCCCGGTGACTTTTTAATCCAAAACCAGTCGCAAAAATTACCAGACGACAAAATTTTAGACCTGTCCAGATCCAAAGGTGTGGCAGACGACATATTCCGGCAGATTCTCAGCTTAGCCCGGAAGTGAGGTATAAAGTTGTTTTTCTCGACTGATTCTAGTTACCTAGACGTTAGCATTAAAGAATGTGACTGATGACATCCTGTCATCATTGAGCATTTCGAGAAATTCAAGATGGCATCCAATATGGCCACCATCTATCTGTGTGGATCCAAATTAAGCTTTCCTGTTGTATTAAGGCCAGTTTAATTGGCAAATATTTGCCTGATTTGTAAGATAAATAAATGACAGGCGTTCTGATATGCTGCATATGGAAAATAACACGAGTACTTCGAAGATGGCCGCCTAAATGGCTGTAAAATGCAATATTTGGCTGAAAATGAAGTATGTGGGTTATGGATTTTGCTGTGAATTTAGACCACTTTGACTGGCAAATATTTGCTGAAATTAGCCTACCTGGCCGGTAAATAATTGAGGTCATGATATCCTAGTTATAGATAAATATCACAATCACTTCCATAATGGCCACTAAAATGGCTGTCAAAATGAAATATTTGTCAGAAAACAAGGACAGATAGAAATTTTGCTGCAAACTCAGACCAGTTTAATTGGAAAATGTTTGCTAGAATTTCCTAAAAAGTAAATGACAGGGGTCTTGATACGCTTAGTACGGAAAATATTGAGAATGATTCGAAGATGGCTATCAAAGTGGCTAAAATACGAAATTTGGCCGAAAATGATATAGATCTACAAAAATTTTAATAGATCTAGATCTAGATCTTTGTAGGCCTATTTTGCTGCGTATTTAGAGCTATTTAATTTGCAAGTATTTGCGTATTTGGTGGAATTGCCTAAGAAGTAAATTACTCAGGTCATGGTGTGCCTTTTATGGAAACCGCCACAAACAGTTCCAACATGGCCGCCAGAATGGCAGTCAAAAGGAAATATAGATTTGTCTGAAAATATGGTCAGTACATGCATTTTGCTGCAAAGTGTAGACCATTTTATGGCAAATATTAGGTGGGGTTGCCTTATTAACTGGCTATCGAATTAATCAAGAATGTTTTCGAGATTGTACATAGTCAATATGGCTGCTGAAAAGTAGGCTAGATCTAATATTTCACTAAAAAAAGAGGTAGATCTAGGCCTAGATCTAGATCTAAGTGTGTAGGCCTATTTTTTAACATTTTTTTTTCTTTTTTTTTTTTTTTTTCCTTTTCTTTTTCTAAATAAAATCACTAGATCGAGATCTATATTGATCAACAAATTTTATTAAAAATCACCATTATCATAAATTTCATATTGTTTTCTTGTTACTGTAGATCGCTCTAGATCTATGTGAAATCCAAGACTGTTGGTAGGCTAGTCTAAAAATGTTTCCATAAAATATTTTAAAAGGTCTGTTAGGGCCTAGATCTAGTCGTCTCGAAGTGGATAGGAAAAGCTGAATGTTCTCTTTTTCGCGCATCGGTTATTACGTAAAATGCGGTTATTTTGTCGTCTGCAGTTGCTGAATCTAAAATCCATGTCGTCTGGAAGCAAGTGTGAAATGTAGGTCAACATTTTCTTTTATGTGAATTGCCCATGATGCAGATTCACGAATGTTTTGATCTACATGAAATTTTCTACAGCAAAAATGTGAAATATTGGTGAAGTTGAAAGGGCGAATGGCTGCAACATTGATCGAACATATCGCTCTGCCAACATCCGACTTTCAGCCAATGAACGCTTAGAATTACACTCAGGCGCCCCCACTACATAATTAATATATTTGCATCGATTAAACACGGAAAAGTGGAACTGATTTGGAGTTTATCATTGTAAATGTGATCGTATATTTTGGGAATGTTTAATGTTTTTGGAATATGTGACTTTGAAATGAAGTCCTCTAGTGAATAGTTGGTGTTTGAGAGGGTGTATTGCAACATAAAAGCCCACCAGGGCGGATTTTCTAACAGGGGTTAGTCGACCAAAATTTGCTAAAATGGCGGATCTTGAAGCAGTTTTGGCCGATGTGAGCTATTTAATGGCGATGGAGAAGAGTAAATCGACTCCTGCAGCCCGAGCAAGCAAGAAAATCGTTCTTCCAGACCCCAGGTAGGTTCCGATCATTGCTCATCTTGATCGTCGCTGTCAATGTCGAGTTATCCGCTAATGTATTCATCAGTGTAGACGGACTAGATTATCGAGGTCCTTATTTACATCGACACCGGTTGTACAGAACAATTTGACAGATTTATCTTTAATCACCGATCTACATATTAAATTTTACGCTTTCTCATTTCAGTGTACGAAGTGTTATGCACAAACATCTCGTGCAAACAGGCGAGGTCACATTCGACAAAATATTTAATCAGCACATAGGTAAGTGACGTGGTAAATTATGTCTGGTGTAATTAATCCTAGGAAGTAATTGTTCAATACCAAATTATCATCGTGACATCTTTACACGATGTTGGGACTGTTTCAAGAAATATAGGACCAAACTCATGCAACTGACATTTGAGATGGTTACAGTTTGTTTACATGCAGCGGCGGATTCAGGATTTCTGTGAGGGGGGGTTCGAATATGCAAAAAGGGGGGTTCGTTTTTCCTAGTTTACACAATATTGACCGAATTTCTGCATGAAATTGAAATAATCTGTCTTCAGACGGGGGTTCGTTTGAACCCCCCGAACCCCCTCTGGATCCGCCACTGACATGGCCAAAAAAGGAATGCCAAATAGAGTAAAGAGATGAAAAGACCCTAGATGAGTGTGCAGCGAAGGGGGGGGGGATTCACAAGTGGAGGTCACTATCTTGAAATAGTGGAAAATCATATGATCTGGAAAATTATATTTCCTTTGGAATTTAATCAGAGCTACAAATAAGAGGGATCAACTGCTTCTCAGATGCAATATTTCATTTATTGTTTATCAAACCCTATGTCGTGGGTAGGCTACTCATTGAGGAATCGTAAGTTAACCCTTTCCCAAACAAGACCTGGTTGTGACGTCCCTGATAGAATAGGCTTGGGAAAACATTGATACAAAAGGAGAAACTGCTGATAACCAGCAGTTTCGCCTTTTTCCTCAATGTTTTCTGAGCTATATTAAGCACAAGTTTTACCTTTAGTATCATCTGTTTTGTCGTCTGCAGCAGCAATCAAATTGGACCATCCTAAAATTTTGTCGTTTGGGAAAGGGGTTAAGACAATAGTATGAATATGAGTACCAACAACACAGGGTTTGGAATCAAATTAACAAAGTTAGAATGTCTTCACTACTCTCCCTTATCTGTAGCTCTGTGTATATCTAGTGTCTTATAGAGGCCGATAAATATATAGCACAACAGTGGCTGATCCAGGTGGTGTGTGTGTGGAAGGGTGTGTGTGTATGTCAACGGAGTCCCCTATGCAGGATGATTATTTCATTTTCATGTAGATATTCAGTGAAAATTGTGTCATACTCAATATACTAGGAGAACAAACCCCCCTAAATGTATATTGGAACCCCCGTCACAGAAATCCTGGATCTGGTGTAGCGCAACTCAAACAGCACAACTCTAAACAGATTGACAAATTTTGATGAAGATTTACAATTAGTGGCAGATCCAAATTGGGTTGGCCTTGTTGGGGGTTTTCAAACAAACTTCCCTCTGTTTCCTAATTATTTTAGTTTCTTATAGAAGCTATGTCAAAATTGTGTAATACGAGGAAAATCTACCCCCTATTTGTATGTTCCAACCCCCTTCACAGTCACAGACTTCCTGTTTGTCTCTGTCTGCAGGGGTCTTGCTACCAATTTTTGTTTGGGGCCAGGGGCCAGTGAAATTGGGAAAAATAGCGACGTTTTAACCAAAATTGTGAAAAACTAAAACAAGTTTGTATTCATACTGTCACTCAGTTTCAGCTGCAAATTAAACTGTAGTGGTGTAAAATGCATTTGTACATACTCTTGTTTAAGAATCTACTCTAAAACTGTCTTCAAAATGTATGTAAATGAAGATGAGGTCTTAACCCTTTCGTTTGCAGGCGCGCTTTCAAGCGCGGTTCAGGAACGCCTATACTGTTTAAGGGGGTATGGGCTTTTATAAGCAATTTTTACACTATTAAAGTTATTATGACACCGGAAATATTGCGCAATAGTGTTATGTTCTTGTGAAATGCGAAGAAAAACACAGTTTTTGGGTTTGTATGAGCTGTTACGATGGTCAGGAGGCAGACATGGGGTCAATTACTTGAAAAAGTAATCGATTAAATTAATGATTAATGCACCCTTGATTATTAATCGATTAAATTACTTTCTCTGAAAAATGCCTCAGTAATCGATTATTAATCATTAATTTGGGGGTAAGTAATCGATTATTAATCATTAATCGCTGATAAAAGCTTTTGCGGAACAAAAAAATAAACAGTTAAAAAGGGCAAAACACATTTCATTCTCTTCAAATACATAATCTGAACAGAATAGAACAAGAGCCGTCAGAGACGGACAATGCTCCCTCATTGTCACAATAAATGTATGCCATGGATAGCAGTTTATTGTCAAGGGCATCTGATTTGCTACTCAAATATGAAATTTCATCACATTATGACCATTAGACTAGGAGAAATTAGAGAAAAACTGTATTTCACCTTAAGTCCCCTTTTCCCATGACGAGGCATAAAATCCAAAAACCGGGAATAGTACATCAGCATTATGTCATAGGGAGTTCTTATGGTAAGTTTCATTTGATTTGACCCAAGGGTTATGGAGAAATCGCTCCAGATGGACGGATTGACGGACAGACAGGACGGACAGACAAAGCGGCGACTATATGCTCTCCTTTTTGGGAGCATAAAAATAGGAAACGTCTTTACTATTGAAATTACATTTCTTTTTAAATGTCTTGAAGCAAACCATGAGTTTCGTTTTAGATGTCGGATATTTGTAACAGACCACTTCAATCAAGATGAATGGCATGTTAAAAGGTCCTTACCAGACAGGGGTTTTCCTACCCTTTCTGTGCCTCCTGAAAACGGAGGCATTCCCAAAGCAAACGGCTGTGTTCCCAAAGCAAACTTTCTTCCAATTCTCCCAATTCATTCAAAATGTTAAACTTACGATTGAAAAATGAATGTTTCTCTTACATTTTTATCAAAAATGAGCTAGTTTGCACTGTTAAAATTTCCCAATTAGGCCAGACTCCGTTTCCCAAAATGGCAATGAAAACCCCTGCCAGATATTGTGGTTAGAAGAATTGAAGAGTTCCATTTGATACAGTTGGATGAAAATATGTTGTATGGACTTGTTGGATATTGAAGTTTGTTATCTTTCCTGAATGCTAGATGACAAATTATCACAAATGATGATGATGATGAAAATTGAGTTCATGTATATCATACCATGTTGAAGCCATGGCACTAATGATTGGATCATGGTGACAATATTTTAGAGAAAAATGCTTGATAAATGCATTTCTCCTTTTGCCCTAATGTTATCTGAAACCTTTCATTTTAAGAATTATAAACTTATAAAGGAAAGGGTTAAGTAAAGAGAAAAGATACTAGTTATCAAATTAATGTATACCCTGGTTATAATAAGAATCTCATTATTCAAATCACAGAGTTTGATTCCGTTTTTGCCCAAAGTTAGTACATGTACTTTGCTTTACATTAATTTCTAATGAATTATGCCTATAGATGATGAAAGAAAAATTCTTTTATCAACACATATATCTATGTACATTTGTTATTTAGTTTTACATGTTCATAGTATGATTGTATTTTAAGGAAAAATTGAAAAGTGAAATAAAATTTTGGTTTCTTCAGCATTTTCCAACCAAAATAAGTTTTCAGTTCAACTCCCCAAAATGTGTGAAATTTCAATGACAGGTGTAGGAATAATACTATGTTGCCCTTGGGCATAGACTGCTTTGTATAGGTGTGAACAGGTAAAAGGTGTGACTTACAGGTGCATCTTATTTTGTTTTAGACTATTTATACATCCAAAATAATCAAAAAGTAATCATAAAATAATCATGATTAATGTCCTTTTTTCACTAGTAATTGATTAAATTATTAATCAAATAATCAGAAAAAAGCTTATTAATCGATTAATTCATGATTATTGGCATTTGTTAATCAATTAATAATCGATTAAATTACTGATTATGATTACCCCATGTCTGTCAGGAGGGTTCAATATTCTGCAGAAGAGGTCCGGCGAATCACCATGTCAGTGCCGGACGATGATGATAGCGATTACCTTGATTTTTAGGTGGTAAAAAGGTGATTTGAACATTAGAAATGTTTCGGAGACTTCGAATAGTGACTCCGATAGTGATTCCAATAACCCTATACTGAAACCAGTCCCAAATCGTAGGGTTGGGGTGGTCGGGGGTCGTGGCAGGGGGCCTGACAGGGGTCATGGGGCTAGAGGTCGAGATTTTGATGAGATGCAAATTTTCTATCAGTTACTCATCATTTTGTTAAAGGAAATTAAATAACCTTTCCAATGATATATAGGTTTATGGGTATTCTGCTAGTAAAATCTATCTATTATGCATTTGTATACATGAAGTGCTTGGAAATAGGGAAAAAGTCATTTCTGGGAAATAATTCTGCAAACGAAAGGGTTAACATAGGGCATTCTGGGGTCTCATTGGGAATTTTCACCAGAGAATTGGGAAAAAAAGATACTTTTTGCCATTGGGAATGGGCCCCAATAACGGCCCCAAATTTTGGCAAACAAGACCCCTGTACCCGTATCGAACCTGCGTTGCCATATGAACTTACCCTGTATGTTCCAACCCCCTTCACAGTCACAGACTTCCTGTTTGTCTCTGTCTGTTCTCTCTATATTCTTGGATGGATTTCAAAATACAAATGTAATAAGGGAAAATTGATCTTCTCAATCAGGAGAAGTGCTATTTGAATCAATGACACAATTAATGTAAAGTGAATTTGTTGACAAAACATTCTTTGTTTTCTGTCTTCAGGATTTGAACAACTCAACCCTATCACAAATGACAAAATTATAGGGTTGTCTAATTTTAAAGCTGCTGCAGATGTTAAAAATGATGTTGAAAAGGATAGGATTCATGTACAATATAGCTGAGAAAATATTGAAGCAAAAGGAGAAAATGCTGGTTATCAGCATTTTCTTCTTTTGCCTCAATGTTTTCCTAAGCTTCTTCTGATGGGACGTCAAAACCAGGTATTGTTTGGGAAAGGGTCAAATTTTTTCAGAAATAAACTGAGGCTGTTTCTGAAACTGTCAGACTCTTGCTCGTGAGGTTCCGCGTTCAATCCACAGCCATGGCAATCATCCTTTCTGACAAAATTGTCTCCCACCAAATGTTTGATAATTGTCTGATAATCCATGTGGGAGAGCAGCTGGATGAATGTTGTGGTAGTTCTGATGAAAGAAACAAAAGTAATCCATGGTTAGGTGCTCCAGTTGCTCTGATATGACCATAGCAGTTGAAAGAAGCATTTAAACCCAATCAATGAATCAAGCCAATTAATCAATTAGCCCTTTCCAAAACAGCAACATTTGGATTGTTCCAATTTGAAAGCCAACACATGCGACAAAATAGATAGGATAGAACTGTATATAAAAAGAAAATAGAAAATATTGAGGCAAAAGGAGAAAATGCTGATTATCAGCATTTTCTTCTTTTGCCCCAATGTTTTCCCAAGCCTTTTAATTTGGGGACGTCAAAACTAGGTCTAGTTTGGGAAAGGGTCAATCAATCAATCAATCAATCAATCAATCAATCAATCAATCAATCAATCAATCAATCAATCAATCAATCAATCAATCAATCAGATAATGGCCTGCCAGTCAAGGAAAGGAAGGGTTAAGATGTGCAGTTTATAACAATGTGTTAAGGGTTGGTAATAAATCAAATCTCATGGGTAAATCTACCATTTTCTCTCTCTTTAATTTAATTACTTCCATCATCTCCATTTCCCTCATGGAATTACTTCCAGGCTAAATTAATGTCAAGAAAGAGGATGTTCAGCTTGTTGTATTGATCCAATTAAGACCTGCACTCAATGAGTTAACATAGACCAAGATCAGCCTGCACAGGCCTTTATTCGGCTTGAATATTACCAGTATCTTGATCACCCTCACTTTCTCCATACTTGCAATCTTGAAAAATGTAATCTTATAATCAGTTCAAGGCTGTTTTGATGTTCAGAAAAAGGATGCATTGGTTTAAAAAATTTGCCACAAAGAAAAGGTGCATTTTGGTAGTAGTTGTGGTTCTTTTTCCATGCACTTTTGTTGGAAAAAAAGCCTTTCGAGTTAAATCTAGGCAGCGTTTTTTTAGCTCACCTGAGCACGAAGTGCTAAGGTGAGGTATTGTGATCTATCAATGTCCGGCGTCCGTCTGTCCGTCTGTCCGTCTGTCCGTCTGTCCATCACGGCGTCAACAATTTCTTTAAACGACATCTCCTCCTAAACTACTGGGTCAAAATCAACCAAACTTGGCAGAAATGTTCCTTGGGTGGTCCTTTATAAAAATTGCTAAAAGAATTGAAATCCATGAAAAACTCTGGTTGCCGTGGCATCTGAAAATGGGAAATTTCACAAAAGCTCAACAATTTCTTTAAACGACATCTCCTCCTAAACTACTGGGTCAAAATCAAGCAAACTTGGCAGAAATGTTCCTTGGGTGGTCCTTTATAAAAATTGCTAAAATAATTGAAATCCATGAAAAACTCTGGTTGCCGTGGCATCTGAAAATGGGAAATTTCACAAAAGCTCAAAAATTTCTTTAAACGACATCTCCTCCTAAACTACTGGGTCAAATTCAACCAAACTTGGCAGAAATGTTCCTTGGGTGGTCCTTTATAAAAATTGCTAAAATAATTGAAATCCATGAAAAACTCTGGTTGCCGTGGCATATGAAAATGGGAAATTTCACAAAAGCTCAACAATTTCTTTAAACGAAATCTCCTCCTAAACTACTGGGTCAAAATCAACCAAACTTGGCAGAAATGTTCCTTGGGTAGTCCTTTATAAAAATTGCTAAAAGAATTGAAATCCATGAAAAACTCTGGTTGCCGTGGCATCTGAAAATGGGAAATTTCACAAAAGCTCAACAATTTCTTTAAACGACATCTCCTCCTAAACTACTGGGTCAAAATCAACCAAACTTTGCAGAAATGTTCCTTGGGTGGTCCTTTATAAAAATTGCTAAAACAATTGAAATCCATGAAAAACTCTGGTTGCCGTGGCATCGGAAAATGGGAAATTTCACAAAAGCTCAAAAACTTCTTTAAATGACATCTCCTCCTGAACTTCTGGGTCAAAATCAACCAAACTTGGCAGTAATGTTCCTTGGGTGGTCCCTTATAAGAATTGCTAAAATAATTGAAATCCATGAAAAACTGTGGTTGTCATGGCATCGGAAAATGGGAAATTTCACAAAAGCTCAACAATTTCTTTAAACGACATCTCTTCCTTAACTTCAGGGTCAAAATCAACCAAACTTGGCAGAAATGTACCTTGGGTAGTCCCTTATTAAAATTGCTAAAAGAATTGAAATCCATGAAAAACTCTGGTTGCCGTGGCACCGGAAAATGGGGAATTTCACAAAATTCAACTATTTCTTTAAACGACATCTCCTCCTTAACTTCTGGGTTAAAATCAACCAAACTTGGCAGAAATGTTCCTTGGTTGGTCCCTTATAAATTTTGCTAAAAGAATTGAAATCCATGAAAAACTCTGGTTGCCGTGGCATCGGAAAATGGTAAATTTCACAAAAACTTAACTTCTTTAAACAACATCTCCTCCTTAACCTCTAGGTTAAAATCAACCAAACTTGGCAGAAATGTTCCTTGGGTAGTCCCTTATAAGAATTGCTAAAAGAATTGAAATCAATGAAAAACTCTGGTTGCCGTGGCATCGGAAAATTGAAAATTTCACAAACACTTAACAACTTCTTTAAACGACATCTCCTCCTTAACTTCTGGGTTAAAATCAACCAAATTTGGCAGAAATGTTCCTTGGGTGGCCCCTTATGAAAATTTTTAAAAGAATTGAAATCCATGAAAAACTCTGGTTGCTGTGGCATCAGAAAATGGGAAATGTCATAAAACTCATCAATTTTTGTAAACGACATCTCCTCCTAAATTACATGGCCAAATTCTTCTCTGGGACCACAATGCGTAACATATGCAAAGTTATTTGGCATTATTAAAACATTACTCAGGTGAGCGATTTAGGGCCCTCAGGGTCCTCTTGTTTCCTTCTATAACTAGTGCCGTTAAACGGAACCTTTCCCAAAGGCATCGGCTTCGTCCCAATTCAATCACCGGTTTCCTCCCAAAGTGACGATCGGCCGTTTCCCAATTTCCAAATCTACGGTTCCCAACTATCCTGTGAGTTTTCCCAATCGTGAGTACCTTTAATTTGCGTAGACATGCCTTTTGAAATCGCTGGGCCTTTAAATCTCGCCGTACATCATCATGCAGAAAGTAAACAAACGGTTATACGTCTGCAGGGGTAAAAACATTTAACTACGTGCAATCCAACCAATAGTTATGAGCTTTTCGATTTCCCGCAAAAGATAAACAACCTGTCAAGGGACGCAACTCAAACGGTTTGAAACCGTAGACTGGTTTACTAATAATTACTATCACAATGGGTACCAGTCTACCCTAACTGTGACTGGTTTACATAAAATTTCATAAGAGATATATCGATTTTTTGCCGTGAAAAATTTCCAGCGCAGAGACCAGTCTCCTTCCACTTTCACTTTTGTTTCGCGCGATTAACAAACGTTGAAGTCCAACCATGAGCCACCATGCCCAATATTACCGTAAAAAATTGCAGAAAGGTGGCAATCCCAAGCGAACAATCAAAGACTTCTTCAGAACGGGATCGGGCAGAACGGAGGATGGTAAGACTTTCGAAGTTTCGTCCCCACCCATGATCGATGATTTTAATGCAATGCCTGACCCACTTACGGAATTTGACGAACATTTTACGGAAAAATCCGAACATGGCTGCTCTCGGGAATTTGATAGTTTTGAATGATAATCGGCAATTAACTTGACTAATCTTGTGTTTATAATTTGAAATGATGTTTTTTCGACTTGTTGTTTAAGAGATAATGAATATCCCCGTTTCCAAGATGAATTTCATATTCTAAATGGGATGCATTTTTAGCTCACCTGAGCACGAAGTGCTCAAGGTGAGCTATTGTGGTCGCTTTTTGTCCGTCGTCCGTCCGTCTGTCCGTCCGTCCGTTCACAATTTCTTTCAACATCTTCTCCTCCTAAACCATTGGACCAATTTTGACCAAACTTGGCAGGAATGTTCCTTGTGTGATACTTTTCAAAACTTGTTCGTGAATTTTTGATTTGTCAAAAAATGTGGGCGTGGCAGGCAGAAAGGGGCTTATCAGACTAGAAATCATAAGAAAATTCTTTAAAAATCAACCATTGGGCCCAATTGAACCAAACTCAGCAGGAATATTCCTTGAGTCACTCTTTTCAAAATTTGTTCACAAATTTTTATATTTGTCAAAAAATGTGGCCGTGGCAGGGAGAAAGGGGCTTATTAGACTTAGAGAAATCATTAGAAAATTCTTTAAAAATCAACCATTGGGCCAATTTGAACCATACTTTGCAGGAATGTGCCTTGAGTCATTCTTGTCAAAATTTGTTCACAATTTTTTTCATTTTTCAAAAATTGTGGCCATGGCAGGGAAAAAGGGGCTTATCAGACTTGGAGAAATCAGAAGAAAATTCTTTAAAAATCAGCCATTGGGCCAATTTGAACCATACTTGGCAGGAATGTGCCTTAAGTCATTCTTTTCAAAATTTGTTCAGAAATTTTACATTTGAAAAAAAAAAAAAAACATGGCCGTGGCAGGGATAAAGGGGCTTATTAGACTTAGAGAAATCATAAGAAAATTCTTTAAAAATCAACCATTGGGCCAATTTGAACCAGACCTTGCAGGAATGTACATTGAGTCATTCTTTTCAAAATTTGACCACAAATCTTTTTATTTGTGAAAAATTGTGGCTTTGGCAGGGAGAAGGGGGCTTATCAGACTTTGAGAAATCATAAGAAAATTCTTTAAAAATCAACCAATGGGCCAATTTTAAGCAGACTTTGCAGGAATGTTCTTTGAGTCTCTCTTTTCAAAATTTGTTCACAGTTTTTTTCATTTGTAAAAAACTGTGACTGTGGCAGGGAGAAAGGGGTTTATTAGACTTAGAGAAATCATAAGAAAATTCTTTAAAAATCAACCATTGTGCCCAATTGAAGCAGACTTTGCTGGAAGGTTCCTTGAGTGACCCTTCTCAAAACTTTTTCGCGGATTTTTGATTCGTCAAAAAATGTGGGTGTGGCAGGGAGGAAGGGGCTTATCTGACTGAAAGAAATCATAAGAAATTTCTTTAAAAATCAACCATTGTGCCCAATTGAACCAGACTTTACTGGAATGTTCCTTGAGTTACTCTTTTCAAAATGTGTTCACAAATTTTTCCATTGGTCAAAAAATGTTGGCATGGCAGGGAGGAAGGGCTTATCAGACTTAGAGAAATCATAAGAAAATTCTTTAAAAATAAACCATTGGGCCAATTTTCTATTTCCCTTATCTGTTGCTCTCAGGCTGGCCCCATGTTTATCTTATGTAAACAAATAAGGGATTAGCCTTAGCTTATCAGATTTGTAATCTTTCACTTTTTTCTATCAATCACAGACAAAATCTTGTTAATTGAGCCTATCATAAATGATCAATCTCTAACAGATCAGTATGCTTTGAAAATTAGCCCTATGTTGTATATTGCGAAATCATGAAATAATTGTTGAAAATTAACTAACTCAACAATTGTGCTAATTCATACCCAACCTTACAGGACCGATTGGAACAAAATTATTTCTTAACTGTTTCCAAACAGAAAGTCCTTATAAGTTTCATGCCTTTGAATTTGACAAAATTGCCATAATCACTCTTGTCATCTTGATTCAGGTGAGCGATTTAGGACCATCATGGTCCTCTTGTTTGAGTGACAAATAGGTCACGGAAAAATCCGAAGATGGCTGCGTCCATAAAATCAAAGTACTGGAAGTACTGAAAGCAGCCAATGAACTTATCTTGAGTCAATATTTGTTTGCATCCTCAAGACGTACAAGATTAGATTTAAATTAATAAATATAGTACTGTATCAACCCTTTACCCCCTCTTGTTTCTAGCTTAGTAGTATAGACTTAGTGTACGCTAGTCAGACCAGAAAATATTGAGGGAAAAGAATGACTTACTAACTTTGATTATGTTTTCAACTGTTTGCAATTACAAATATTAATAGGTATCTCATTTACCATTATTATTTATATATTTAAATCATCAGTTGATATAACTGAAAAGGTTCACAAAAAGTCACTGTCCATTCTTTGTCAGCCACTTCTTCTCTGTACTGGCAGTTTTCACATGACATGTATGATGATAACTGTAAATCTGATTGTAAAAATATCTTACAAAATCTAGCAGTAGTTTTCCTGAATGTGTAAAAGGGGCTTTGTGACACAGAATATAGGTTCTAAGTATAGAAAAGGCATATTTCATTGATCAATTTTACAACCTAAACTTTTCCCAATTCATTGGTTTCGCGACTCGTTTTTTTCCCAATTTTAAGATTTCGCGACGCGAAAAATTCCCAATCATAGGGGTATAGGTACCTTTCCCAATTGGACAGAAAAAACGCTGAGGAAGTGACACTCACAATGTGAATAATCCAGACCTTTTGTCATTGTCAAATTGTCCTTTATAAAAACTTATTGCTATAGATCCAAAATTTTCTTCAGCAAGGAAGTGTTTTTACATCCTTGCATTTTAAGATTAAAGTAAATGTATTGCAGTTTCACTCTGGTGTTGAAGTTGTTTTTGGTCAGAATCTCAGTCACACCAGTGGTCTGGCCTTCATCATCTTCGCAAGCCAAGGTTGACATCTACGACGTAACGTCGTTTCTGTATTCACCCTTGGCGGATTTAGTCCGATTTTCTTGGTCTCCTGGAAAGCGTTTTCATTGGTTCCAGCGAGGTCTCGCTGGAACCAATCAGATTGTCGACTGATACATTTGTTATGAGTAACCAAATCATGACAACGGGCGGGAAAAAGCATTGCATTTGCAACTCAAAAACACAAAGATGGGCGATTTTTCCTAAGAATTTCACTGCAATAGACAGGAATTCCCTAACTATAATTGACGAATTATTATACTTTCGACAATTCGACCACAGGGGTTTTTCCGCTTAAGAAAGTGACACTGGTTTCCAGCGTCTTCCCCTCCAGAAATAATGCAATTTTTCCCCAAGATATATTTTCAAAAATCACACTAAAAACCAAAATAAAATAACAAAGAAAGCTTTTCCTCAATTTCTGCAGCTTTACAAACTAGCCCTGCTTGTTCTCAAGTCTATAGTAGTGGATATAAGAGGTGTTTAGCCTATCAAATGTACTTTTTCTATGTTATACAATTTTCCCCCAAACTAGGATACCGCATATGATTTTTCCCCTTTCTACCAGCGTCCTGTGTCTTCCCCCAATCCTGAAAAAAAGCCCTGGACCAAAAAGCAGCTAACTTTTACATAATCCGCATTATGTATGACGCGAAAGACAACGCGCGTTAATGACGTCATCAATAATGGACGTAAACAACCAGCAGAACAACCGTTAGGCGGCGCTTCGCGATTTCAAGAAAATCGGACTAAATCCGCCAAGGGTGAATACAAACGTAGGTGGGTTCAACCTTGGCTAGCGAAGATGGGCCTTCATGGGCCTGATTTAGGCACTCGGAGCTCCAGCCCAGATTTTTGATTCCCATGAAAAGCTTACACAGACAAGTTACAAGTAAACTATATTGTGCATTGACTGAAAATATGTACAGAAAACATGAAACATATTTATAAACCATGTATAAAGTTGACATGCTCCTTAATGAAAAGGTAAATCATTACAAAAAGGGCAAGTTGTCCTTTTGTAAAACATCAACAGGATTTTGTTCCAATTCAACCTCCCATCTCAGTGCAATGTACAGTGTCTATAATCCACCCTTTCCGTCAAAAAATAGCCAAAACCATTAAAAGATTTTGCCCATTAAAACTTGAGATTTTTATTTTACATATAAATCATCAGGGAAATGGGTTTAGGATGAATGTAGGAAGTAAGCACTTGGTGTCAAGATGAACACATTTGTACTACAGCGCTTCAATCTTTCTTTAACTGTTTCCAAAACAAGACCTGGATTTGATGTGTCTAATAGAAAGGGCTTTGGCAAACATTCCCCTGTGAAATGCTTTGTCATTCTTCATGAAGTATTTAATAAATATTCATGAGCTATTCAAGAACGGAAAAAATGAAATCTTCATGAAGAAGAAGTGAACAGAAAATGGCCCATTTTGCATAAATCTTCATAAAAACAGAGTAACGAATTTTTCATGAAGTTGGAAATGCATAATAAATCCTTAAACCATGCAGTTTTGCATTCTGAGAAAAAGGCATGAAGTCTTCATGAATAAATAATCATATAATTCATGAAGACTTCATGCAAGAAAAATATGCAAACGATCTTAAGAAGAAATCATGATTATTTTGTTAAAAATGAGTATGGGCCATTTTCTGTTCACTTCTTTTCAATGAAGAATTCATGAATAATATTTCTTTACAAACTTCATAAAATACATACAGGTTTCTCTAAACACAGAGTAATGATTTTTTTATGAAGTTGGAAATGCATAATAAATCCTTAAACCAAGCAGTAATGAAAAAAAAAAAAAATCATGTCAAGGTCATGAAAAATACTAAAAAACAATTTGTACAAATATGTTGCTGACAGAACAAAACTTAAGAAACTTTTTGTAGAACAGGTACTTTCAGAACTGTAATAAGTAACAGGCCATTAAAAATCAATGATTCCTATTTATAGAAGCAAAATAATAATATCCATTTTACAGAATAATTATGTGGGTGGGGAATGGTAAAAAAAATAAACATTTGAATTTGTTAAATTTAGTCTAAAGAACACTTACTAACATTGCCTTCCTTGGTTTTATCATTTAGTGAGCTCCTTAATCACTTGACTATAACTAAAAATATTAATTATAACTCTTAACAAAAACATATTTCTTGACAAATAGTCAGACAAGCAAAATTCCCTCCATTATTTTCTAAACCACATGTCATAGACTGGAACATAAATTAGACTGGGAGATCATGAACGTTTAAAGAAATTTTTATGAACTGTACACAATCCATTATCAATTCATGATTAGTTCATGATTTATTCTTAATACAACAAAACAAGAATGTTTTATGAAGTACCGGTTTTAATTGCAGTGGAAAATATTCAGAAAAAAATCATGAACAAGTTTCAGGATTATTCATGATTTTTTTAACCCTTTCCCAAACGGCAAAATTTTAGGGTGATTTACTTCAAAAACTGCCACAAATGACATAATGGTTGTTATTAAAGACAGGATTCGTGTAAAATATAGCTGAGAAAATATTGAGGCAAAAGGAGAAACTGCTGGTTATCAGCAGTTTCTTCTTTTGTCTCAATGCTTTCCCAAGCCATTTCTATCAGGGACGTCAAAACCAGGTCTTGTTTGGGATATGGTTAATTAAATGAAAACTTCATAATAAATCCTTTGCATTCATCATGAAGGTTTTAAGGATTTTGTCAATCATTAATATCTTCATAATGTCTTCATGAAGCAATTATCATCATACTTCATGCAGAAAACTTCATGAAGTGTGTTAAAGAAGTGATAATGAGTAATGTATGAAACATTCTTAAGATTCATAATATGTTCATTATTTTATGAATTACATTTCACAGGGGTTGTGACAAAAGAAGAAACTGCTGATAATCAGCAGTTTCTCCTTTTGTCTCAATATTTTCTGGGCTGCATTGTACACAAATCATGTCATTTTCAGCATTAGTTGTGTCTTCTGAAGCAGCTTTCAAATAGATACTGTCAAATTTTTTCTGTTTGGGAAAGGTTTAATCATTAATGCAAGGAGTTTGTCTTCAAATGACCCATTTGCAAACCTGGATTTTTAAGCTTTAGAAAGAAAACCTTTGAGATTATGTTGAGCTGGAAGCCTGGCTAGGAAATTATTCTGTGGAGAACCATGATTTCTGCATGCATGAAAATGACTTGACCATAAATATTTCCAAAAGCCTACTGATTCTTTAAATAAATATAGAAATGATCAGACTGCATGATCAATACATTCTTGAGCAAAAATATACAAGTGATTGTGAATACTAGTAATTTCTATTTATAAATACAAGAGATTGGACCTGTCCCACAGAAGCTGATTCTTCTGAAGAATATAACCAAGTCTGAAGAAATTCGAGATCTTGATGAGATGTTCATGCTGAGATTATTTTAACCCTTTCCCAAACAGCAAAATTTTAGGGTGATCCACTCGAAAAACTGCCACAAATGACAAAATGAAAGTTATTGAAGATATAATTTGTGTAAAATATGGCATAGAAAATATTGAGACAAAAGGAGAAACTGCTGGTTATCAACAGTTTATTCTTTTGTTTCAATGTTTTCCCAAGCCTTTTCTATAAAGGACGTCAAAACCAGGTCTTGTTTGGGAAAGGGTTAACCCATTAACATACAGTGACTCCTTTTGACTCCCCACAAGATATTGGTTTTAAAAACATTGTGGAAAATGAAGAAATTGCTTGTAACAAGCAATTCCTTCATTTCCCACGATGTGTTCTTACCCTAAAAACCAAACATTTTTAAATTCATCCACTATAAATTGTCATCTGCAACATCTTTGAAATGGGAACTGTAACAAAATTAAGATGTTTGGTAATGGGTTAATTGCATGCTCACTGATCTTCACTTTTTAAAATGCTACCTGCCTGGTATGAAAATTGCAGAAACATCCTCACATCATGATGATTGAAAACTTTGCCAAGATGGTAAATTCTGTTCTGATTCTGTTCCGTGAGACTGAGTGTTGTGTTGGTGTTATTGTTGGTGTTAATCAGGTTATTGTTGTATTATAACACTGAACTAGATTATCTTAGTGAAGATTTAAAAACTTTGTTGTTTGGGAGAGTGTAGATTTGTTGTATGAGAAGTGTTGGTGTTATTACAGACAATTTGAGTGCAACAAGCTCATTTCTTACATGAGTATCTGTCAGCAGGTAGTGCAGTGTTTATTTTATCTGGGGAGAACTGATGAGAGATCATAAACACTGGGGGACTCTTAGAAACTAATGGAGGATGCATGATGTTACCTCTTACTTCTTACTCTTCTATATTTTGCTGCTTTTCAACAAAAACCTCGTAACTGCAGCTTAAAGCAAGCTGCAGTTACGAGGTTTTCGTTGAAAAGCCAAGATTTACTACGTCTCCCAGATGCTCTATTGTTACAACTTTGTGTCAATTCCTTGTCAAGCCATGACTGTAGCACAGTTGGTAACACAACAGACTCTCTTATTAGGCCTGGGTTTGATCCTCGGCCATGGTAAACATCCTTTCTTACATTTGTCACCTACCAATTGTTGGATAACGGTATACCTCCTTGGCCAACAGCTGGAGGCTCAGTAAGTTTGTTGCGGTAGTATTGGCGTGAGACACTCACCGGTTTGATATTTAATGCGCAAGGGTAGGAGCATGGTCCACATGAGTGGGCTCCCCTTAGTTATTGTCTTGTTATTCAGTTTAATCACTTTCAATTCTGCATCTTTGAAACTTCACCAGAGCTTCCGCCAAATGTTTTAGCCTTTGATTAGTATAAAAAACAATGATCACCTCAAGGAATTGAACTCCAAACCTATCTAGTTTTCACATGCCTTTGCTATTAGGGATGCCAAAACCTAGGGTTAGGCAAAAGTTTGGGACAGATTGAAAAAACTTAGTTATTAATTACTGTAGTTCAAGGCAGGTTATACAACAAACACCTTTCATATCCAATTACTGAAAGTATGAAAAAGTTAATTGTAATTCAAAAAGCGGCCATATTTAATTAAAACATAAAATGGGATGATTACCCTTTTGAAGATATAGTTAAAATCTGCACAGTCACCAAAGATCTTGAGTGTTGTTAACTGATAAAAATGGTGAAAATTTAACTTAATTAACCCTTTCCCAAACAAGACCTGGTTTTGACGTCCCTAATAGAAAAGGCTTGGGAAAACATTGAAACAAAAGAAGAAACTGCTGATAACCAGCAGTTTCTCCTTTTGTCTCAATATTTTACATGCAATATTTAACTAAAATTCTATCTTTAATAACTTCCATTTTGTTATTTGTTGCAGTTTTTGAAGTGGATCACCCTAAAATTATGTCGTTTGGGAAAGGGTTAACATGTTACCACAAGCTTTAACCCTTTCCCAAACAAGACCTGGTTTTGATGTCTCTAATAGAACAGGCTTGAGAAAACATTGAAACAAAAGAAGAAACTGCTGATAACCAGCAGTTTCTCCTTTTGTCTCAATATTTTCTGTGCCATATTTTACACAAATCATGTCTTTATTATCATCATTTTTGTTGTCTTCAGCAGCTTTCAAATTGGATCGCCCTAAAATTTTGTCGTTTGGGAAAGGGTTAAAGTAATACCACACATTTATAATCTTACATTTCTTACCAACCTGGTGGACATGGAAAAATTATCTTGGTTTTGAAATTCTGAATAGAAAGTTATCAACGAATAAGGTAGAGGATACAAAGAATATTGCTTCTTTTCAACAAAATCATGTATCTGCAGCTTGTTTAAAGCTTTAGATACAAGGTTTCTGTTGGAAAGCGACAATATCTAGAATGTTTCCTAAAGCATTTACTTCAAGGGTCATCAAATTTTGGGATTTCATGATTAAAGAATACCCAGGAGTCTTAGATAGGCCTGGATGCAAGCTTTATGTCTACTGATTGAATACAAAGATAATGTTTTGTTAGATGTTATATATATTACACAAATAAATACAGCAGGTTGAAGGTTTGTCTGATGATATATATAAATTACCGGTACAAAAACAAATCGTCGTTGTAAATGCAAAACCTTGTATCTCGTTTTTGGAAAATTTCAAAGGGGAGGGAAAAGGTGTAATAACTTTCCCCAAACTGAAATGTCTTACTTGAAATTTGGGCATATTGTTCTCAAATAATGTGTCATTAATACTGATCAATAAACATATCTTAAAACCTGCGAGAATTGTCTAAACTGGGCACACAAATTTGTACTTTGAAAATTGCACGAATCGACATACGAGGTTTTGCATTTACATCAACGAAATATAACTGAAGACTTTTGAAGGTCTGTAAATCTGATCTTACCCGGGTTTATCTTGCTACCATACTTCTTCTGTTTAGAACCCCTTCCTTAATACTCTAGGAAAAATTCAGACTAAGTTCAGTCTAATTGGAAAGGAGCTGGAGTCAGCAACTTGCAGATGATGAAATAATAATTGATGTCATCAAGTGATGCAATAATTGATGTCAAAGCAATAATCAAAACACCAATATTATGGCTCATGTTTATAAATGTTACCTATCTAAACAAGAAGTATAAAGCATTATTAATTTTCTCCAATGATTTTGCTTTTGTTTGTTGGAAACATGTATGAGACACCTGAAGATTAGAACCATTGCATTCTGAATTACAAAAGTTTTATATTGTCATGTATTATTTACCGATGTATATTTTGTAAACATGTGCTATTATATCTTGACCAGATTATAAACATGTGCTGTTTGATAGATAATTTGGTCAAAACAAACAGAAGACTAAAAGGGGCTGGCCTTAATTTTGATCTTGAAGATCAAGTCTCAGATTGTTTCCATATAGGACATTACACATTGAAGGTGATGTAAAGTTACTTTTAGTAGCAATGAACTTCATCCCATCATTACAATGTGAAATATGGTTATACTATATAAAACCCAAACCTTCAGCTGGTCATTACAATATGAAATTTTGAAAGCATAAAACCAAAACCTTCAGCCCGTCATTACAATATAAACAACGGTATAAAACCAAAACCTCCAGCCCATCATTACAATATGAACTACGGTATAAAACCAAAACCTTCAGCCCGTCATTACAATCTAAACAACGGTATAAAACCAAAACCTCCAGCCCATCATTACAATATAAACAACGGTATAAAACCAAAACCTTCAGCCTGTCATTACAATATAAACTATGGTATAAAACCAAAACCTTCAGCCCGTCATTACAATATGAACTATGGTATAAAACCAAAACCTTCAGCCCATCATTACAATATGAACTACGGTATAAAACCAAAACCTTCAGCCTGTCATTACAATATGAACTACGGTATAAAACCAAAACCTTCAGCCTGTCATTACAGTATGAACAACGGTATAAAACCAAAACCTTCAGCCTGTCATTACAATATAAACTATGGTATAAAACCAAAACCTTCAGCCCGTCATTACAATATGAACTACGGTATAAAACCAAAACCTTCAGCCCATCATTACAATATGAACTACGGTATAAAACCAAAACCTTCAGCCTGTCATTACAATATGAAATTTTTAAAGCATAAAACCAAAACCTTCAGCCCGTCATTACAATATGAACTACGGTATAAAACCAAAACCTTCAGCCTGTCATTACAATATAAACAACGGTATAAAACCAAAACCTCCAGCCCATCATTACAATATAAACAACGGTATAAAACCAAAACCTTCAGCCTGTCATTACAATATAAACAACGGTATGAAACCAAAACCTTCAGCCCATCATTACAATATGAACTACGGTATAAAACCAAAACCTTCAGCCCATCATTACAATATGAACTACGGTATAAAACCAAAACCTTCAGCCTGTCATTATAATATGAACTACGGTATAAAACCAAAACCTTCAGCCTGTCATTACAATATGAACAACGGTATAAAACCAAAACCTTCAGCCTGTCATTACAGTATGAACAACGGTATAAAACCAAAACCTTCAACCTGTCATTACAATATAAACAACGGTATAAAACCAAAACCTTCAACCCATCATTACAATATGAACTACGGTATAAAACAAAAACCTTCAGCCTGTCATTACAATATGAACTACGGTATAAAACAAAAACCTTCAGCCTGTCATTACAATATGAACTACAGTATAAAACCAAAACCTTCAGCCTATCATTACAATATGAACTACGGTATAAAACCAAAACCTTCAGCCTGTCATTACAATATGAACTACAGTATAAAACCAAAACCTTCAGCCTATCATTACAATATGAACTACGGTATAAAACAAAAACCTTTAGCCTGTCATTACAATATAAACAACAGTATAAAACCAAAACCTTCAGCCCATCATTACAATATGAACTATGGTATAAAACCAAAACCTTCAGCCTGTCATTACAGTATGAACAACAGTATAAAACCAAAACCTTCAGCCTGTCATTACAATATGAACTACGGTATAAAACAAAAACCTTCAGCCTGTCATTACAATATGAACTACGGTATAAAACCAAAACCTTCAGCCTGTCATTACAATATGAACTACGGTATAAAACAAAAACCTTCAGCCTGTCATTACAATATGAACTACGGTATAAAACCAAAACCTTCAGCCCATCATTACAATATGAACTACGGTATAAAACCAAAACCTTCAGCCTGTCATTACAATATGAACTACGGTATAAAACCAAAACCTTCAGCCCATCATTACAATATGAACCTCGGTATAAAACCAAAACCTTCAGCTTGTCATTACAATATGAACTACGGTATAAAACCAAAACCTTCAGCCCGTCATTACAATATGAACTACGGTATAAAACAAAAACCTTCAGCCTGTCATTACAATATGAACTACAGTATAAAACCAAAACCTTCAGCCTATCATTACAATATGAACTACGGTATAAAACAAAAACCTTCAGCCTGTCATTACAATATGAACTACGGTATAAAACAAAAACCTTCAGCCTGTCATTACAATATGAACTACGGTATAAAACAAAAACCTTCAGCCTGTCATTACAATATGAACTACGGTATAAAACCAAAACCTTCAGCCTGTCATTACAATATGAACTACGGTATAAAACAAAAACCTTCAGCCTGTCATTACAATATGAACTACGGTATAAAACCAAAACCTTCAGCCCATCATTACAATATGAACTACGGTATAAAACCAAAACCTTCAGCCTGTCATTACAATATGAACTACGGTATAAAACCAAAACCTTCAGCCTGTCATTACAATATGAACTACGGTATAAAACCAAAACCTTCAGCCTGTCATTACAATATGAACTACGGTATAAAACCAAAACCTTCAGCCCATCATTACAATATGAACTACGGTATAAAACCAAAACCTTCAGCCTGTCATTACAATATGAACTACGGTATAAAACCAAAACCTTCAGCCCGTCATTACAATATGAACTACGGTATAAAACAAAAACCTTCAGCCTGTCATTACAATATGAACTACAGTATAAAACCAAAACCTTCAGCCTATCATTACAATATGAACTACGGTATAAAACAAAAACCTTCAGCCTGTCATTACAATATGAACTACGGTATAAAACAAAAACCTTCAGCCTGTCATTACAATATGAACTACGGTATAAAACCAAAACCTTCAACCTGTCATTACAATATGAACTATGGTATAAAACCAAAACCTTCAGCCCGTCATTACAATATGAACAACGGTATAAAACCAAAACCTTCATCCCGTCATTACAATATGAACTACAGTATAAAACCAAAACCTTCAACCTGTCATTACAATATGAACTACAGTATAAAACCAAAACCTTCAACCTGTCATTACAATATGAACAACAGTATAAAACCAAAACCTTCAGCCCATCATTACAAGGGGCGTCCGTGGCTGAGTGGTTAGAGTCGCTGACTCAGGATCACTTGCCCCTCACCTCTGTGGGTTCGAATCCCGCCAGGGACATATGAACTTTCATGTGAGGAAGCTATCCAGCTGGCTTGCGGAACGTCGGTGGTTCTACCCAGGTGCCTACCTGGGGTCTTCCTCCACCATTCAAAGCTGGAAACAGGTCAAAAGAAGGGAGTTCCTTCCTGGGCACGCCCAGTCTACTACTCAGTCATATGGAAATGTCCGGCAACCGAGGATAAATAACCTAAAACACACACATCATTACAATATGAACTATGTCATTACAATATGAACTACGGTATAAAACCAAAACAAACAGAAGAGTTTGTGAAGGTGGAGAAAACATATCTTTTCTAGATCTAATATCCACCTACATGTAACAGCAGGTGACTGAATTCTGAAACCCTTTCACAAACAGCAAAAATTTGTGTTGTTTGAATTTTAACCCTTTCCTAAACGACAGAATTTTTTAGTGATCCACTTAAAAAAATTGTCACAAATGACAAAATAGATGTTATTAAAGATATGATTTGTGTAAAAGATATGATTTGTGTACAGGGGACCTGTAAAGTATAATTTTGTACATGATAGGGATGTGATGGAGTCAGGACACAGAATCATATGTGATGCCTTAAGGTCTTTGAGGGAAAACCTGATTAGTGAAAAACTTCTTGCAAGGGTGTACCCCCCCCCCCCCCCCCCAAAAAAAAAAAAAAAAAAAAAAAAAAGAAAAAAGAAAAAAAATAATAATAATAAAAAAAAAATAACAATAATTATATTGCCAAGAACCAAGAACAACAGAAACCAAACACATTGTATTTTGTTGACAAGCTGCTGGTGGCAACATGTGTGTTTTAGTATTGTATTTATCTGTGTGACCTTTTAAATTGATCAATCAATGGACGTGTCCTCTTTAACCCATTCTAAACAAGACCTGGTTTAACCCTTTCCTAAACAAGATTTTGACATTCCTAATGGAAAAGACTTGGGGGAAATATTGAGACAAAAGAAGAACCTGCTGATAACCCGTAGTTTCTCCTTTTGTCTCAATATTTTCTGCGCTATATATATTGTACGCAAGCCGTTCCCTCTTGAACATCAATTTTGCTGTCTTCAGCAGCTTTTTAATAGGACGGCCTTAAAACTTGTCGTTTAGGAAAGGGTTAGATGTTATGCCTAATAGAGATGTGGAAAAGTCAGGAAAATGCTGAAGAAACTCGGAGACATGCTAATTCTCCTTTGTTTCCTTTTGTCTCAAGGATTTCTTTACAAATTGTATATTTTTATAATGAACTGAAGGACAATCTGTTTAGTCTTCTCTACTAAACCATTGAATTAAGAAAAAAACATTAACTTAAGCCACTAATAAATTGTCAAATCTTAAAGAAAACTGAAATTGAAGGTCTTAATATGTCTGTCAAATGTTTTTTCAGTGGTGTGGCAAATATTGAGGGTAGATGCTGGTTAATGTCACTTTTCTTCATTTGTCTCAATCTTTACCGCAAATTTTCCTAGTGGGGACCTCAAAACAAGGGATTTGGGATTGTTTGGAAAAAAGTGTAAGAGTAATGTTTGTTTTGAAGTTTGTAGTTTCTTTTATGTTAAAGGCGTGTGAAAAATTTTGGCGACATGCATGCTTTAGTCGGTGATTACATCATGTTTTTGTCACATGAAGGGAAAACGTTTGAGATAATTGTGTTGTAAGTTTTGTCGGGAAGTGTTACGTCAAAAGAATTCAGTTGATAATGGGTAATAAATGAAGTGTAAACAGGGAAAATAATGTTGCACTGCAGCGAGCTTGATTGCTCGTCATAAATTGTATCCCTTTCCCAAACAAGACCTGGTTTTGACGTCCCTAATAGAAAAGGCTTGTGAAAACATTGAAACAAAAGAAGAAACTGCTGATGACCAGCAGTTTCTCCTTTTGTTTCAATATTTTCTATGTCATTTTACACAAATTCCATCTTGTCATTTTGTCATTTGTGGCGGTTTTTGAAGTGGATCACCCTAAAAATGTGCCGTTTGGGAAAGGGTTACATCCCTTTCCCTACAGTTGTCCTTCAACCCTTTTCTCAAACACTAAAATTGTAGGTTAGTCCAATATTAAAGAAGGTGCTGGTGACAATATCAAGGCTGATATAGATAATATCTGTGTGCAATATAGCATAGAAAATATTGAGACACAAGGAGAAATTGCTGATTATCAGCAATTTCTTCTTCTGACTCAATGTTTTTACAAGCATTTTCCAATAAGGATGTCGAAACCAGGTATTTGTTAGTATTTTTTTTCTATGATTATTTTCTCACAATGATTATTTTCTCACTATGATTATTTTCTCACTATGTTATTTTTGTTGTATTTTCAGGGTATTTATTATTCAAGCAATTTTGTGAAGAATTGTGCGATGAGCCAGTACCACAACTCAAATTTTACGATGAGGTAAGTCAAATTGCGTAGACCAACACGTTGTATAATCATGTGACTCAGAATTTCCGATAATCTTCAATATCTTTTTTAATACTTGACCAATTTGAATTCAGTTGTATAAGAGAAGGTGGGAAAATGCTAGGAAAAAGCTGGATGTGTTGGATTTTTGAAAAATCAACTGATAAAAAAGTTATTGAAGATAAACCAAAATTTTGGTTTATCTTTAATTACTTTTTAGCTCCACTGGCCTTAGGCCAGCGGGCTATTGTCATAGCGGTGTGTCCGTCGTGCGTCCGTCCATCCGTCCGTGTGTCCGTAAACTTTTTCTTTAAAAATCTTCTCAGAAACTACTGGATGGATTTCAACCAAACTTCACAGGAATGATCCTTGGGTGACCCTCTCTCAGATTCCTACAATGAGTTTGGATTGAACCAGAACAACTTGAGTTATCTGCCCTTGAACGTCAAAAAAAGCTGGTTTTGACTTTATTTTTACTCTAAAATCTACAAATATTAACCAATCAAGACAAAACTTGGACAGAATATATATAAGCATGATATCCTGCCTGGGTTCAATTTTCAGCTTGATCGGAATTTTACATCATGAGTTATGTGCCCTTGAATTTGACAAAATTTCCATTTTCGACTTTGTTTTCACTCTAACAACCATAATTCGTAACCAATCAAGATGATATTTGGACAGAATTTTGTTGACAACAAGATCTTGCTTTTGTGTAATTTTCAGGATGATTGCATTACTACAATGTGAGTTATGTGCCCTAGAAATTGACAAAATTTCAGTTTTCAACACTTTTTTCACTTTTGTGGCCACATAATTATATAGATTAATACTGACAAAATTTGGACAGACCATAAGATCTTGCTCGAGTTTAATATTCAGCTTGATTATTGTGGTGTTCAAGACATAAATTATCAAGTCAAAATCATATTTTTAGATCAGAATGTCTTTATTGTCACGACCACTATGATAAATACACAATCGCAACTTCTTGAACTAATTATCATAAAGAAAAACAACTCTTACTGAATTTTAAATTGCTCATATCAAAAGTTACTTCCCTTAGTCTACCACAATTATTAACTCACATATTGAATTATGTGCCCTTGAATTTGGCATAATGACAGTTTTCAACTTTATCATCACTCTAAAAATCCCCAAAATATTAGTCATTTACCTTCTTTTTGCTTTGACCACATAATTGCTTCTCTTTACTTTGTTTCTGCTCTAAGAATCACAAGAATTTAAAAATATATCAGTTTAAGCATTTAGATAAATTTGTCAAATTTTTTATAGTAAACCACAAGAAATTCAGGCCTGTGGAGCGACTCAAGACCTTCAGGTCTTTCTAGTTTATCAGTTGATTTTTCAAAAATCAACCACGTCCATCTAATGCGTGACGTATGTCTACATTCACTGCTTCAAACCGAATTCAAATTGGTCCGAATTAACAAAGTTATTGAAGATATTCGGTAATTATTGCATCACGTGATTATCCACCGTGACCAAGATCATAATCAGGGCTATAGATAAATCCTCTCTTACAACCTGTTGTGCGTCCTTATAAATCATGCGTGTGCAGAGATTTTTCAATTGCACAATTTATAAGGAAACACAACTGGTTGTAGGAGAGACTCTTGTGTGCTCCTGGCTTTCAAAAAAGATGCAGAATGGTGGTAGTGAAGAATTGTCTGGTCTATTCTCTGATACGTCCATCCTGTTGTGTTTGTGTCCACTAAGGAAATACTTTGCATGCACAGGCAACGCAGGACTACGCCTAAATTTTAGACACATACTGCTAGTAGGAGCACGTGTGATTGGTTGAGGCTTAAGGGAGGGGATTGACTTTTCAAATTGCAATAGTTTGTTAAATGTTTACCAAATCCTATGTTGTTGCCACTCATTCGAATTGTCTCATCACTCCCTGTTCATGTAAAAACTAAAGTTATAAAAGAAATTTATAAAAAAATCAATGCTCATCCCACTCATACAAAAAAATGAAACTATTTTCATTCTTCCCTATGTTCTTAACCCTTTCCCAAACAGAAATTTAAGACTGTTTCAACATCAAATTTTAAACCTGCTGCTGTCAACAAAATGTAACTA
The DNA here is from genome assembly GCA_963680895.1 of Fragum sueziense. Taxonomy (NCBI): domain Eukaryota; kingdom Metazoa; phylum Mollusca; class Bivalvia; order Cardiida; family Cardiidae; genus Fragum; species Fragum sueziense. The sequence continues at coordinate 43,700,632 of OY804603.1, forward strand.
TAAGAAGAAAATATGGTTTTTAGCTCCACTGGCCGAAGGCCAGCGGGCTATTGTCATGGCGTTGTGTCCGTCGTGCGTGCGTGCGTGCGTGCGTCCGTCCGTTAACTTTTCTTTTAACATCTTCTCCTCTTATACCAGTGGGCCAATTTTGACCAAACTTGGCAGGAATGTTCCTTGGGTGACCCTTTTCAAAACTTGTTCGCGAATTTTTGATTCGTCAAAAAATGTGGGCGTGGCAGGGCGGGGCTAATCAGACTTAGAGAAATCATAAGAAAATTCTTTAAAAATCAACCATTGGGCCAATTTGAACCAAACCTGGCAGGAATGTGCCTTGAGTCATTCTTTTCAAAATTTGTTTACAAATTTTTATATTTGTCAAAAAATGTGGCCGTGGCAGGGAGAAAGGGGCTTATCAGACTTAAAGAAATCATAAGAAAATTCTTTAAAAATCAGCCATTGGGCCAATTTGAACCAAACCTGGCAGGAATGTGCCTTGAGTCATTCTTTTCAAAGTTTGTTCACAAATTTTTACTTTTGTCAAAAAATGTGGCCGTGGCAGGGAGAAAGGGGCTTATCAGACTTAAAGAAATCATAAGAAAATTCTTTAAAAATCAATCATAAGGCCAATTTGAGCCAAACCAGGCAGGAATGTGCCTTGAGTCATTCTCTTTGAAATTTATTCACAAATTTTTACATTTGTCAAAAAATGTGGCTGTGGCGGGGAGAAAGGGGCTTATCAGACTTAAAGAAATCATAAGAAAATTCTTTAAAAATCAACCATAGGGCCAATTTGAACCAGACTTTGCAGGAATGTTCTTTTAGTCTCTCTTTTCAAAATTTAGTCACAATTTTTTACATTTGTCAAAAAATGTGGCCGTGGCAGGGAGGAAGGGGCTTATCAGACTTAAAAAAATCATAAGAAAATTCTTAAAAAATCAACCAGTGTGCCCAATTGAACCAAACTTTGCAGGAATGTGCCTTTAGTCGTTCTTTTTAAAATGTGTTCACAAATTTTTATATTTGTCAAAAAATGTGGCCTTGGCAGGGAGAAAGGGGCTTATCAGACTTAGAGAAATCATAAGAAAATTCTTTAAAAATCAATCATAAGGCCAATTTGAACCAGACTTTGCAAGAATGTTCTTTGAGTCTCTCTTCAAAATTTATTCACAAATATCAAGATTTGGCTGCCGCTGTGTAAGGCTTACAAGAAATCATGGGATAATTCTTCCCCTTTGACCAGTGGAGCGATTCAGGCCCTCCTGGGCCTCTTGTCATTCATGTACATTCTAGCACAGAAAATGCCGATTATCAGCATTCTCTTCTTTTCCTTAAAATTCATCATTTCGGACCATTTCTCCTTTAGGGACATCAAAATTTGGTCTTGTTTTGGAAAGGGTTTACAATGTAAAGGTACAGTAGGTAAAGTATATAACTGGTTACTATCAAAAACACTGTAACTACAGGTTATTCAAGCTTTAGTTACAATATTTTTGAACATATGCTACTTTATAGATGGTCTAAAGGAAGATTTTCCATGAGATAAGCTGTGTGTAGATAGAATCAGATATAGATTTACAGTACAGCTCTGTTCAATGAAAGGTACATTGCCCCCAGGATCTTTATAGACTTGGTTCTTAGAACATTATATGAATCCCTGCAGTGTCCTCCCCAGCCCAATAAGCTGTATCGGCCCCACTACAGCTTCATGGAAATTAGTGTAATGCCACTACAGCTTCAAAAGTACCCCTACAGCTTAAAATTCCTTCAAAATGTCACCAAATAGGAGGGTTTCTAAGCATTTCATGTCAAAAAGTGATACTTCATGTATTCTTATGATATAAGATATAATAATTCTGTATAAAAACATAATGAGAAAAGAAGAAATTGCTCAAATTGAGCAATTTCTTCTTTCCCATTATGGTTTTATTCAGAATTATATGCATGAATACAATGCATTTCAAGGTTTACCAAAACTTATAATTTGCCACTATGGCTTCAAATTATTCTGGGGAGAACCCTGAATACCTTTTCCAAAGGGCATGAAGTAGACCTGTCAAAATTGAAAGAAGATTCAGATGCCAAAATTTGGATGATTAAAAAATGATATGCTTTAGAATAGAATAGATGAAGCCAAATGATAAATGCTGGCCATCAGCAAATTCTCATGTTCATGATGTCAAAAGCTTCCTTTAACTCTTTCCCAAACAAGACCTGGTTTTGACGTCTCTAATAGAAACAGTTTAGGAAACTATTGAAACAAAAGAAAATACTGCTGATAACCAGCAGTTTCTCCTTTTGTCTCAATATTTTCTATGCCATTTTTTACACAATTCTATCTTTAAAAACACAGTTTTTGAAGTGGATAACCCTAAAATGTCTCCGTTTGGGAAAGGGTTAACTCTTTCCCAAACAAGACCTTGTTTTGACGTCCCTAACAAATAGGTTTGGGAAAACATTGAGGCAAAAGAAAAAAATGCTGATGATCAGCATTTTCTCCGTTTACCTCAAAATTGTATTTACTACGTTGTACACAAATTCCTTACTTGTTAACAGTTATTTTGCCTGCTTTAGAAGCTTTCAAATGAACAAAGTCCAAAATTTTGACATTTGGAAAGGGTTAGGGGCAGATTTACAGACACATATATGGACACACAGCATGCTGGTTTAACCCTGTCATAACAAAAAACACTTCCCTCAATGATAAAGGGTCCAAAAGCATTGAAAAAAATGAAGAAAATGCTTTTTCTCATTTCCCTCTAATGTTTTCATAGCTATTTGCACCCCCTTTATCACGGTGGATAACCCACGTGACTTATGGGAAGCGTTAACACCAAAAAAATTGTCCGCTTCACGGTATGTTTTGTTAGCTCACCTGAGCACGAAGTGCTCAAGGTGAGCTATTGTGGTCGCTCACCGTCCGTCGTCCGTCCGTCCGTCCGTCTGTCCATCCACAATTTCTTTAAACATCTTCTTCTCCACAACCATTTGGCCAATTTTGACCAAACTTGGCAGGAATGTTCCTGAGGTGAAACTTTTTAAAACTTGTTCGCAAATTTTTGATTTGTCAAAAAATGTGGGCGTGGCAGGGCGGGGCTTAAAAATCCTATGAAAATTCTTTAAAAATCAACCATTGGGCCAATTTGAATCAAATTTGGCAGGAATGTTCCTTAGGTGACTGTTTCCAATTTATTCACAAATTTTAAGATTTGTCAAAAAATGTGGGTAGGGCATACCAGAATTTGAGAAATCCTAAGAAAATTCTTTTAAATTAATTCAACCAGGTATGATATCGTTAGTGGGAGACAAAACCCCGTAACTACAGCTAGACAAAGCTGGAGTTACAAGGGTTTAATCCCCCACTGAGGATATGTCTAATCCCCATAAAATAAACAAAGAGGAGAAAATTGTTTACATTTACCGAGAAATGTTTACCAGAATGGGGAACAGCAGGTAAAAAGGGGTAAATACATTAAGCTATCCTTTGTTGATGGTACTAATATAAATAGTTTTATTATACTAAGATCATTCAAATGAATACCCACATCACAGGGTTTGATAAAGTTTAAACATTGAAAGATATTTTACAATTTGTAAAGCCCTTAACCTCTCCTATTTGAATCTCTAGTACAGCCTCTAGATATGTACTTTAGTTTAACCCTTTCCTGAAAATGCGGGGTTTGACATCCCTAAATAATTAGAAAAGGCTTGGGAAAATATTGAGTCAAATGAAGAAAAGGCTGATAATCAGTAATTTTCTCCCTTTGTCTCAATATTTTATCTGCTTTATTTTGCAGGAATCCTTTCTTTATCCATATCAATTTTATGGTCTTTTTTCAAATTTGAACTGTCTATTCCTTTTCAGTTTGGAAAGGTATTAAGCAGGCTTTGGCTCACTTATTGTGAAAATACTGGAAAAATATTATCGCAAAAGAAGAAAATGCTGATAGCCTATATTTGCATCTTTTTCCTCATATCATTTTCTGTCGACTTTTGTAAATGAATGCAGCCTTACTCAGCATTCTGTTTTGTTAGTTACAGCAGTTCGTTAATTCTACTGCTCTGATGTTATGCTGTTAGGAGAAGATTTAACCAAAATCAAATTGTAACACTTCAATGAATAGTTCCCCTATGTTGTGGGTTGACTGGGTTCCATATAAAAATGATAAAGAGGGCAGTGTTTGACAATCTTTTCTCAAATTATAAAACCTGAATATTTGAAGATTTTGTGTAGTTTAATGTCTAAAGACTGAAAATTATCCCTATGCTGTATCTTCTGATCGTAACAGAAAGTTCTTATATATAGTTATATGCCTTTTCAATTGACAAAATTACCATTTTCGTTCATGTCACCTATGTTCAGGTGAGCGATATAGGACCATCATGGTCCTCTTGTTTAATTTCTCAGTTTATACTCGATTGATTTTGACGAGATAAAGTGCACAGAACGCGTATTTGAGAGAACTCTCTGCTCCGAATCCCGTGGTTTCTTCAAACATTCAAGCGAAAGTTTTGTTCGGTGCATGTGAAAGCTTCCCACTTTCATTTTGCACTTACAAACACTTTGGCTCGAATGTTTGAAGAAACCACTGGATTTGGAGCAGAGTGAGTTAGAGCCGGGAATAGCCCTCTCAAAGGCGCGTTCCGTGCACTTTTATCGCATCAAAATCAATAGAGTATATGCTGAGAAATTAAACAAAACATACCTTGAAGCGGACAATTTTTCCGTGTGGACGCTTTCCAAAAGTCACGTGGGTTACCCACCGTGTTCATTGTCTGCAACAGCTTTCACATTTGGAAAGTCTAAACTTTGATCATTTGAGAAAAATGTAAAGAAATGAAATTCACAAAATGTTCTTTCACCAACCCCCCCACATCCAAACTAATAATGGCATGGAGAATATTTCAGGGGCTTATTGTATAAATACTGTAAGTGTGGATAATGTTATATGCACTTACAATGAATTTCCTCTAACCTTGCAAATTTAATTCTGCCTAGGTTTTTGCAGAGAAAAACCAGGAGGAAAATTACGCAATATCAATATCAGACGGCATAAACAGTATTTCAACTAAAACAAATCTCCGAATTGAAAACAATCTGACAAATGCACTGTAATGTATTAACACTTAACCAAATTGGACTTTTCCAATGTGAAAGTTGCTGCAGAAGACAAATTTTGAATGTTGATGAAATTGGAATTATGAACATTATAGCACAGAAAATATTGAGACAAAAGGTGAAAATGCTGAATATCAGCATTTTCTTCTTTTGGCTCAATGTTTTCCTTTCTGCATTAGGGATTTCGAAACCTGGTCTTGTTTGGGAAAGGGCAAAGGCAGCCCTCCAGCAAAACTGCCACTTTAGAAAATTAATTTTTTTCTTTCTCAATTGTCAACTGGATGCTGGTTTTAAAATTACCCTTCAGAAGCAGGTTTAAACAATGGAATAAGTTTTTGCTCTGTTTATACTGTTACAGTTTTTACGCCCCCATGTTGGGACATTTAGTTTTTGCTTTCTGTGTGTCTATTTGTCAACAAACATTGTTTACACTGGCAAATCTTTTGAACCTAAAATGGTATGGCTTTCACAAGGGCGGACCCAGGATTTATTTCCAAGGGGGGGAGGGGGGGGTGTTCCAAGCTCAAATGATGGCTGATAATGAGTTAAATATGTAACATTACCACGGTGGATAATCACGTGACTTAGAATTTCCGATAATCTTCAATAACTTTGTCAATACTTGACCAATTTGAATTCGGTTTGAAGCAGAGAAGGTGGAAATATGTCAGGAATAACATGGACGTTGTAGATTTTAAAAATATCAACTGATAAAAAAGTTATTGAAGATAAACCAAAATTTTGGTTTATCTTCAATAACTTTTTTATCAGTTGATTTTTCACAAATCCACCATGTCCATCTAATGCGTGACGACTGTCCACATTCTCTGCTTCAACCTGAATTCAAATCTGTCCAATATTAACAAAGTTATTGAAGATTAACTGAATTTAGTTTATCATGTGATTATCCACCGTGATTACTCTAATTATATACAGTGAAAATTTAATTTTCGACCAATGCCAGGGGGCATACAGAACCCCACTTCCCTCTAGATCAGCCCTTGCTTTCAGATTACTTTTGACAGTCTGTGATGCAGAGATTATTTGTCAAGATGAAGGTCAAATATCAAGGTCATCCCCTTCAAAAAAAAAGTTCAAGAACACATTTCTAGTTCTAGAACTTTTCTAGAATGTTACATGGCACTTCTAGAACTGATCTAGAACAGTTCTATAAGTGCCGTTTAACATTCTTGAACGTTCTAGAACTAGAAATGCGTTTTTCAACTTTTTTCCCAGGGGATTTCTTGATTTTGTTTCTTCTTACAGAATACTTTGAAAAACATCAAGGCCAATGGGGCCTATATTTGTTAAATTTATCTGCTGCTTTAATGTAAACCTTGTGCTCCCAAAAACACTCTTAAACATGGATGATCAATATAAACTACACTATTGAAGAAAAAAAGAAGAAAATGTTATCTTGATCCCAAAATATTCAACCCTAACCCATAAAGACCTCGAGTATCTAATAAGCATTATTTTGTCGTCATCAACTCCTTTCAATTTGCTCAAGTCTAAGATTTAATGTCTGTTATTCACTGTTTTGTAAATCTTTTTTCAGATTAGAAAGTTTGAAAAGCTGGAATCTGATGAAGAAAGAATAACCATGGGAAAGGAGATTTACGACCAATATATCATGAAGGAGCTACTATCTCAAGCACATGTAAGTAAATCTTTCCCTAATCTTTTCCTTGCTACTCTCTTAGCCCTTTCCCAAACAAGACCTGGTTTTGACGTCCCTAATAGGAAAGGCTTGGGAAAACATTGAAACAAAAGAAGAAACTGCTGATAACCAGCAGTTTCTCCTTTTGTCTCAATATTTTCTGTGCCATATTTTACACAAATTCTATCTTTAATACCTTCCATTTTGTCATTTGTGGCAGTTTTTGAAGTTGATCACCCTAAAATTTTGCCGTTTGGGAAAGGGTTAAAGCCTCTCTTACAACCGGTCGTACCTGCTTCTGCTTGCGGTCTGGGTCTAAAAAATAGTCAACGTGCGATGCAGGCTCATGCAACATACTATTTTAGTGGAGCAACCACGATGCAGACTGCACATAGCAAAGAATTGACTGGTCAGACAATTCTTTAGCCTCTCTTACAACCCATCATGCGACCTTATAAATTGTGTGTTTAACCCCTTCGCTGCCAGACAAATATTGGAAAATTGGTTACTATTTGCCAAGCTATTTTCCAAGAAATTGACAGTAGTGTAAGAAATCAACTTATAACTAAACAAGAGCTGTCACTGTAAGATGACAATGCCCCCGACACCGCTTTGATTTTAAATTATGGCCAATCTATGTTCAAGGTCAAGGTCATCCAGGGGTCAAGGTCACCAAAGTATGTGCCTACAGAAAGGTAATGTACCAAGGAATGTTGTGGTAAAGTGTGAAGCGAATATGTTAAGTAATAAGGAAGTTATGGCCAATGTTAAAGTTTTTGGACGGAGTGACGGACAGACAGACGGACAGACAGACGGACAGACGGACAGACGGACGGACGGACAAGTCAAATTTATGATGCCTCCCTATCGGGGGCATAAAAACTATTCAATAAAACTATATAAAACCTTACATTTTCTGAAAGATAATTGAAAATGCTATTCAGTGAATATATTTTAATCATTTTGGAAATTACATTTTTTGTTATTAACACTGTGGGTAACCCACGTGACTTTTGGAAAGCGTCCACACGGAAAAATCGTCCGCTTCAGGGTATGTTTTGTTTAATTTCTCAGCTTATACTCTATTGATTTTGATGAGATAAAGTGCACGGAACGCGCCTTTGAGAGGGCTTTTCCCAGCTCTAACTCACCTTGCTTTGCACGTGGGTTACCCACCTTGTTATTAAACTTTGAAAAAAAAAACATCATTCTCCCATCATGACGGCCCAGGTCGTCACGGGGCAGTATAGCAACATTTTCGCATGACGGCTCAGGCCGTCACGGGGCAGCGAAGGGGTTAAAGACACACAATGGCTTGTAAGAGAGGTTTAAGAGTTACAATTGGAAACCTGCTGTAGTTAGATAGCAAAATGCATTTTGATATAAAGGGAATAAGTGTGTGAAATAACTCAGAAAATATTCAGACAAAACAGGGTCCAACATTAACTTTTTTGGTAACCAGGCAGTCGGGCTTGTGCTGACAGATCCTGCTAGCCCTGACCAAAAATGGACTGGTCCTGACCAAATATTTGTATCAGAAAGATGATATGGAAAAGGTGTAAACAACAATAATCCTTTCACAAGCTAAAATGCCAGTTTTGAATCACAAATGAATGAACATTTTAAAGAGCCCATGTCCTTGTTGTGCCACATATCCTGTGTTTTCATTATGGTAATTGTGACTGAGTTTTGAAATGAGGCTGACCAGCCGGTCATGCAACTTGGGGATCTAACTAGCCCTGACCAAGCAGCAGGCAGGTAATGTCTGTCGGGCACAGGTTAATGTTGAACCCTGCAAAAGGAGAAACTGCAGTTTCTTCTTTTGTCTCAATGTTTTCTTAAGCCATTCCTACTAGGCATGTCAAATTCTGGTCTTGTTTGGGAAAGGTTTATACTCTTTTTGTACTGTCAAAATAGATCTGGTATCAAGGTTAAGGTCATGATACATAAGGTTAAAGTTAACATTTTTATGCCCCTGTATCGAAAGATCGGGGCATGTTGTTTTATTCCTGTCAGTCTGAGTCTGTCTGTCTGTCCGTCTGGCCGTTCCTCTCTCAGTCCGAAACTTAACGTGACAACTTAAGTATTCCACATACAAAGCTCAATAATTTCACGGAAATCGGACCAATACTTTTTGAGTTATGGCCCCTGATTTGACCCAAAAATGCTTGTCCGGACAACTCCTCCTACAGTTACTGTCCGATTTGCTTCATACTTGGCACAGGTGTGCATTAGGACCTGTAGATATGCAAGACACAAATTTCACGGAAATCCGACCAATACTTTCTGAGTTATGGCCCCTGATTTGACCAAAAAATGCTTGTCCGGACAACTCCTCCTACAGTTACTGTCCGATTTGCTTCATACTTGGCACAGGTGTGCATTATCACCTGTAGATGTGCAAGACGCACATTTCACGGAAATTGGACGAATACTTTTTAGCTCACCTGAGCACAAAGTGCTCGAGGTGAGTTATTATGGTCACTTTTTGTCCGGCGTCCGTCCGTCCGTCCGTCCGTCAACATTTGGGGTGTTTACACTCTAGCATCCACAAAAGTTACTCAATCTTGATCAAACTTGGCCAAAACAAGTACGATCATAAGTTCTGGGATAAGTTGGATTATGGGCCTGATCGGACCAGAAAGTGCAGAGTTATCTGCCCTTGAATGTCAAAAAATGCTGTTTTTAAGTTTGTTTACACTCTAGCATCTACAATTATTGATCAATCAAGACAAAACTTGGACATAATGTTGGAGACCATAAGATCTTGTATGAGGTCAATTTTCAGTCTGATCTGACCAGAAAGATGAGAGTTATGTGCCCTTGAATTGGGCAAAATTGCAATTTTTTTGCTGTATTCAAAAAAAGAGTTAATCTAAGGGAAGGAACTCTGACACTACTTTACTTCAGTATAAGTAGAGTTACCTAGTTTGATAGAGGATATAAATAGATTTACACTCTTATTAACCCATTACCAAACAACAAAATTTTAGCCTAGTCCAAAATCATAGGTGTTGCAGACGACAAGTTCCATTGAACAAAATTTAACATTTTTTGGTCTTTCTTGGTAGAAAACATTGTGGGTAATGAAGAAATTGTTTGTCACAATGTTTTCCAAAGCCTTTATTTTGTGGGGCATCCAAAAGCGCCAATGTGTAGGAAAGGGTCAATCAAGACAAAACTTGGACACAATGTTGGGGACTTCAAGATCTCAGATGAGTTTGATTTTCAGTCTGATCTGATCTGAAAGTCAAGAGTTACGTGCCCTTGAATTTGACAAAATAGCCATTTTCGGCTGTTTTCAACCTTTTTTAAGCTCTAGAATCTACAATTATTATTCAATCAAGACAAAACTTGGACACAATGTTTTGGACCAGAAGATCTGGGATTAGTTTGATTTTCAGTCTGATCTAATCAGAAAGTCAGGAGTTATGTGCCCTTGAATTTGACAAAATTGCTGTTTTTTACTGTTTTCGACTTTGTTTACACACTAGAATCTACAATTATTGACCTATCAAGACAAATCTTGGACACAATGTTGGAGACTATAAGATCTCAGGTAACTTCGATTTTCAGTTTGATCTGATTAGAAAGTCAAGAGTAATGTGCCCTTGAATTTGATAAAATTGTTGTTTTTGGCTGTTTTCGACCTTGTTTATACTCTAGAATCTACAATTATTTATCAATCAAGACAAAACTTGAACACAATGTTGCGGACTATAAGATCTTGGATGAGTTTGATTTTCACAACCTTATTGACCATAAGTTCTTTTTCAGTCTTAAAGTAATAAATATTAATTGAATTGAACAAAAGTGTTGCTCATATCATTTAGGTTCAGGTGAGCGATATAGGACCATCATGGTCCTCTTGTTGAGTTATGGCCCCTGATTTGACCCCAAAATGCTTGTCCGGATAACTCCTCCTACAGTTACTGTCCGATTTGCTTCATACTTGGCACAGGTGTGCATTAGGACCTGTAGATGTGCAATACGCAAATTTCACGGAAATCGGACCAATACTTTCCGAGTTATGGCCCCTGATTTGACCAAAAAATGCTTGTCCAGACAACTCCTCCTACAGTTCCTGTCCGATTTGCTTCATACTCGTAACTTGGCACAGGTGTGCATTATGACCTGTAGATGTGTAAGACCCAAATTTCACGGAAATCGGACCAATACTTTTTGAGTTATGGCCCCTGATTTGACCCCAAAATGCTTGTCCGGACAACTCCTCCTACAGTTACTGTCCGATTTGCTTCATACTTGGCACAGGTGTGCATTAGGACCTGTAGATGTGCAAGACGCAAATTTCATGGAAATCGGACCAATACTTTTTGAGTTATTGCCCCTGATTTGACCCAAAATTGCTTGTCCGGACAACTCCTCCTACAGTTACTGTCCGATTCCCCTCATACTTGGCACAGGTGTGCATTATGACCTGTAGATGTGCAAGACGCAAATTTCACAGAAATCTGACCCTTACTTTATGAGTTATGGCCCCTGATTTGACCAAAAAATGCTTGTCCGGATAACTCTTCCTACAGTTACTGTCTGATTTGCTTCATACTTGGCACAGGTGTGCATTAGGACCTGTACATGTGCAAGACGCAAATTTCAGGGAAATCGTTCCATTACTTTCTGAGTTATGGCCCCTAATTTGACCAAAATATGCTTGTCCGGATAACTCCTCCTACAGTTACTGTCCGATTTGCTTCATACTTGGCACAGGTGTGCATTAGCACCTGTAGATGTGCAAGACGCAAAATTCACGAAAATCAGATAGATAGTTTCGGAGTTATGGCCACTGATTTGACTAAAAAATGCTTGTCCGGACAACTCCTCTTTCACTTACTGTCCGATTTCCTTCATACTTGGCACAGGTGTGCATTAGCACCTGTAGATGTGCAAGACGCACATTTCACGAAAATCGGACCTATACTTTCTGAGTTATGGCCCCTGATTTGACCGAATCTCACGAAAATCGGATTGATAATTTCTGAGTATGGCTCCTGATTCAACAAAAATGCTTGTCCCAACAAAGGTGGTGGCGGGGGTATTATATCACCTTCAGTGATAGATTTCTAGTTAATTCTGATGATTAAGAATATCTCAAAACCTGCTTGAATTGTCTTAACAGAACTTAGAAGTTTGTACTTTGAAAATCTCGAAAATGAACATTCAAGGTTTTGTATTTACACCGACGATATTTTGTATGGTAAGGGTTCTATAGAGAAAAGTAATAAATCAGGGTAAATTGATATCACCTATAATTTGATGTCAAAAGCAGATCGTAGTTGGAAAAGCTACGTCACTAGCGAATATTTATGGGGGCTATTTTATGATTTCCGAGATGAAATAGGTGCCTTATTTCTATAATGGTACTTTTACTGTAAACCTTTGATTTTGTAACTAAAAAAGTTTTCATTACCCATCTGTCATAATCTTAAACTCTCAAATTTAAATTTATGTTGGTGATGATGAAAAAAATATTTTTTAATAAAAACGGAAATTTTGTACATTATAGCTGAGAAAATATTGTGGGTAAGGGTGAAAAAATCCTTTACTTCAATGTTTTCAAAAGCTTTCACAAGAAATATTAAAACAAGAGATTGTTTCAGAAGGGGTTAACCCATTTCCAGACTGCAAAATTTTAGACTTATCCAAATTCAAAGATGATGCAGACGACAATTTCAAGTGAGTTGAATTTCACACTTTTTTGTCTCTTGGGGAAGAAAACACTGGGGGAAATGAAGAAATTGCTTGTCACTATTAGCAATTTCTTCATTTTCCACAATGTTTTCCGAAGCTTCTATTTTAAAGGATGTTAAAAGGTGTCACTGTTTCAGAAGGGGTTAATTCCTATCTACTGAACTGAGGAAAGAAATAACAGAGAAATCTTGTGCAGCAGATACATGAGTACAAGAAACAGTGGGAATGAGACATTCTATCTTTATTTCAATTCCAAATCCTATTTTGTGTGTCATTTCAATAATTGGCTCAAAGTAAAGATTTCAGGGCATATCTACAACAGTATGAGTTTAATGAACAGTAAAAATGATATTGCATGTTTTGGACAAGATGTGTTTGTGAAACAGTAATGCCCCCAAAATGGCCAATGTTAAATTTTCAGACAGACAGACAGACCAACGAACAGACAGACATAGACAAGTAAAACAATATGCCCCCGATCTTTGGATACGGGGCATCAAAATCTTTATTCCTCTTATCTGTCCTTGTAATTATATTCCAGTCAGATAATTGGTTGTTTTATGATTGACATTGCCATATTTGGTGTGATTCTAGGAAGAATAATGCTGCTTTTCAACAAAAACATTGTATCTACAGCTTAAAGCTGTAGATACGAGGTTTTAGTTGAAAAGCGACAAAATAATCACAAAGACAGGGACATAGACAGAATTGACAAATTCTCTTGTTTTAACCCTTTCCCAAACAGCAAAATTTTAGGGTGATCCAATTTGAAAGCTGCTGCAGACAACAATATGGATGATAATAAAGACATGATTTGTGTAAAATATGGCACAGAAAATATTGAGACAAAAGGAGAAACTGCTGGTTATCAGCAGTTTCTTCTGTTGTTTCAATGTTTTCCCATGCTTATTCTATTAGGGACGTCAAAAACAGGTCTTGTTTGGGAAAGGGTTAACCTGCCCAATGTCAATGCGGCAATCTCTGTTTAGTCTCTACTACAGATGTTTTAGCAGCAAAATGCTTTTCTTAAGTGAAAATATGATTTATTGCGGATATTCAAATGAGTTCCTGCAATACAGAGTTTGGATTTGAAATAACAATTTTAGAATGCCTTCATCTCCTCTTATCTATTGCTTTGCTTAAATTATGCAAAATTATGCATCTGAATTATGTTGTTCCAGAGCCGAGCCCAGGCTACTCAGTTTGTAACATCAGAGTTTATCAATTCAGGGTTTGCAGGTTCGAATCTGAGATTTATATTTGTCTGTCACTGGTGGATGTGAATCATCTATGTGAGAGAGTAGCTGGAATCTTGGAATGGATATTGTGGTAGTTTTGTGAGAAAAGTTCCATGAATTCATGGTTAGGTACTCCAGGTGCCATTCAGGCATGTACTGGTAGTCATCTGATGTACTTTTCAAGCTCTGGAATAGGGTTCTAACATAAATTTTACTTCAAAGTTTTCATTGTAGCTGATCAAGAAAAAGATTTTTGGAAGCTTGATGAAAGGCATGTATGATAAATGGCCCTCTTGAGGTTTGTATTGTCATAACTAAGCTGTAAAAAAAAAAGATTAATTGCAGAAAGATCTGCACTCAAAATTGACCTTTTTCTATGGAGGGGAATATCCGCCAATTCCTCTTACTGCTAAATTACATTAGTATTATGCTACATTGATAGTTCAATTCTAATTTCTGCAAGTGCATTCGTCCTAGTGCCAAATGCGTACTTCATACCTCCAATTCTTGACGGTCATACATAAGAAAAGTGTAATCAAAATTGTAAGTAAGCAGTATTAATTACTAAGTATGCACTAGAAATGTTAAATTAAGATATTTGAAGTATGCAGTAGTAAGTAGTCAGACTAACTCACTCTGCTCCAAATCCAGTGGTTTCTTCAAAATTTCGCGCCAAACTATTTAAGTACAAAACGAAAGTGGGAAGCGTTCACGTGCACCGAAAAAAAAACTTTCGCTTGAATGGGATTTGGAGCAGAGTGAGTTAGAGCCGGGAATAGCCCTCTCAAAGGCGCGTTCCGTGCACCTTGTCACTGTTAGGTTATGGCTAGTTATTTATGTCAGGGGGGACTCTGTTATTGTGATGAATTTTCTTAGCTTCAGGACAGAACTGGACGTAATTCATGACTGAGATGATACCATGTGGCAGATGAAATGTAGCTGAAACTGGAAACACGAGACTAGATACACACCATGATCCAGGATCTGGAAAAACATCCCTTATAACATTTGAGAACAACATGATTCCAGATCAGCCTGTGTATACACACAATCTGATCAGGAACCATGTTATTCTCCAATAGCTTCCTCGTCGTCTGTAGCAACCATTTGAGAGTAACATGGATGCTGGATAGACTGCATCTAGGCACAGTCTGATCTTGAAACCTGTCTGTCTCAAGTGCTAAAAGGGATGTTTTTCCAGACCCTGGCTCATATCTATAACTGGGATTTAACCAATTCCCACACAGTGATGCTTTTTGAAGCCTTACTTTTGGAAAACAAATTTTAAGCAAAACGCGTCATTATGTGGTAATGGCTTACATTGAATAAATAAGTTTTTAATTGCAAAAAAGGGGCAGTTTTGATGCTCCAGAGATGTTTAACTAATATCGCGTTTCCAAATAGCTGTACTAGCCGTTGACTGTTGATTGGGATATAAAACTCTTTTCAACCAATCAATTTAATTGTAATAAGAGTCTAAAAATGGAAATAGAAATAATACCTAATTTAGATTTAAGATACAATTATAAACCAAAAATAACTGGTTTTATGGGAAAATCACTCAGACAAGAGGGCAGACGCAAAGTGACAGCAACACTCTTTAAAAAACAATCAAGATGCTAAAATACAGGGAAAAATATTTGTCCTGCTGGAAGTCATCTCTTCTCATTTGCCTTAAAGACGTCAGTTTGGTCCGGAGAAAGTCAACTTCATTTATTCCGGAGCGTAAGAGTTAAACAGAGTGTGAAGAACGTTGGCCAAGAGCGATGTAATGTGATTCTCCTAGTCACAAAATATTTTTTTCTGAATTCATCACTCCGTCCCGAAATTACCCATCACTTCAGACCGATCAAAAAAGGTAAAATACTTTATAGATTTGTTGTTTATGTACCAAACCCTATGTTGTTGGTACTCATTTGAATCGTCTCGATGAGACGATTCAAATGAGTATCCACAGTATAGAGTTTGATGGGTAATAAATGATTTTTTGCCAGAAGAAAGTTCATAAAACCTCCATATCTGACGCTCCAGTTGATGAGCTCTGTGAGATGCCAGGATATTGATTTGTTGTCTGCCAACTTAGGGGGATTTAGGCAAGGAAAAGACAAGATAAATTCATTGGGTTTTTATTGTCGACCATTTACCCAACCATTCTTACAAAATGCAGGAACAAAATATGATATGTTCTTGATTGACCCTTTGTCAGAACATCTTTAGGTTTCTTGACCGGGACTGAGAGTGTTTTGGAAGACAAAGTCAGCAAGCAGAAATTTTTTCTTGCTCTAGCTTTCATGATCTACTTTACTAGCATTACCAATAGCATTAGCAATCATATTTTCTATAAGCTTGCATTTTGGTTTGGGTTTAGGCTATTGCCTTATAATTGCAAAGTATTCGCATGATCTTATTATGCCCCCTTTCGAAGAAAATGGGGGTATATTGATTTGCAAGTGTCGGTCGGTCGGTCGTTCGGTCGGTCCGTAGGTCGGTCGGTCTGTCCGTAGACCAAACCTTGTCCGGAGCATAACTCGAAAAGTATTAAAGGTAGAATCATGAAACTTCACAGGTGGATAGATCTCATCATGGAGAGGTGCAGTGCTCAAGAACCGTAACTCTGCCGATCAAATTTTTGGAGTTATTGCCCTTTGTTGATTTTCAAACTTGATTCTTGTCCGGAGCATAACTCAAAAAATATGTTAGGTAGAATCATGAAACTTTACAGGTGGATATGTCTTATTATGGAGAGGTGCAGTGCACAAGAACCGTAACTCTGCTGAACATATTTTTGGAGTTATTGCCCTTTGTTGATTTTCAAGCTTGATTCTTGTCTGGAGCATAACTCGAAAAGTATTAAAGGTAGAATCATAAAACTTCACAGGTGGATAGATCTCATCATGGAGAGGTGCAGTGCACAAGAACTGTAACTCTGCCGATCAAATTTTTGGAGTTATTGCCCTTTGTTGATTTTGAAACTTGATTCTTGTCCGGAGCATAACTCAAAAAGTATGTTAGGTAGAATCATGAAACTTTACAGGTGGATAGATCTCATTAGGGAGAGGTGCAGTGCACAAGAACCGTAACTCTGCTGATCATATTTTTGGAGTTATTGCCCTTTGTTGATTTTCAAATTTGATTCTTGTCCGGAGCATAACTCAAAAAGTATGTAAGATAGAATCATGACACTTTACAGGTGGATAGATCTCATTATGGAGAGGTGCAGTGCACAAGAACCGTAACTCTGCCGATCAAAATTTTTGAGTTATTGCCCTTTGTTGATTTTCAAGCTTGATTCTTGTCCAGAGCACAACTCAAAAAGTATGTAAGGTAGAATCATGAAACTTTACAGGTGGATAGATCTCATTATGGAGAGGTGCAGTGCACAAGAACCGTTACTCTGCCGATCAATTTTTTGGAATTATTGCCCTTTGTTGATTTTCAAACTTGATTCTTGTCCGGAGCATAACTCAAAAAGTATGTTAGGAAGAATCATGAAACTTTACAGGTGGGTAGATCTCATTATGGAGAGGTGCAGTGCCTAAGAATCGTAAGTCTGCTGATCATATATTTGGAGTTATTGCCCTTTGTTGATTTTCAAAGTTGATTCTTGTTCGGAGCATTACTCAAAAAGTATATAAGGTAGAATCATGACACTTTACAGGTGGATAAATCTCATTATGGAGAGGTGCAGTGCACAAGAACCGTAACTCTGCCGATAAATTTTTTTGAGTTATTGCCCTTTGTTGATTTTATAACTTGATTCTTGTCCAGAGCACAACTCAAAAAGTATGTAAGGAAGAATCATGAAACTTCACAGGTGGATAGATCTCATTATGGAGAGGTGCAGTGCACAAGAACCATAACCTTGCCGATCAACTTCTTGGAGTTATTGTCCTTTGTTGATTTTAACACTTAATTCTTAACCTTGCCTATATCTCATGTATTTTTACACATACAGACTTGATATCTCACACATAGATACCTCCTATCAACATCAATCACATTTGACCATGACCTTGGACCATGTGACTTTGACCTTGGAGTTTGACCTACTTTGAAAAAAAATTAAACTGGGCATATATCTCATGACCTGTTACACATACAGCCTTGATATTTCACACATGGATACCTCCTACCAAGACCTTTCACAATTGACCATGACCTTGGACCTTGTGACCTTGACCTTGGACTTTTACCTACTTTTATAAAATTTAAACATAGCTGATATATCATGTCCTTTTACACATACAGCCTTGATATTTGACACATGGACACCTGACCGAGACCTTTCACATTTGACCATGACCTTGGACCTTGTGACCTTGACCTTAGTGTTTGACCTACTTTTATAATACATTAATCTGGCCTATATTTTATGTCATTTTACACATACAGCATTGATATTTCACACATGGTCACTTCCAACCAAGACATTTCACATTTGACCATGACCTTGGACCTTGACCATGAAGTTTGACCTACTTTTAAAAAACTTAAACTAGGCCTATATTTCATGTCCTGTTACCTATACAGTCTCGATATCTTACACATGGACACCTCCTACCAAGACCTTTCACCTTTGACCATGACCTTGGACCTTGTGACCTTGGTGTTTGACCTACTTTTATAATACATTAATCTGGCCTATATTTCATGTCATTTTACACATATAGCCTTGATATTTCACACATGGTCACTTCCAACCAAGACATTTCACATTTGACCATGACCTTGGACCTTGACCTTGGAGTTTGACCTACTTAAAAAAACTTTAAACTATGCATATATCTCATGTCCTGTTACCTTTACAGCCTCAATATTTTACACATGGACACCTCCTACCAAGACCTTTCACATTTGACCATGAGCTTGGCCTGTGTGACCTTGACCTTTGATTTTTACATACTTTTAGAAATCTTTAACCTAGCCTTTATCTTTTGTCCTATTACACCTACAGCCTTGATATTTCACACATAAACCTCCTACCAAGACCTTTAACATTTGACCATGACCTTGAATATTGCAACCTTGACCTTGGAGTTTGACCTACTTTTAAAAAACTTAAACCAGGCATATATATAATGTCCTTTTACACCTACAGCCTTGATATTTCACACATGGACACCTCCAACCAAGATCTTTCACATTTGACCATGACCTTGACTTTGGCATTTGGCCTACTTTTAAAAACTTTAATCTGGCCTATATTTCATTTTACTTTTACATATACAGCCTTGATATTTCACACATAGACACCTCCTACCAAGACCTTTCATATTTGACCATGACCTTGGACCTTGTTAACTTGACCTTGGACTTTGACCTACATCAAATGCAGGCACTTGAAGGGGGCATATATGTTTTACAAACATCTCTTGTTTTGAAGAAACTGCAATACAATAAAAAGAAACAAAACTATAGTATGCTATGCAGTAAGAAAGCAGAGAGAAAGATTTGCTTTGAAGAAGTCCTTGATTTTGCAATTATGAGAAAAGTTTACTGGTTTGTATTTGTAGATGTGGACTGATGACATTGTAGTACAAACTGCAGAATCTAGACATTGGAGACCAAACACCACATGCTTGACAGAATCAACATATCCCTATCTCAAACTGGAAATTTAGATTCCATTTTAAAAACTGATGCCGATGAAAAATTGGTGTAAACCCATATAGAATTGCTGTATATTATACCATAGAAAATATTGAGGCAAAGGAAGAAAATGCTGATTATCAGCATTTTCTTCTTTTGCCTCAATGTTTTCCCAAGCTTTTCTGTTAGCATCATCAAAACCAGGTCTTGTTTGAATTGAAAAAGAAGGAAAGTCCATGAAAACATAGGATATATTTGATGTCTGAAAATGGATCAACCATTTCCAAACCATGGGGTGTTAGTTAGACTATCTTGTTTCAAAGCTGCTGCGATAAAAAAAGAGGTTGAAAAAATCACAGAAAACATATTGCCTATAAAAGAAAATACTGGCTGGTTTTCTTAGAATGTTCAGAAAGAGTTTAACCCTTTCCCAAACGACACAATTTTAGGGTGACCCACTTAAAAAAACTGCCACAAATGACTAAATGGATGTTATTAAAGAAATAATTTGTGTAAAATATAGCATAGAAAATATTGAGACAATCTTTTGTTACAATGTTTTCCCAAGCCTATTCCATCAGGGACGTCAAAACCAGGTCTTGTTTGGGAAAGGGTTAAGTCCCCATGCTCTAATGGGAAAGTTTGAATATAGCATTTGAACTTTCCATTTAAAGATAGGAAACTAGTATCATTAGAAGGTAATTTACAGTCATCTTGCATGAAAGTGGGCCTGTTATGAAAATTACCTTCTTAGAAATGGGGGGATGATAATAGTTTTTCACATGCAAACTCAAAACCTTGTCCTGCTGACATTAATTTTGATCAATACAAATTGTTCATTTAAAAGATGTTTCAATAAGTTTATTTGAAGTTTTTGCTGCAATAATTGAGTAAAAAGCAGACAGTGTAGACTTGGATCAGACTGCACATCTGTGCAGGCTGATCTTAGTCTATACTGCCTGTAAAAGCTTTGGTCACATTAGAAATTTGCTACAAACAACATAAGGATTAAACCTTTCCCAAGCAGCATATTTACAAACAGATAAAAATTTCTGTAAATGGCAAATTGGATGTTAATAATAGTAAGATTTGTGAACAATATAGCTTAGAAAATATTAAAGCAAAAGGAGAAAATGATGATCATCAGCATTTTCTTCTTTTGCCTCAATGTTTTCACAAACCTGTAATTATATTGTTGTCAAGGTTGGGTCTTGTTTGGGAAAGGGTTACAGTTTCTCTTTTAGTCTTCGGCATTATCTTCATTCATATTTTCTTTCATGTTCATAACGATTGAATAACATTGTTCTTTGCATTGATGGTTTCATTGTCGTTGGTCGAGCTTGGATTGCTTAGGCGGTAATGTCAGAGTTGATCATTCCAGGGCTCGCAGGTCCAAACCCTGGCTCAGCCAATATCTTTTCTGACATTTGACAAAAGCCTTTTGTCTCTCACCAATAGAAGTGAACCATTTAGGTTAGAGCTAGAACAACTAGAGAATTGGATATTGTGGCAATACTGGTTAGAGAATTTCCAGGAATCCATGGTTAGACGCTCGATCCAGGCACTACAACATGACCATAACGGTTGAAGAGGCATTATACTCCAATCAATCAATGAATTCACTGTGGTTGTTGGTACATATAACTGCAACTTTATGTTTCTTGAAAAGCCAATTACGGGAAGTTCTCCCAAACTATACCAGGAATTAACATAGATTTGTAAGCTGTAAAAGCATAACTTGTACACCATAGAGAGAGGGAGGTATTTTATAAAACATTCCATCAAAGTTGGTCATTGTTTAGGAATAGGTTCAATAATAAAAATAATTATGTTTGATCACTGAAACAAAAACATGCAAGAGGAAGAATTCTACATTAATCAGCTGGGATCTGGAAAAACGTCCCTTATAGCATTTTCAAAAATTGAGTTTCAAGATCAGCCTGCTATCAAATGCAGTCCAATGTGCACCCATGCTGCTCTCTTTAACTCTTTCGCTGCCAATGTCGCCTTTTGGCGACCTATTAGGAGACTGCCAATGTCGCCTTTTGGCGACTTTAAAACAATAGCTTAATTAGGTCATTAAGGTCAAGGTCAGGGTCATCTGATCAAACTGCCTGATAAAAAGTACGCTATTCAACAAAATAGTTTATGTTCAATCATTCCCGAGGGTTTCAGCTTAAAATTCACTAAATAATGATTTTGCTATGATATAAACTGATAAGCCCTTTTATGAAGTTTAAAAAAAATGGCACTGGAAATAGCACAATTCTAGGAAATTTGGCAGCGAAAGAGTTAAGTTGCTACAGGTCACGAAGAAGCTATTAGATAACAACATGGATCCTGATCAGACTGTGCGTATGCACAGGCTGGTCTGGATCCAGGTTTTATCAAATGCCATAAAGGACGTTTTTCCAGATCCTGGCTCATTTACATGTATATCTGTTACATCAAAAATGTTGCAACTGGTTACAGCGTTTTTGAGTGACGGACATTGAATTTGAGAGAGAGAGAAGAAGAGAAAGTATTCTCAAAATAAAAATGGATGGTTAAAAAACAGTTTATATTGTACATTATTCATATAATCAATATTTTCATCTCCTGCATCAGTCATTTGAAAAGCATTATCCTGTATAGCCATTGTTTGGGAGAAGGTTAAAACAAGAGGATGTGGAGGAGAGAAGCAAATCTATTCTTGGAATAAACGGGGTCGTAAAACAAGCCGCGTAAATTGTACACTTTAGACCGAGTCAGATACCTGACAATCACATTATCGACATAATGGTACACACGAAGGTCTCTTAAAAAAGCTACAAAATTCCCTAATAAGTTGTAATTGTGCAAAAAACCGTTATTCCCTTTTGATGCATTAGTTTCTCTAGAGCTTTGAATTTGGAGAGAGTTGTGACGTTCTAATGCCTTTGTTTCACCAATGAGTACCCACAACACTAAATCTGTGATGACAATTAATTAGTCATCAAGTTCTGCATTTTTACAGAACACACAAGTATGTGTTTTCATTTTAATGAAGATTTGTGATAGATTTGCTCAATGCCTTAAAGGTGATGGCACATAATTGAGATGAAATCTTTTGTGTCCGGCTCTCACCATCCAGTTGGTTGTATTAGAAAGCCGTCTCGAGTTAAAAGTTGTACATGATTACTCTTCTTACTTCAATTATAACATTTTCAATATGTCTCCTTTGTTTTGATGACATCATTTACGGTTGTTCACATTTATGTTCAATATGACGACATCCGTAAAGGACGAGATTATATTCACAGACTTGGCCGAGTTGTAAGGAATCCACCTTGGCTTTATAAGTCTGGACATGAGTTAACCCTTTCCCAAACAAGGCCTGGTTTTGACGTCCCTAATAGAAAAGGCTTGGGAAAACATTGAGACAAAAGAAGAAACTGCTGAAAGCCAGCAGTTTCTCCTTTTGTCTCAATATTTTCTTTGCCATATTTTACACAAATTCTATTTTTGTCTAACTTCCATTTTGTCATTTTGGCAGTTTTTGAAGTGGATCGACCTAAAATGTTGCCGTTTGGGAAGGCGTTAAGTCCCATGTTGCTACATTTCATCAGCTGAACTCGTCTGACCTAAAACTGGTTATTGATGCAATGAAAAATAGTTGAAACCAGACTTAAATCAGACACAAGGCTAAGTTGAAGTTCTGGTGATAAAAAGCAGAGACATTCCTTTTATGGAGTTTTTCCCTGGAAATTGTCCATGGAAAATGACATTAAGAGTTTTAGCCTGGAGGCATCTTGTGCTAATAGCCATGTCCAACAATAGACAAACAAGTAATTCTGTGACTGGAAACCCTTACCATACAACTCTGGTTTTCAACAAAAACTCTGTAACTGCAGTTTAATACAAGCTGCAGTTATGAGGGTTTTGTTGAAAAATGACGATATTGCCTCACTTTATTGGGGAAATCAAAGGACTGGAAGTACTGTGGGCTAGCTTCAGAATCATAAACATCTAGATAAAGTTATTTTAGACTGGTCCAAAATGAGAACTGTTGCAGACACATATAATATGACATTAAGAGTATTCTTGAGGCATCTTGTGTTTTAAGTAATTCTATGACTGGAAGTAGGGTGGTCACACTTTTTTCCAAAAGTATTCCAGCCCCTACAAATTATATACCAGCTTACAGAGAATATTGAAAGAAACATAAAACTGGTTGAATTGTGAAAATCGGACATTGCGTTATGGAATAATGCTTAATCAGATTTTTAAAAAGGGGAGATAATTCTGCCGAATTACGCTATTGTTTATTTTTCAAAGAACTTCAACAAATTATATATCATTTTCAAGGTCTGAATGAGAGGAACTCAAAACTGCTTACTTTTTTTTTAAAATCGGACATTCAATAAAATAGTTACACCCCTTTGAAGTTTTACAAAGGATGAAACTATTCTACCAAACAATTTAGTTCTTCAATTTCTATCCAACAACAATTATATAAATATTTGTTACATTATTTCAACCCTTCCCCGAACAAGCCATGATTTTCACGATCATATATGAAAAGGTTTTGGAAAACATTGAGACAAAAGAAGAACATGCCGATAACCAACATTTTCTCCCTTTGCGTAAATATTTTCTGCGCTTCGTTGTGCGCATATCATTTCCTTGTCATTGCCTCCGATAAAAACAAGATTTTACGACATATAAAATAGGAATTTCAAACAAAAAAAATAATTCAAACCTTCAAGTGATCGATTATTAACATTATACCTCTGGTTCGTGAAGAAATAGGTTTTCAAAACATTGACACAAAAGAGCACCATACATTTAAACATGCCCATTTTGCAACCTCTAAATTCAATATAATTTTTGGCTGCCTTACCCTTTCCCGAACAAGACCTGGTTAGACCTGGTTTTGACGTCCTGAACGGATTTTATTGAAGGTGAAAAGATTGAGGCGAAAGAATCTTATTTATTTTTACACCCATTCTGTCGCCTGTCACAGCTTTCGAGTTTGATGACCATAAAGTTTTACTGTTTGGGAAAGGGTTAAATGGATGTTTAGGAAGCCCATGAGAAACGCCGATTTTGTAAATCCCTTTGGACTGAGCACGAAGTGCTCAAGATGAGCTATTGTGATCACTCACCGTCCGTCCGTCCGTCTGTTCGCCCATAATTCCTTGAAACACCTCCTACTCCTTAACCATTGGGCCGATTTTGACAAAACTTTACAGGAATGTTCCTTGGATGACCATATTCAATGAATGTTCGCGTTTTTTTGATTCGTCAAAAAATATGGGCGTGGCAGGGCAAGGCTTTTCGAACTTTGAGAAATCATGATATCATTCTTAACAAATCAACCATTCGGCCAATTTCAACCAAACTTTGCAAGAATGTTCTTTGAGTCACTGTCGTCAACATTTATGAATGAATTTAGGATGAATGGAGATTAGACAGAAATTATCGATCAATCACGGGGAATTGAAAAACACTTCCCATTGTTAAAGCCTTTGCGCTTGAATGCGCTAAGCTAAAAGCACAAGATGTTTCATTATTTGAATAGATAGGATGTTGAAGAACATATATAGGCTTTTCTAGGCTTTTCTGCCGCATAGTTCTTGCCATTTGAAGCCGAGTAAAATGACCTATTTTGAAAACATAATCATCGACTCATAATTCATCGGTTCATCGTATTAACATACACAGATGAATAGATCTATTTTCCCTCTTTAATTTGATATAAGATTTATGAAAATCTGTTAAGAAATGGCAGTGCCAAAGCAATTTTATCACACATACCCACACGTCCTTCTAAGGTAACGACCGAGTTCAAACAAAGAAACGCAGAGTTGACCCACTTTTTCAAATAGAGATTTAACACGAAAAGAACGTGTATAAGGTGAAAGTATTTTATCATAATAAAATACAACTATTTAGCTTTAAGTTTTTATACACTTTTTGGCAATTTAATGTGTTATTTAGGCTGAAAATGCCGTTTGTAAATTACTCGTTTTTATATAGAATCAGATAGAGGCAGTATTTTTAAAACGAGACTGTGACCACACTACTGGAAGTCTTTACCATACAATGTTATACTGAATGTATAGTGAAAATCAAAGAATTGAAAGCTCTGTATAACATTTACAATGTTATTCAATTAGTTATCACAAACTAAGATCAGACTGCATGTATGTCTAAGCTGTCTGAAAAATGTCATTTTGAAAAGTTGAAATCAGAGGACTGAAAGCACTTGATATATTTGATAACTTAAAGATGGTAGATGGTAGTATATACTAAGATCAGAATGAACTTATGAGTAGGCTAATTTTGGTCTTTTCTGTCTGCCAAATCAGAAATAACTTTGGCATAGAATAAGAAATAAATTTGTAATTTTGTTAGACTGGCCCAAAATGGGAGCTGTTGCAGACACTATATGAAATTACCAGTTCGTCCTTGAGGAGTGATGTGCTAATGACCATGTCTTACAATAGACAAACAAGTAATTATGTGACTTAGAAACCTTCAACATACAATAGTTTAATCAAATTGCATTTAATTTATATCGTCGTTGTAAATGCAAAACCTCGTATCGCGATGTTGGAAAATTTTAAAGGGGAGGGAAATATGTGTAATAACTTTTCCCAAACTGGAATGTTTTACTTGAAATTTGGACATATTGTTCACAAATAATGTGTCATTAATACTGATCAGTAAAAATATCTTAAAAACTGCAGGAATTTTCATAACTGTGCACACAAGTTTGTACTTTGAAAATCGCAACAATCGACATACGAGGTTTTGCATTTACACCGACAATATGTTCGTATTTTCTTACAGATAATTAGCTTTCCTTGGAAGATGATGATAAACTATTTTAGAAAAGTTTAAAGTGGTAAAAGTTTTGAATTTTCTCAGCTTTAGGAAGTTTTGTTTTGTAACAGGCGACAGATTGAGAATATATTTTGTTTTCAGAAGTAAATGGATTAACCTTGTTTGACAATGGTAGAAATATTTATGATGAATATTATGTTTTGACTGATGATTATACTATTTTGGCCTGTTTCAGACATACTCAAAAGAGGCTGTAGAGCATGTACAAGAAGCTCTCACGGTGGCACAGCGCTCTAAAGAATTAGATAAAGATATATTTGAGGTAATCTCAATGTTGTAAAGTCAATCTATTGTTACACTCTTTGGTGATGTTTGCTTTTCTATCACTTTATTTTCAGAATTATTCAAAGGAAGCTCTTGAACATGCCCAAGGTGCGCTGACGACGGCTCAGCGGACAAAATTGTTAAGTGCCCAGGTGTTCAAGGTAACAAGGCTGTGTTATATATAACAATATAGCATATATACATGCAGCTTATATTGCAAGCTTGGCAAGTGGGATTGAACTTTATGTACTGTTTTATGCTTCATGTTTAGCCCTTGTCATGCTGATCTAGGACAAATCTGGCTTTTATACAATCTGACCATGGTCTTTACCATTTTTGCTGGCTTGTCTTCTCAAAATTTTGTTTTCCATTAATTTTTTTCCAGTTCCAGGAAGTATCTTTGTCTAATAACAGTGCTTTTAGTCCTTTGATTTTACAAAATCAATTAAGAAATTTGATTAGCTTCAGCATGACAAGGGTGAATCTTGTTTGACTTGTGATTGTTGGAAAAGGGAAAGGAAATAATTATGATTGTTGGAAAAGGGAAATGAAATAATTGTGATTGTTGGAAAAGGGAAAGGAAATAATTGTGTTGTTGGAAAAAAGAAAAGAAATAATTTGGAAATTTTATGATTTTGCATGCAGATATTCCAACCAATTTTGATAGTCATATGCCAAATGAACTCTTGTCAAAATGTAAGTGTCAATGGTACAGATAGCAAGCTAATAATTATAATTATGTAGATATGTATGTGCTAGCTTTAAAAAAATGCTTTTGCTTCCATTGAATGTTATCCTATAACAAGCTAACAGTGTGCTTATTGCCAGTTTTAACGTACAATAGTAACCTATTTCATAGTAGGGGCTAAATGCCAGATTTTCTGTGATCTTTTCTCATTGTGAAGCTAATATGCTAAATATTTTAGAATTTTATCCTTGTAATCACTAGACAAGTCATTTGCAGCTCCCTGCTTGTATATCAATACAGAATCACTGGCTATTATATAGATAACCAGGATAAAAATGAAATATTGAAGTATTTAGACACAATATTATCTTTTTAGCCTTTTTGAACCCAGGAATGCCTCAAGATTGATATTTTATTATTATGGTTTGCAATAAGAAAGGAGATTTATTTTAACCATTTCCCAAACAAGACATGGTTTTGATGTCCTTGATAGAATATGCTTCATAAAATATTAAGGCAAAGAATGCTAGTAATCAGCATTTTCTTCTTTTACACTTCACTTATTTCAACGCTACAGAATGCTCAATTTGTTTCTTCATAAACATCAATTTTGTCGTTGGCAACACCTTTCAAAATTGGAACAGTCTTAAAATATGTCATTTGGGAAAAGGTAAGTTTTGTTTCCTTGTTTGTTTTCATAGAAATAATTTAAAATTTTTGCCAGAGAAGAAAATGTCAATGCCAACATGCCATTATAAAGCCAAAATATATCAAAGTTTCCATATTTCATCAGACTTATTACTGGGTGTCCCTGTATATGCATGAAAACACTCTATGTATGTTACCATAATGCTTGAGGTGCATTTTTGTGTGGGCAATGACAGGGCTACAATATTGTCATTTTGTATTTTCATCAAATCTAATGTCTGGATACTCAACAAGACGATTTCAATGAGTACCCAAAACATAGGGGTCATTGTTTTTCATCAATGAATGTGAATCATCTAAGTGAGAGAGCAGCTCATTTTTTAGGCAGAAATTGGATATTGTGGTACATGTAGTACTGGTGAAAGAAAAACTAGCATGGGTCTTTCTAATCTGAATGTTAATCTTAGATGATACTTTTGTCTTCTGATCAACTCTCAATATGACATAAAAAATGAATTGGTTAAATTATACTTCTGGGAAATTTTCCTTTTTACGAGCTTTCTGGTACTTTGGTCCTACTGAATGGCGAATTTAATTGTGCTTGAAAAAAAGACCAATTGACAAGATTTCTTCTCTGACGAAACCACAGCCAGAAATAGAACCCGTATTCTCATATATAGCTAGGGCGATTAAAACTTTCCACTTTCGTTGATAAATTTCAAGAGAATTATTCTTCATGCACTTAAAATAACGTCACTACAATATAAAACCGTAGCAACCAGAGCCTTGAAATACGACTTTATTACTCCGATTTAGCCCTTATCATGTGGTTCCATATTTCTAAGCCTCTTTTCTGTTCATTGATTCTTTGAACCTTTGTAAAGTTGCTGTGGACTTGGGACTAAAATAGAAATTAGCAGCAAGCAGGCAGGCCAAGATCAACCTGCACATATGGATGATCTTTGTCTGCACTCTCAGATTGCAAACAAAATGTGAATGATTAACCCAGTCCCATATGATGATGCTCTTTGGGACCATGCAAGATAAATGCCTCGCAAACCATATTGGAAAATGAAGAAATTGTTTGTGACAAGCAATTTCTACATTTACCACAATGTTTTTTTCCCCAGATTGACCAAAAATTTTAAAATTCCATATTCTCTTGAAATTGTTGTCTGCAACATATTTGAATTTGGACTAATCTAGAATTGTGCCAATTGGTAATGGATCAAAATGATAGCTATTGATAATTCAGTCATATTGAAATAAGATACAAAAGATTAATGCATACAAGTAAAAGCAAGGATTACTTGGAATCTACATTTTCGGGGTTAAACTTAGTAGATAAATGAATCCTGCAAATCAAATTATGCATCAACCTGCATGCCTTGTTCTTACTACCCTCATGATGTGGTTCTGTATACAGTTTGTCAAGGAATTGTATGTCAAGTGTTACATGCTTCAAGCATTTACTAGACACGAAAACTTGTACACTTGTCCAAATTCAACGTAATTGCAGACAGCAATTTTATGTGAGTAATATTTTGCATTTGTTGGTCTTTTGTGGTAAAAAACATTTTGGAAATGAAGAAATTGCTTGTCACAAGCAATTTCTTCATTTTCCACAATATTTCCAAAGCATCAATGTGTGGGATTGGTTTATGCCTTTTATAGCGGACGAGAATTGACCTGGCAGAGCATTCCATTCGATTAGCATGGGCTGCTCTGCCAGTTCAATTCTCGTACGCTATTCTGGTGGCAGAATGTTAAGATCAGTCCAAAGTGATTGAAAATAGCTGCTGACGAAATCAAACCACAAATTGACTTATGGAAAATTAATGAAATATTTTGAGAAAAGAATATACTTGTAATCAGAGATTTTGTTTATTTCTTTGATTTAGCTTTTCAAGTCATTTCATTTTAGGGCTGACTTAGGCAATATTCATTTGGGAAAACATAAGTTTTTGATCCCATGATTGGTGGATGGATAGAGACATTGAAAATTGCTGAAATAGAAATACTTCCAGTTAGCGCAAAACTAATGTAACTTGATATATATTTAATATTCACTTACTAGTATTGTGCTGTTCCTTCAATATGCAAGCAAAGACAATACTGTCTAATGCTATTATAAAGACTTTAACCCTTTCCCAAACAAGACAGTGCTTTGAATGGGTCAATCTCGAGAAACAACATGGAAAAAAATTGAGGCAAAAGAAGAAAATGCTGATAACCAGCATTTTCTCCTTTTGCCTCAATATTTTCTGCACTATATTGTAGACAAATCCTATCTGTAGTAACATCCATTTCACTGTCTGGACTTGTTTCAAAATCATAGCGATCTCAAATTTTGTAATTTGGGAAAGGATTATGGATACTTTTAGTGCAGAATTAATGCCCTCTGCAGACAGCTTAGTATAAACTTACTGTTCTGTATGTACAGACCTTTCAGATGGCTGGGACAATATCACTGGTGGGGAACTCGGCCAAAGCGAGGGACGTTTTTTCGCGATGAATGCATTCCGTCGGTGTTGTTATAAAATATCGTAACTACGGCTTTATCGAAGCCGTAGTTACGAGATTTTATAACAACACCGACAGTTTGTCAATACAAAACGGTAATCCCGGTCTGTTTTTAGAACAAGTTCATTGTCATTAGAAAAAAAAATCTATAAACTCACATTTAAACGCAAAATATCTATACCTTGTTGTAGCGAAAATTGTTTTAGTTCACCACCAGTGAATATTACAGGGGTCAAAACAGTGACAACAGAAACACAAAAACATACTCCCGTGTTCAGCTCTGAATTGATTATTTTTTTCGATTTCAAGAAACACTGTACCAGAAGAGATACAGTTTTAAACCTTTTCCAAATGGCAAAAATTGTGATGGTTCTGTAAAACCATATTCAAATCAGCTATCAAAGGAAAATTATTGCCAAAGAGCAAATTATATGCCAAAGAGCAAAATGTTCATACTGAAGTGATAGACTAGTATAAATTACCGATGTGAAATATATAGAAATAATTCAGGTCTATGCACAATGAAAAGTACAAGAAAACAAACACAAATGAAAACAATATGAATTTATACTTTAGTGATGGATTATTTACAAGTTAAAAGTATATTCCAGATCTATTCACAACACAGTCAAAAATGACCAGTTACATCTGCATATAAAACATACTTTAGTGGTAGATGATTTCCTGTCTAAAATATATTCAAAATCATAACCACATCAGAAGTCTGTACATTTCATGTATAAAGACGAAATCGCAAATGCATTAGTTACCTATTTGTAACAATTTACTTGATGAGTTAAATTTCTCGTCATTTGGCTTTCAATATAAAAACCTACAAGTGGGAAAACATACTTAACCCATTACCACACAGTGACTCTTTTTGACTCCCTATGAGATAATGGCTTAAGAAAACATTGTGGAAAATGAAGAAATTGCTTGTGGCAAGCAATTTCTTCATTTTCCACAATGTTTTCCACCCAATAAGACCTGAAAATTAAAAATTCCATTCACTTGAAATTGTCGTCTGCTGGATCTTTCAATTTGGGCCACCCTAAAATTTTGTCGTTTGGTAATGGGTTAAGAAAATGCCAAAACTCTCTTCAAAGGAAGAAAAGACAAAACTATGTATAAGAGGGTATCAATTCATTGAAATTGTTATTGCATTTCACTTTCTTTTATTGCATTATATTGTTGTAAGTCTTACAGCTGATATGTTCTTATAGTTATTGTACAAACTATCTTACAGATATGTGTCATTTTATAAGAACTTGAAAGTCGATGCCCTGCCTCTTATGCATACCAAAACTATTACCATTCTAAAATTATGTCATAACATTTTGTTAAAACTTTGATTGTATTGACATTGCATGTAAAATGATGAATGTAAAAGTGTATGAGCTAAAAGCCCTGATCAGGCGGTATGAATCTATTGTATGAATGTATTTTTGTCAATGGTTGAACATTGATATCATATATTGTTATTTGTATTTTCTTTTATTAATAATGGAGATTGAGGACAATCTTTTTCCAAGAAGGTGGAAAGTGTAACCATGCAACCAAAAATGAAAATTTTGTGTTGCACCATTTGTCTCAATGTTTTATGAAATTGTAAATTGTATAATTAATCTGGAAAAGGAAATAATTTTAACCTGTTGTATAATCAAATTATGAAAACAATGTACTTTAATTCTTATGTCTGCAAGCGTGATAGCTGCAAGCTTAGATTTTAATCAAAATTGTAACTTCCTGATTAGAGATTTCCTGATGATAAAAGACTGTTTGATTTATGTTGAGAAAGTGTGAAACTTAAATTGACAGGTATCATTGTGATAATGTCTTATGCTCTCAATTATCAGATTTCCTGTATTTATATTCATTTCATTTCATTTATTTCAAAAAGGCTTTAAACACACATTGTGTAAATGAAATGAAATGTATTTATATGTTAATTCTCATTGGCTAGAATTATTATCTTGTAATCTATTGGCTAATTATAATTGTTAAATTTTAGGTATAAAAACGAATATTCTAAGGTTTTTTATTATACGCCGCCGGAGGCGGACGTATATTGGCGACATCTTCTCCGTCTGTCCGTCCATCCGTCCGTCCGTCCATCCGTCCGTCCATCCGTCCGTCCGTCCGTCCGTCCGTCCGTCCGTCCGTACGTCCGTCCACTTTTCTTGTCAACGCAACTCCTCCTAAGTTTCTGGCTGGATCTTTTTGAAACTTGGTCAATGTTATCGCCTCAATTGGTAGATGTGCATGAAGGAAGGATTTTATGGTTCGTTGATTTTTGCCTGAGTTATGCCCCTTAAAAACTTAGTCTCTGGGGCTTATTGAAATTGCAGCCTTGTCAACGCAACTCCTCCTAAGTTTCTAGCTGGATCTTAATGAAACTTGGTCAATGTTATTACATCAATTGGTAGATGTGCATGAAGGAAGGATTTTATGGTTCATTGATTTTTGCTAGAGTTATGCCCCTTTAAAACTTAGTCTCTGGGGCTTATTGAAATTGCAGCCTTGTCAACGCAACTCCTCCTAAGTTTCTAGCTGGATCTTAATGAAACTTGGTCAATGTTATTACATCAATTGGTAGATGTGCATGAAGGAAGGATTTTATGGTTCATTGATTTTTGCTAGAGTTATGCCCCTTTAAAACTTAGTCTCTGGGGCTTATTGAAATTGCAGCCTTGTCAACGCAACTCCTCCTAAGTTTATGGCTAGATCTTAATGACACTTGGTCAATGTTATCACCTCAATTAGTAGATGTGCATGTAGGAAGCATTTTATGGTTCATTGATTTTTGCCACAGTTATGCCCCCTTAAAACTTAGTCTCTGGGGCTGATTGAAATTGCAGCCTTGTCAACACAACTTCTTCTAAGATTCTGACTGGATACTAATGAAACTTGGTGGATGTTATTACCTTAATTGGTAGATGTGCATGAAGTAAGGATTTTATGGTTCATTGATTTTTGCCACAGTTATGCCCCCTTCAATCTTAGTCTCTGGGGCTTATTGATATTTCAGCCTCGTGAACGCAGTTCCTTTCAGGTTTTTGACTGGATATTTATAAAAACCTTTTTGTGAACACAACTTTTTACAGGTTTTTGTGTGAATATTTATAAATCCTTGTCAATGTCATTTTTTTGCCTCAAGTTTTATAAGTGGCGGCGTATATTGTGACCATGGCACTCTTGTCTTCAGTTAGAACCAAGTTTAGAATTAGATTTGAATTAAGTTAGATTTAAGTCAGTCAGTTGTACATTTTGAAATAAGAATTTGTCAGTGCTTGTTAAACTGTAATATTGCAATAATAACAAGATAGTGTCCACCAAAAATAAAAGAAAATATGAAATGTAACTTTGAACTTGTGTCTTATTATTGAATGCGAACTCAACAGCCAAGCGAGTTTAAACCGAAATAGTACCACTGTGGCGAATTGGACTTTCCCCATCCAACAACCACAGTGGGAAAAGCTAAAGCAAAAGATCGAGGAAACGACCCTCGGTCACAGCTTTTTGAGTGTAACCATGCAACCAAAATGAAAATTTTGTGTTGCACCATTTGTCTCAATGTTTTATGAAATTGTAAATTGTATAATTAATCTGGAAAAGGAAATAATTTTAACCTGTTGTATAATCAAATTATGAAAACAATGTACTTTAATTCTTATGTCTGCAAGTGTGATAGCTGCAAGCTTAGATTTTAATCAAAATTGTAACTTCCTGATTAGAGATTTGTGTTATGTCATCACTGTTAGCTTCTGTTAGTACAGAGACTCGAGTTTTAGATTTCAGAAAGATAGGAAGAGCAGTGGGGTTCATGAGACGGTAGTGTACTGTACCATCCACAACTCTAGCTAGACATTTGCCTCCAACTAGCTCTTGCTTTACCAGAGATTGTGGCGGCTCACACAAAACTACATTACCATCCATAAACTTGTTAGTTTTGAGAGATAGAAGGTACTCAGAGTGAGGTGGTATTATATGTGAAGAGTAAGTTTTGCCAAAGTCAGTTTTAGAATTTTCTTGTGATATTAGACAGATGCTGATAGGCTCAGAGTTAGGTTTAGAGATAGAGATTGTATTAGTTTGAAAGTTGAGCTGCAACCCTTCCTTGGTCATGAAATCACGACCCAAGATCACAGGTTCATGCAAGTTAGTGAAGACATGAAAGGTGTGCTCAAAAGGATAGCCATCAAGAAGGAAAGATAGAGTTACAGTTCCTAGTACAGAGTGGATCTCACCACATACACCATACACATGTTTAATTTTAGCACTTTCGTAAATGGGTGTTTTGTCAAGTTTTTCGATGATGCGCTGACTGATACAGGAAATAGCTGCTCCTGAGTCAAAAATTGTGGAGACTTGCTTTGATTCTAACTGAATGTATGCTCTGCACTTTGTGTCCATTTGGGTGACCAAAGAAACTGAAGGTTTATGGTCTGTTACGTAACCATTTTTAGCACAATTTTGTTTTGAACATTGCCAGGAAGCCATGATGAATAAATATGTAAATAGATTGATGTAAAAGATAACAAGTGTAAAATGTAAAGATTTTGTTTGGTAAGTGAATATGACAACAATTAGCTTTAAACTAGAGACAATGTGAGTTGCAATTTATTGGACTTGTTTGATTTGGGCTGACAAAATTAAGGTGTCAAATTTTATGTTACAGATGTAATTTAGCTAAAATGCTCTGTGTAAAAGAATAACAAGGAAAACAAATATAACAACTGTTCCAACAAAACAAATAAACAATGTAGCACTAAAATGTTGAAAATTCACTTGCCCTAGTTCAGGTCATCAAGCAGCACAATAAAAGTCATGTAATGAATACGTAAATAAAAGTTCAAATCTAAATTCACAGAAATGTGATGTTTCTTGATTGAGTTTGGTTCCTGGTATTGGTTTAGTATTGGTTTGGTCGGCTTCCTGGTTACAGTTTTGGTTGGCTCCTGGGTTATGGTTTTGGTTTACTGCGGATGGTTTTGGTTAACTTCCAGTGGTTCGGTTGGTTCCAATAGGTTTGAGGTACGGCTAACCTGGTACAGGTATACGGTACCAAGAATGTTATGTTTGGTTTTGTACTATATGAAAAGTCTATTTTCTCCTTCAATGGTCACTTTTTGGTTCAAAATGTTTCTGGTCTCAATTTCTTAATGTATTTGTTGTTATGTTCAGTCTGATACTTTACTAACAGGCAGCTTTCTTAAAAACTTACTTGATTATATTTCACTGTTGTCTGTTTCGATATATCCGTTTTTAGCTCACCTGAGCACGAAGTGCTCGGAGTGAGCTATTGTGATCGGTCAATGTCCGTCGTCCGTCTGTCTGTCCGTCCGTCCACAATTACAAAAAAATCATCTCCTCCCAAACCAATAGGTCTAGATTCTTGAAAATTTGTATGTAGCATTGTCTTAATGCCCTCTACCAAAATACTTCAAATTATTGTGCTTAAAGAAAAATTGGCCCTATGTTGTTGGGTTTAAGGTTTCACACAGAAAAACAGTTTTCTCAAAGACTATTTGGCCTAGAGTCTTGAAATTTTGTATGTAGCATTGTCTCAATGCCCTCTACCAACATACTGGTACTTCAAATTGTTGTGCTTAAAGAAAAATTGGCCCTATGTTGTTGGGTTTAAGGTTTCACACAGAAACAGTTTTCTCAAAGACTATTTGGCCTAGAGTCTTGAAATTTTGTCTGAATTTACATCTCATAAACCTCTAACAGAATACTTAAAATCATTACATTGCAAGGAAAGAAGCCCTAGGTTGTGGATTCTGGAATTTTCAAGTGAGGAATTGTTTTGACCAGGTAGATTTTATCACATCATATCCTTAAGTCTATAATCAGATTATGCAGATCATAATATCTGATAAAGAATGCATGGAGCTGTTAGAGGCACTTATATGTTTGTGTACTTAAGAGATCAAATAAATACTTTAACCCTTTCCTGAAAAGACCTTGTTTTGAGGTCCCTATTAGAAAAGGCTTGGGAAATTAATGAGTCAAATGAAGAAAATGCTGATTCTCTTTTTACCTCAATATTTTATATGCTAGTTTATTGTAAATGAATCCTATTCGTACTGCTGTCAATTTTGTATTCTGAACTTTGAAATTGGAACAGTCTATTTCCTTTCTGTATGGGAAAGCATTATGCCCTTTCTCTACCATAAACAGGTTTGCCTCACCAACAGAAAAGGCTTGTACAAATTGTTATGGTAAAAGAAGAAAATGTTGATAACTTGATTTCTCATTTTGCCTCATCATTTTCTTTGCAGTTTTATACATGAATGCAGTCTTTATCAACACATGTTTTATCATCTACGGCAGCTTTTAATTATGTCTGCACTCATCTTATGTTTTTTGGAAAAGGTTTAATCATAACCAAATCCTTACTGTTCAATGAATATTTCCCCTATACTGTTGGTTCCATATAAATGATAGAGGGCAATGTTTGACAATCTTTTCAAGTTGTTAAGGCCTGAAGATAACTTTTTATACGCCCGAAGGGTCGTATTATGTTATGGCCCCGCTCGTCTGTCTGTCCGTCTGTCCGTCCGTCCGTCCGTCTGTCCGTCTGTCCGTCCGTCCGTCCGTTAGCAATTTCTTGTGTGCGCAACTCCTCCTACAGTTTTGATCGGAATTCAATCAAACTTACCACAATGAATCTCCATGGTGTCTAGTTGTGCATCCCGCTTACGGAATTTAATTAACTCTTTTTGTTCTTGAATTATCTGCCCTTGAATTAAAAAAATGCCCATTTTCTTGTGTGCGCAACTCCTCCTACAGTTCTGATCAGAATTTGATCAAACTTGCCACAATGAATCTCCATGGTGTCTAGTTGTGCACACCGCTTACGGAATTTAGATAACTGTTTTCGTTCTTGAATTATCTGCCCTTGAATTTAAGAAAAAATGCCCATTTTCTCAAAAATGTCCATTTTCTCCTGTGTGCATCTCCTACAGTTTCAACCAGAATTTAATCAAACTAACCACAATGAATCTCTATGGTGTCTTGTTGTGCAAACAAAATTTTCATAACTTTTCATGTTTGAATTATCTGCCCTTGAATCGAAAAAATGGCCAATTTTACTGACAAGCCCCTCTCGGGCGTATATGCGCCGCTCTGCGAAGCTCTTGTTTGCCTTGTTTAATAACTATTAAAATTATTCCTATGCTGTAGGCTCTTGCATTTTTGTACAGAAAAAAGTGCATAGAGGTTGTGTATTGTTTTGTTAAACAGAAAAGTTCAAGTTATCATTATGCTTTGAAAATAAGCTCTACCATGAGTTATTCTAGATTTGAAAAAGCGGGAACAGGTTTAGAATTGTCTTAGAATTTCCAAACCTTAAGTTCTATAGTTTCTAAATATTATAGCCCAATTACCTCTTTCCAAATGCTTCGATTTGTCAATGTGAAATGGAAATTCAGCAATATGTTGTGGGTTTTCTGATTTTATATACAGATATAGTGAAAAATCTTTGACAATCTTTTCCCAAATTTTGCTTTGAAATTTAGTGTGTACCATTGTCATGTGACTCCTTTTCAAAATCCTCCGAGAATTAAAAGGTTTGCTAAAAAGTATGTCTCAGGGCTCTCTCAGGTGAGCGATATAGGACCATCTTGGTCCTCTTGTTCACTTTATTTTATGCACTTTATATTTTCACAAATTTTCATAATGTTCCGATTCGATTACCGCGGATTCTGTCACCACAAAAAGCTGTGACCGAGGGTCGTTTCCTCGATCTTTTGCTTTAGCTTTTCCCACTGTGGTTGTTTGATGGGGAAAGTCCAATTCGCCACAGTGGTACTATTTCGGTTTAAACTCGCTTGGCTGTTGAGTTCGCATTCAATAATAAGACACAAGTTCAAAGTTACATTTCATATTTTCTTTTATTTTTGGTGGACACTATCTTGTTATTATTGCAATATTACAGTTTAACAAGCACTGACAAATTCTTATTTCAAAATGTACAACTGACTGACTTAAATCTAACTTAATTCAAATCTAATTCTAAACTTGGTTCTAACTGAAGAAAAACCTTAGAATATTCGTTTTTATACCTAAAATTTAACAATTATAATTAGCCAATAGATTACAAGATAATAATTCTAGCCAATGAGAATTAACATATAAATACAGGAAATCTGATAATTGAGAGCATAAGACATTATCACAATGATACCTGTCAATTTAAGTTTCACACTTTCTCAACATAAATCAAACAGTCTTTTATCATCAGGAAATCTCTAATCAGGAAGTTACAATTTTGATTAAAATCTAAGCTTGCAGCTATCACGCTTGCAGACATAAGAATTAAAGTACATTGTTTTCATAATTTGATTATACAACAGGTTAAAATTATTTCCTTTTCCAGATTAATTATACAATTTACAATTTCATAAAACATTGAGACAAATGGTGCAACACAAAATTTTCATTTTGGTTGCATGGTTACACCCAATGTTTAAGCTGCTGCAGATGAAAAATGTTGTCGAAAATAACTAGATGTTTAAATTACTTCTTGCAGGGTCCTCAAACATTGCTTTAGATTTATTGCATTATTGTTGATAGTTTCATCATTACTGTTTGCCTGTTGTCATTCTTTATCAAAATTTTCATACTAAGGACTAATCCATATTTAACTTTAGAATGCAAAATTTCTTTCAATTTACGTGAAACCTCATAATGTGGGTACTTATTGGAATTGATTTCTTGCAAAGATTCAAATGAGTATCCACCACATAGGGTTTTGACATAAAAAAAATTAAGAATGTCATAAGTCCCCTCTTATCTGTTGACCACTGTATAGAATTCTTAACCATTTCCCAAACAGCAAACTTCTAAGATGATCCAATTCAAAAAGCTGCTGCAAATGACAAAAGGGATGTTGTTAACAATAGAATTTGTGTATATTAGATGGCACAGAAAACATTGAGACAAAAGGAGAAACTGCTAGTCATCAGTAGTTTCTTTCGTCTCAATGTTTTCCCAAGCCATTTACAATAGAGATGTGAAAACCCGGTCTTGTTTGGGAAAGGGTTAAGAATATTTGTAGAACCTATCAGGCACAGAACTAAATTCATTCATACACAATGATGCTTTTGAGGCTCTTCAATCCTCAAAACACACGCTGGAGAAAACATTGTGGGAAATGAAGAAATTGCTTTACAAGCAATTTCTTCATTTCATACAATATTTTCTACCAAGAAAGTAGTAAAATAATCAAATTCCATCAACTTGAAAATGTATGTCTATTTCATTCATTTTGGAACAGTCCACAAGTTTGTTTTCTAAGAAAGGATTGATAAATTAATGTCATTAATAAATATCTTTATTTTTGTCATTTCAGCCATATTTAGAAGAAATAAGAAATTCCTTACGAGGGCGAATATTTGAAAAATTTTTACTTAGGTAAGTGACTTGGAATGTATGGTACCATATATTTTGAGACCAGATCGTGAAAAAAACTGGTATAATTATGGCATTTGAGACCCACTTAGATTCAGAATAACTA
The DNA here is from genome assembly GCA_963680895.1 of Fragum sueziense. Lineage (NCBI taxonomy): Eukaryota > Metazoa > Mollusca > Bivalvia > Cardiida > Cardiidae > Fragum > Fragum sueziense. Next base: position 43,740,460 of record OY804603.1, read on the forward strand.
CAGTCTGATCTTGATCCATGATGTTGTCCAATAGCTTGATTAGTAGCAGCAAAGTAAATGATCAAACTTCATGTAGGTTAACATTAGTTGGGATATGGAAAAAGGCCCTTTATGGCATTTGAGTCTTTCATTTTTCAAGATCAGACTATGCCAAAGTGCAGGCTGATCAAGACCCATGATTCTGAATGACACTAATAGTAATAGATGCTAATTATTGCAAAAAATATAAGAGAGCAACATGGGTCCTGATCAGACTGTGTGTACATGTAGGCTAATCTGGAACCATTTTGTTCTCAAATACTATAAAGGCGCTAATTCCAATTTCTGGCTCAAACTTATCTAGATGATCTATGTAGACATAAGCAAACATAAGGGCTCTCTGCATCTCTAGGTGTGCTTGTTTCACTATGTCTGTCAATTTGAAAGGAGTATGAAACCTCCATAGAAATTTGGTAAAGAGTTAATTCTCCTTTGCTGCATCATATAATTGCACTAGATGTAAGAGATTAGATAAGACCCAATCTTAGATCATTGTATTAGGAGAAAGGGTTAAGAACTCTAAAATAGAGAAACAAATATTAATTTACTATTTTACTACCTTAACTAATGAAAAGAACAACTTCAAGTGTAATATCTTTAAGTTTTCCTGTATAAAAAACAACACTGATAATTGAATTTTCCCTCTATGTTTTGCAGTGACAAGTACACAAGATTTTGTCAATGGAAAAATTTAGAATTAAATTTACAGGTAAGTACAAGCACATTTTCACATTGTGTTGTTCTTTGATCTAGCTCTTTCCAAAACTACTATATGGTAGCACTGTCCTATTCAAAAGCTGCAGAAAATTGATGTTAAAAGGGCGGTCCTATGCAAAATGCATCAAGACAGGCAGACATTGCCTATATAGATGTCAACCGTGGTAAGAAAAAGTGGTAAAAAAGCTGCAGAAGACAACAAAATTGGCAAGATGGGTTACATAATAATTATCAACTATTTTGGTTGTTAGCAACTCTTAGCAATGGTCTAATATTTTGCTGTTTGTAAAGGGGAGAATTATGTAACCCATCTTGTTAAGAGGGATGTTAAATTGTAGAAAAAGAGCATATTAGAGCACAGAAAATATTGAGGCAAAAGGAGAAACAGCTGGTTTTCAGCAGTTTCTTCTCTTGTCTCAATGTTTTCCCAAACCTTTTCTATAAGGGATGTCCAAAGCAGGTGTTGTTTGGGAAAGGGTTATGAAAATATGCAGTAGAACAACAGTTTTGATTGAAATGATTTCAGATACTTGATTTGGGGCTTCATGTATTTACAATGGAAAATTTTGTATATTCTATCGAATGAAAAAGAAAAACAAGCAAAGAACACAGCTCATTTTTAGCTCGACTTTTCGAAGAAAATGAGAGCTTATACTGTCACCCGGGCGTTGGCGTCGGCGTTGCAACAAAGGTTAAAGTTTTTTCAAACATCAACCCAAACTTGGTATACTTATTCACCATCACACCCTCTACCTTACTACCAGGGCCCATGACCCTGGCTCCACTATATTCGGAGTTATGCCCCCTTTATACTAAGCAACTTAGAAAGTCGAGCGCGCTGTCTTCGGACAGCTCTTATTTGGCCTGTTCATGGAAATTTAACCCTTTCCCAAACAAGACCTGGTTCGATGTCCTTAATAAAAAATGTTTGGAAAAACATTGAGACAAAAGAAGAAACTGCTGATAACCAGCAGTTTCTTCTTTTGTCTCAATATTTTCTATGCCATATTTTACACAAACTCTATCATTTATAACTTCCATTTTGTCATTTTTGGCAGTGTTTGAAGTGGATCACCGTAAGATTTTGCCGTTTGGGAGAGGGTTATGAAATACCAGATTTCAGTGGATATGGCTTAATTAGATTGTCGTCCTTTTTCTTGGAATTTGTTGATTTTGGATCCAGTTTTAATGAATGTTGTGTTTTTTTCAAGACAAGATTGTATCAAAATGATGCAAGAATCTTCTTAACTCTTCACCGATGTGAGAAAATTTGGATCCGTATCTTGAAAACTTTGTGCAAGTGGTCTTAAAAACTATTTATAATTGAACACGTACTGTCAGAAAGTGTCATGGAGAACTAGAAAATGCATAAGTTAGAAAATGCATAAGTTTTCTCTCTTACCCACAATATTTCTATACATATATACAGTTTCGTATGTAGTATAGCGGACGATAATTGACCTGGCAGAGCATTCCATTCAATTAGCATGGGCTGCTCTGCCAGGTCATTTATCGTGAGGTATATGATTACATTTTGTTGTTTTCAATCATCTACGCATTTTCCCAAACAAGCTTTGACATTTAGAGAAAAGAAAATACTGGGAAGAGCAACTGTTCCTCTTTTTCTCTCAATATTGCAGCTGTCTAGAATTGTGCCATTTTGCCTCCATGAGATAATTTAATTGAGTACCCACAACATGGGCTTCGATAAATATTCATTGAAATATTGCATTTTGAAAAACCTTTAATCCCTGATCCCTGCGAAAAGTACATTTTAGTTCAAGAACTGTTCTAGAACATTCTTGATCGTTAAATGGCAGTTCTAGAACTGCCATTCAATGATCTAGAATGTTTTTGAACAGTTCTAGATCTAGAAATGTGTTCTTGAACTTTGTTCGCAGATTTTACTTATCTGTAGCTGTATATGAGTCAGAAATTCTGTATCTGGGAAAGGGAAAACAGTGAAAATAAAATACTGTATTGAAAAATTGATTAAAACAATGCAATTTCATTCTCAATCAGAGAATTAAACTGCAGGCTTTACATGTAGAAAAAGCAATGTTGATTAATCCTTTGCTGGATGATGAAAAATGAAACAAATTAAAACTGAAAAAATATCTTGTGTAAATCGAAATATATAAAGAAAAATATCATGTGACAAAAATGCAGTTCTCAGGTTCAATTCTCCTCCTCCCTCAATGTGTTCTCAGAAGCCTTTAAGGAGGAATAGAAAACATTTTTACACAACTAAGGACAGGTCAACCTTGAAAAGACTAATAGACAAGAAATAATTGAAGGAAAGAGAAAAATTTTGGTTGACAACATTTTGTCATTTCCCTTATTATTTTCTAGAGCTTTTCCAATTAGGGACATAACATGTGGTACTGTTTGAGAAAGGGTTAAGGCATTACAATTTCTGTGTGAATCCAATTGTTAATGCAGAAACACAAAAACAACAATGTAGAATGTGCAATGTCAATTAAAGATATTCAATTAAGAAGATGACATTTGCATTAAATTGGAAAACTTGCATTATCACAGTGTTTCCATGTTTTAACACATTCCCTCACATTCCCACACAGAGACGCTTTATGATGCCCCCAAGAACAAGGCTTCAAACATTGTGGAAAATTTCCCACAATGAATTCTACCCCCAAAAGACTGAAAAATGTAAAATTTCATTAACTTGAAATTGTTCTCTGCAACATCTTTGAATTTGGACTAATCTAATATTTTGCTGTTTGGTAATGGGTTTAGAAATTCATACCCTGAGCTCCTGGTTTCTTATTGGGTTTGATGACTCAAAAAGAAAAAGCATTGTGTGACATTGAGAGGACAAAATGCTGGTAACCATCATTTTCTCCTTTACCCTCATCGTTTTCCATGCTATAGCACACAATTATCCAACGTTTAATAGGAACGCTTTGCTGTATTCACCAATTTGAAATTGGACTTGTCTATAAATTGGTTGTTTAGGAAAGGGTCAAAGAAATTGATACCCAGTGCTCATGTTTTGTTCCTTGATCACTAGTTTGTCAGTCAACCTTTAGATGATCAAATCCTGGTATTTTGCTCTGCATGGATTCAAAACCCAGCTTGGTCAATTGATATGCTTTCTGTAATTTGACAAAAGTATTCTGTAATTTGACAAAAGTAAAGTCATGAGTTTTGTGACAAAATGACAAATTGCCGGAGCACTGTCCATAAGGGATGAGCAGCTCCAGGTTACTTTCATTAATTTTGATGTTACATTTGTATATAATTTAATATCAGCTGAGTTCATTAAAATCGGAGCATTCTGATTAAACTGGTACTCGTTGTATACGATGTATTTACAACTGGGAACAGCTACTGCATTCTGTCCTTTGATTGGTTAGTATACACAACCCCTCGACCAATCAGAGCAGCTCGTCCGCTCGTTGACGGTCGTGATTTTGACCGTGGAGATATTAGCTGTTACCGGCCTTAAATCCGAAGTAGATTTCAAGGGCGGTAACCAGTCTACATTCTGATTGGTTAAAAATTATTTTTCATACCTCCATGAAAAAAATGCCGGAACTACTTTTTCCTGTCAAACATTGTATTACGCCGCATTATTAACCTGCCATTTTTATTGAAAATTAATAATGAAAAGTTGTGTTTTTATTGTTTTTTAAATCGCAGAATATTAAATTATAAGAAATGAATGTAATTTAAAATTTTTATGCTCCCCGAAAAAATTTCGGGGGAGCATATAGTCGCCATGCTGTCCGTCCGTCTGTCCGTCCGTCCGTCCGGCTGTCCGTCCGTGTGTCCGTCCGTCCGTCCGTCCACAGCCATATCTCAGCAACCCTTGGACCAAATTCAACGAAACTTCACATGTGAACTCCCAGGCATAATCCCTAGGAACCTTTTTCTCCGTTTGTTGATTTGAGGCTGCGTCATGGAAAAAGGGGCCTTGATGTAAAAATTAGATTTTCTCTAATTCCTCTTCATCCAATGGGCAGAATTTAATGAAATTTTGTACTTTTGTGATAAATGAGATGTTCTACACCATATCCTATAAATAATGTGTGTACAAAAAATCTGTTACGGGAAAAGGGGGCTTAATGTATGATAATTTTTATTTTGTGACAAACACTTATTCGGGGAGCATAATCCGTCTATGACGGCTCTTGTTTCATGCAGGTATGAAAAAAATAAAATTGCATTCATTCCTTAAATAAATTATCAATGTTCAAGAGATGCCAGGAATACATGGTTATGTATACTAGTTGCTATGATTTAACTTAACTGGAATGTTTTGATCAATTTGTTAAGGTTTGATGTCTCTGAAGAATTTGGAAAAATTGAAACTTTGATTTCAAAATGTTGCCTTCTTTGTGTGGGTTGCATGCCAAAGAAAACATTTGCTTGTAAAGATTAAGAGTTCAAACAAATAACTTAAAGGTTTTAGTGAAGAATTTTGATGTAGATAGATAAGAATGATAGATTTAAAACGAAATATTCAGGTAAAAGTTTAAAATCCATCATTTTTGTTGAGCCCGCTTGCGGTGAGCTCGACATAGTTGTCACAATGGCGGTTCGGTGTATGTGCGTTAGTGCGTTAGTGCGTGCGTCCGTCCGGATGGAGCTTGTCCGGGCCATAACTTCACCATGGATGGAGGGATTCAGAAATAACTTGGCACAAATGTCAAGCTCAGTAAGGCAGAGTGTCGCGTGCAAGAACCAGATTCCAAGCTCAAAGGTCAAGGTCAAACTTGGAGGTCAAATGTCAAAAATGAGATGATTTTTGCTTGTCCGGGCCATAACTTCACCATGGATGGAGGGATTCAGAAATAACTTGGCACAAATGTCAAGCTCAGTAAGGCGGAGTGTCGCGTGCAAGAACCAGATTCCAAGCTCAAAGGTCAAGGTCAAACTTGGAGGTCAAATGTCAAAAATGAGAAGATTTTTGCTTGTCCGGGCCATAACTTCACCATGGATGGAGGGATTCAGAAATAACTTGGCACAAATGTCAAGCTCAGTAAGGCAGAGTGTCGCGTGCAAGAACCAGATTCCAAGCTCAAAGGTCAAGGTCAAACTTGGAGGTCAAATGTCAAAAATGAGATGATTTTTGCTTGTCCGGGCCATAACTTCACCATGGATGGAGGGATTCAGAAATAACTTGGCACAAATGTCAAGCTCAGTAAGGCGGAGTGTCGCGTGCAAGAACCAGATTCCAAGCTCAAAGGTCAAGGTCAAACTTGGAGGTCAAATGTCAAAAATGAGATGATTTTTGCTTGTCCGGGCCATAACTTCACCATGGATGGAGGGATTCAGAAATAACTTGGCACAAATGTCAAGCTCAGTAAGGCGGAGTGTCGCGTGCAAAAACCAGATTCCAAGCTCAAAGGTCAAGGTCAAACTTGGAGGTCAAATGTCAAAAATGAGATGATTTTTGCTTGTCCGGGCCATAACTTCACCATGGATGGAGGGATTCAGAAATAACTTGGCACAAATGTCAAGCTCAGTAAGATGGAGTGTCGCGTGCAAGAACCAGATTCCAAGATGAAAGGTCAAGGTCAAACTTTGAGGTCAAATGTAAAAAATGAGTTGATTTTTGCTTGTCCGGGCCATTCCTTAACTTGGCACAAATGTCAAGCTCAGTAAGGCGGAGTGTCGCTAAGTATTTTCTGAATCTAGAATGTTTTCTCTACCTTACAATATTTTCGTTTTCCAAATACGACATCGGATGGACTTCTGCTTGGTCTGGTATATTTCTCGGAATTTGGTTTTATGGACTTAGCATAACGTCCCTTTTAGCGTGACGGGTCACATATGTATACTCAAATTAATCCATTCTGGTATCTCGTTATAAATACATAGACATGTAATATTTTGTGAACAATAAACTGTCTCACCATGATCCCCATCATTCCAACTTATTTTGTCCTCACTTTTACAACGCCATTGTAATGACAGCTGTAGACATAGGTATGGTCTTCTTTCTTCAAAATGAGCGGGCTCGACATGTTGCCCTTCGGCATCTAGTGTTTCTCAACATGATACATCCTGCTTCCTTGATATTGTGTTCCATACCATTAACCCTTTACCAAACAAGACATGGTTTTGACTTCACAAGATTCCATCATATTGTCGCATGTTGATGCCCATCAGGCTTTAGAAAACATTGTGGAAAATGAAGAAATTGCGTTTAACAAGCAATTTCTTCATTTTCCACTATGTTTTCTGCCCAATAATACCACAAAATGACAAACATAATTTGCTTGAAATTGACTTCTGCGGCATCTTTGAATTTGGACAAGTCTAAATTTGCTATCTGGTAATTGGTGAAAAATGCAAATTTCAAAATGAACACTCCAAAAGGGCAGAAACTTTGCTTTGGCAAAGAAAGTAGAAAATGCAAATAACAAATAATTATCTATCAATTTATTTCAATGATTTACAAAGCTTTATGAATTTTGTTCTGGAAAGTAAAAAGGGGGATTTGTTTTTGAAAGGATTAATGAAATAAAATCTACAAGTTTTGGGTGATAGCAAAAACTACAAAATCACAAAATACACTATAATGTTGCAAAAAATACTGCAATTTATCCCAATATAATACAATAAAGCAAAAATACTTCAATGCATGAAATAGTGTACCAATTATAGCCTGAGACAACTTTATCCTGGTCTGCAAATTGTGTTACTTTAAAACTTTGCTAGACACCTGCAAGATTCAAGCCATCACATGCAAAATTATAGTAGTGTGGATTTCAATATTGTGCTGTTTACATCTATAGATTTTGTAAACATGTGCCATAATATCAAAACAAGACTAGAAGAATGCAAAATCAATCACAATACGGTATGCAGTAAAAATGCCAGAGGTAAAATTGCCATATGCAAAATTGCCATAGGTAAATTAGCCATAGGTAAATTAGCCATACCAAAAATGGTAAATTAGCCATAGGTAAAATTGCCATAGGTAAAATTGCCAGAACCCCATTAAAAAGTATGTTTTCTTCTGTTTTTTTACACAGAATTTTGTTGATAACTGATTATGATGCTATAACTTGAACATTTGGATATAATAATTTGAAAATGTTGATTTAATAATTTAATAATTTGAAAATTTTGATTTTTTTTACAGGAGGGTTACCCCTAAATAATGGATTTTGTTGAAATTAAGTTAATATTTTTTGTGTATAAATTAAGTAGTTACTAATTATTAATATGAAGTAGAATGGTGTTATAACATTATTTTTGGACCATTTATTCACTTTTCATTATAATTATGGAGAACTTTGGTTTTGTATTTCAATATTGAATGAAAGACACACATTTTAAAGAGTTTCTTTTCATCCTAAATTCAACCATTAGTTATGTATTCTCAAAATTCTAGTTATATTTATGCAAAGAGTGTTCTTTAGTTATATGTATTATTTCAGATAAAGGAGAAAAGGCTGATAGTATCTTCAATTAAATTACTGAACTGTAATAATATGTTTCTGAAATAATACATATAACAAAACTCTTTGCATAAATATAACTAAAAATTTAGAGAATACACAAACTTAAAATAGTACCAAATTTAAATGGTTGAATTTAGGAGGAAAAAACTCTTTAAAATGTGTGTCAAATTTCATGCAATATTGAATTACAAACCCAAAGATCTCGAACGATAATTATAATGAAAAGTGGATAAATGAACCGAAAATAATGTTATAACACCATTCTACTTCAAAATAAATGGTAACTACTTAATTATACACAAAAATAATATTAACTTTATTTCAACAAAATCCATTATTTGGGGGTAACCCTCCTGTTAAGAATTTTTTCAAATTATTAAATTATAAAATCAACTCTATCAAATTATTAAATTATTAAATCAAAATTTTCAAATTATAACATCATAATCAGTTATCAACAAAATTCTGTGTAAAAAAAATAGAAGAAAACACACTTTTTAATGGGAGTCTGGCAATTTTACCTATGGCAATTTTACCTATGGCAAATTTACCATTTTGGGTATGGCTAATTTACCTATGGCTAATTTACCTATGGCAATTTTGCATATGGCAATTTTACCTCTGGCATTTTTACCTACATTCTCACAATACATGTATAGCAATATGCTGCTTTTCAACCAAATTCTCGTATCTGCAGCTTGTTTTAAGCTGCAGATACGAGGTTTTCTTTGAAAAGCAACTAATATCTACAGGCTTGTGAAATATTCCCATGCTATGTAACAAATCTATGCATATGAATCACAATATCCAATTACCAGTCTGACACCTAACCCTTTCCCAAACCACACATATGGCAGAATGTCAGGGAGACTGGCAGAATGTACGTAGTTGCAAATTAGTTTTGGGAACAAATGGATAATTAACCAGCAAATTCTCCTTTTCCACCAATACTTTCTATGTTATAATATGCTCATTTTCTACTTTCAACATCAATCATTTTGTAATCTGCAACTCCTTTCTGTCTTAACCCATTACCAAATAACAAAATTTTAGATTGATCCAAATTCAAAGATGTTACAGACAACATTTTCAAGTGAATAGAAAATTACATTTGTTTGCATTTCTGTACAGAAAACATAGTGGGAAATGAAGAAATTGCTTGTCACAAGCAATTTCTTCATTTTCCACAATGTTTTCCAAAGTCATTATCTTATGGGGAGTCAAAAAGAGTTATTGTGTTGTAATGGGTTAAATCATGCTGCTTGGGAAAGGGTTAAGTCCTGAATCAAGGTCAGGCCACTGTACCCCTGGGGTATGATAGACTGATCTGCAGTTCTAGTAACAGTTCATGCATATTTCATGAAGTACTTATCATATATCTTAACACTGATTATTAATCTGAATTACTAGATCGATAACATATCAGTTGATTAGTTTGTGTTTCACGGCTCCTTCAACTGATATGACCATATTGCGGCAGCTAGAGCACCTTACCATGGATTCCTGTTGTTTCTCATACCAGTACTACCACAACATCCTTACAGCCTCAAAGCCACGGTTGACACCAGAAATGGGGATCAATTTTATCAAGTAAACAGTGACAAAATTTCAGTCAAACAGTAGCATTTCGTTGGTGTAAATCTGAAACTTCCCAACAACAGCTTCACAGTTGAAGCTGCATTTACAAGCTTTTATAACAACACCGATGGTTTATGAAAACATAACGGTAAAGTCAGTCTATTTTTAGCACAAAATTCATCGCTATTGAACGAAGTGTTTTGTATCTAATGAAGGATGGAATACCTTAAAGGACAGACAGACAGTATGCAAGATCAGACTGTATTAATGTGTAAACTAGGATCAGATTGCATTACATTAAGGATAATACTGCTTCTCAAAGCCAGATTGATTCTGGATTAGCAAACCAATTTGTACTTATTACAGATTAACCCTTTTCCAAACAAGAGCTGGTTTTGATGTCCCTTATGCTTGGGAAAACATTGAGGCGAAAGTAGAAAATGCTGGTAACCAGCATTTTCTTCTTTTGCCTCAATGGTTTCCATGCTATTATGTACACAAATTTTACACATCTCAACATCCATAATATTTTGTTACCTGCAGCAGTTTTCTATTGGACCAACCTAAAATTTTGCTTTTTGATTGGGAAAGGGTTAATGCCAGTACAGTTGTTGAGACTATATCATTATATATGTAACCCATGATTCTCTGTTCCATTACCGACAGATTGACAGCTTCAGTAACTTATCTGTGGACAATTCATGCATATTTCATGTAGAAACTAATCACAAATCTGAACTCTGTTATTAATCTACACCCTGTACACTATGGAGGTCTTTCTATGTAAAACAATGACTCAAGTTTCATCCAGCATCATTTAACCAATTACCAGACAACGAAATTTAAGGGTGGTCAAAATTGAAAAAGGTGCTCCAGACAAAAAATGTCTACTGATTAAGATTGTATTTGTCCATAATATTGAAAAGAAAAAATCAAAGAAAATGATTATCATGAGCATTTTCTCCTTTGGTTTCTATGTTTTCCAAAGCAATTTCTATTACGAATGTCACAATCAGATCTTGTTTTGGAAAGGGATAATCGAAGATCAGCATGATTGCATATTTTGACCAGCCTAGATTATATTTTGTTCTTTGGGACAGGGTTGATAATCATGGCATACAGAATATTGTCTAATGCAATGATGCTTTAGCAGACATTCTTTCCATGTTATGGTCATTAGGACAAAATAGTTGATCAATTAACCCTTACCCAAACAAGACCTGATGTTGTGCACCCTAGTTTTAAAGGCTTGTAAAACATTTAGATAAAAGAAGAAAATTCTGATAATCAGCATTTTCTCCTTTTGCTTCAATATTTTCTGTGTTATGTTCTACACCAATGAGATCTTATTATACATCCATTTGTGGTCTAAAACACCATTAGAACCGGAACAGTCTAAATTTTCATTGTTTGGGAAAGGGTTAAGACAAAGTGTATGATCAATTAGTGATATTTACTCAATAATTCATCTCTTAACCCTTTCCCAAACAAGAACTTGTTTTGACATCCTGAATAGAAAAGGCTTGGGAAAACATTGAGACAAAAGGAGAAACTGCTGATAACCAGCAGTTTCTCCTTTTGTCTCAATATTTTCTATGCCATATTGTACAGAAATTCTATTTTTGATAACTTCCAATTTGTCATTAGTGGCAGTTTTTGAAATGGATCACCCTAAATGTTGTCATTTGGGAAAGGGTTAATGATTACTATACAAATACTGAGTACAGTTGGAGCAATGGAACCATTAACCCGTTCAGAAGCTAGACTGGATTTTGATGTCGCTGCAGGACAGAGGTGTAGGAAACATTGAAGGAAAAGAAGAAAATACCAGAATTCATCTCCAAATGACTACTATACAAACATGTAATGGAACCACTATAACCTTCTTTCACAAAATTTCTGGCTTGATTCTTTAACAGAAAATGCTTTTGAGTACACTGAGGAAAAAGAAGAAAATGCTGCAATACCATAGGTACAACAACGCATAGATATTGAATGCCATTGGTTGTTGTATTAAGCAGAATATTCATATGCATTGTCTTTTCATTACTAAGATCAGATTATTGGCCAAAACCAATAGGCCTGTTTTAAAAAAGGACTCATTATTCCCTACATTACACACCCCCCCCCCCCCCCCCCCCAAAAAAAAAAAAAAAAGAAAAAAAAAAAAAATTAATAATAATAATAAAGTAATGAAAAAAAAAATAAAATAAAGAATTAATCTAAAAAGAGAGAAAAAAAATTGCATAACTAAAATACAATTCTTGTTCATTACAAGTTAGTGAGGTTTTGATAAGAATGCAATAAGTCCGGTTTATCCTTTCCCAAACAAAATATTCTATGGTGATCCAATTTGAAAGCTTATGATGATGACAAAAGAGATGTTGTGAAAGATAGAATTTGTGTATAATACAAGACGGAAAACATTGAGACAAAAGGAGAAACTGCTGGTTATCAGCAGTTTCTTCTTTTGTCTCAATGTTTTCCAAAGCCAAAGCTATTAGGGATGTCAAACCAGGTCTTGTTTGGGAAAGGGTTAACCTCAAGATAACCCTGGTAGTTGGCAAGATTCAATCAAATCAATCAAAATATATCGCAGAATGTTTGATTAGGGCCTATAAATCATTACTACATATCAAAATTTCGATTAGAGGCAGTGGTCTTGTCAAAAATATCCACCCTTTCATCTCTGCATTTAGTGAGCGAGAATCTTCTAATGGCAATGCATTTTGTGCTTAAAATAGACTGAGTTTACCATTATGTTTTGATAAACCGTCGGTTTTGTTATAAAATCTCGTAACTGCGGCTTGAATCAAGCCGTAGTTACGAGATTTTATAACAATACACACAAAATACTATTTGTTTGTCCGAAATTATGTCATTAACTGGATAAAATCATTCCCTATTTATGACTGCCAGCCTAGATTAGCTCAGTTGAATATCAAGTCTATCAATCCAGGGGTTGTAGGTTCAAACCCTGGCCCTGTTATCATAACGTTTTACAAAATCATTTGTCTCTGACCAATGGATGTTAATTGTTTACTTGACAGAGCAGGTAGAGGCTCACTGGCCCGTGTGAAAAAAGTTCAAGAACACATTTCTAGTTCTAGAACAGTTCTAGAAGTTCTATTGAACATTCTAGAATGTTCTAGGACAGTTTTTGAACTTAACTGCACTTTTCGCAGGGTAGATTGGATATTACAGTAGTACTGGTGAAAGAAATACCAAGAATCCATGGATTCAGCCTCTACTATATGACTAGAGCAGCTGATAGATGTTAATTGTTTGTGGGAAAAAGCAGCTGGAGGCTCAAATGAATATAGTAGTGAGAGAAATACCAGGAATCCATGGATAGGTTCTCCAGCCATCCCAATATGACCAGAGCAATTCAAAGTAGCATTTTACCCCATTCAATTAGTGCCCTCGATGTAGGGCATGGATGAATCATCTCTATCATCCCATCAATAACATCTTTCCTGAACATAGTAATTGCAGCCATAAACAAGCTGTAGTTACAAAGTTTTTGAGTTGCATCTACAATTTGTGAATAATGGTGATCAAATTATCGCTGCTTTTCAACGAAAATCTTGAGTAACTGCAGCTTTAAACAAGCTGCAGTTACGAGGTTTTCATTGAAAAGCGATGTTATATTGTTTGACCATTTATGGTAGTTTTTAACAATGTACTTGGATATTGTGAGGAAATATTGGATCAGGATAGACTTATTGGCAACAAATACAATATTGCAATATTTGGGTCTATTATTTGTTATAGGAAAGATAATGGTCATTTAGCAACTCTCTCTGACCCTTCTATACTGGGAAGTAGCTTGACCGCTATACTTACTTTGCTCAACATTTCTTAAGGTCCCTTTCCTAAATGACAAAATTTCAGACTGCACTTATTTGAAAGCTGTTGCTGACATCAAAATAAATGTTGATAAAGATAGGTTTAGTGTGTGACATATAGCTCAGAAAATATTGAGGCAAAAGGAGAAAATGCTGTCATCAGCAAATGGGGCTTTGGAAAAATACTGTGGACAATGAAATTGCGTGTGACAATAATGGATGGTATTTTTTTTTGCTTTTAAGGCATTGAAGAAAAATGAACATCCTAATACTCATAACACGGCATTTTCTTGTCAACTTTAAAAGATTTTTTTCCCAAAAAGCTTTCCCAATAAAATGAGGGCACAAAGTCGCACAACTTCAGGTTTTATGTTTCACATATAAATGACACCCTTGGGAGAAGCTTACCCTGATAATCTTTCATTGCTTTTCTATGAGAACCTTGTATGTGCAGCTTGTTTTAAGCTACAGGTACAATGGTTTTCGAAGAAAAGCAGCAATTTATATCATAGTTATTGTATTCTTCCTCTGTGAAACACGACAGAAATTCATATTTCTTGGAATGTGTCACAATGTGGTTCCTTTAGTTGTCTTCATGCAACTTTTAGCAATAGCACTATCTGTCCTAATGGCTCAATAATGAATCTTGTGATAAAAATAGACTGGATTTCCATTATGTATTGATAAACTGTAGATGTTGTTATAAAATCTCGTATCTATGGCTTGATTCAAGCTGTAGATACGAGATTTTATAACAACACAATGAAATGCTATTGTTAGTCGGACCTTATGTTACAGTTAACCAGATAGAATTGTTCCCTATTGGTAAAAAATACTATTTTGATTAGAAAGATATTGTAGACAAAATTGATGTTGCTAAAGATAGGCTTTATGTACAACATTGCACTGAAGATATTGAATCAAAGCAATATTTTCTTCTTGTGTGTCTATGTTTTCTCTTTCAGTTTTCTAGGGATTCAAAACTATGAGACAGTTTCCTAAAAAAGTGCATAGAAAACTTGAACTTCAGTAAAGTACAAATATTAGCCATAAATGTGCTGAAAATAAGTGCACTTTGGTGGAATCACATTACTAGAAAGTTATTGAAAGCAACATGAAAATTCAAAGCAAAGAACAAAAAGTCATATCAGTAAAGAGACATGATATTTTGTATGGGTCTTTTCATGAAATGGCTCCCAAATGAGCATCAAGACGATAATATTTTTGTTTGGTGATAAAAGAGTGCAATAAACCTTATTTCTGGAACTTGGTGCCATTATCTTACAGCTAATCCTGGATTTGTGAAATACTGTCATGGTAAAAAAGGACCATTTCGCAAATAAAATGTGGACTGCTGTTGCAATTTCAAAGCTTTCTTCATAATGAATGTACACAAAACTGCACAGAAAATGTTTATACAAAAGTAAAAAATGCTATTTATCAGTGCTTTCTTCTTTTTACATCAATGTTTTCCAAAGCTTTCAAAAACCAGGTCTTTGCTGCAGTTACGAGGTTTTTGAAAAAAGGGAAAATTTACACATATTTTGAAGAGGTAACTTGTTTTTAGAAATGGTCTTTTTGGGAAAAGCTTAACCCTTTCCCAAACGACAAAACTTTAGGGTGATCCCCTTCAAATACTGCCACAAATGACAAAATGGGTGTTATTAAAGATAGGATTTGTGTAAAATATGGCACAGAAAATATTGAGACAAAAGGAGAAACTGCTGGTTATCAGCAGTTTCTTCTTTTGTTTCAATATTTTACGAAGCCTATTCTTAGGGACGTCAAAACTAGGTCTTGTTTGGGAAGATTCTTCCACTATGTACTATGTAGCATTTGGACTGTTCTGTCATTAAAGTGACATTTCACATTTATTTCATTTTTTAAAAGCATGTCTTGGTGCAAAGATTGATTATTCTTATGCGTAGAAATGTTATCAGTTTTTTGAAATTGTTATTTATAAGCGAAAAATACGCCTTTGAAGTTGAGACAGAAATGACATTCTATATAAATCTGAACTGTTGTCCACAACAATTCGTTTAATTTTAGCACAAAAATGTATATTTCTGGTAAACGGTTCAATATTTTGACTTGAAATTTTCAGAATTTTCATAAGAAAAGATGCTCTTTCAGATAGAATAAAAGTAAAATTTATGTAAAATTGATCCTGAAATGTCACTTTAAATGTTTTCTGTGTTTGTCTTTTTCAGTTAACAATGAATGATTTTAGTGTACACAGAATAATTGGTCGAGGCTTTGTTTGTCTTTTTCAGTTAACAATGAATGATTTTAGTGTACACAGAATAATTGGTCGAGGCTTTGTTTGTCTTTTTCAGTTAACAATGAATGATTTTAGTGTACACAGAATAATTGGTCGAGGCTTTGTTTGTCTTTTTCAGTTAACAATGAATGATTTTAGTGTACACAGAATAATTGGTCGAGGTGGTTTTGGTGAGGTTTATGGCTGTCGGAAGGCAGACACAGGGAAAATGTAAGCATATACTTTTGTTTAACCCTTTCCCAAAAGACAAAATTTTAGGGTGATCCAATTTGAAAGCTGCTGCAGACGACAAAAATGATGATAATAAAGACTTGATTTGTGTAAAATATGGCATAGAAAATATTGAGACAAAAGGAGAAACTGCTGATTATCAGCAGTTTCTTCTTTTGTCTCAATGCTTTCCCAAGCATTTTCTATTTGGGACGTCAAAACCAGGTCTTGTTTGGGAAAGGGTTAACACTTACTTATCCATTCCCACTTAATGACGCCTTTTGACGCCCCAAAAGATAATGGCTTTGGAAAACATTGTTGAAAATGAAGAAATTGCTTGTGACAAGCAATATCTTCAATTCTCACAATGTTTTCTACACCAAAATATCATAAAAATTTAAATTTCATTTACTTGAAATTGTCGTCTGCAACATCTTTTAATTTGAGTCAGTCCAAACTTTTGCCATCTGGTTATGGGTATAGAAGGATTTTTTACCCCTGAAACTAGTAGATCGGGGATTGTTTGTCCTTGGCCTGTCTTTTTGTCCAAAAAAGATTGTGAATTGAATTGTTTCTGTAAAACAGTCTCATGACAACCCATAACATAGAATTCAAGCAATGTTAACGCTTTCCCACACATTGACGCTTTTGGACGCCCTACAAAATAAAGGCTTTAGAAAACATTGTGGAAAATGAAGAAATTGCTTGTGACAAGCAATTTCTTCATTTCCCACAATGTTTTCTACCAAGAAAGACCAAAAAATGTTAAAATTTGTTCAATGGAAATTGTCGTCTGCAACACCTATGAGTTTGGACCAGGCTAAAATTTTGTTGTTTGGTAATGGGTTAAGTATGTCAAAAGGGCATGTAGTTTTACCCATGTTGCTCTGTCAGATCAGATAGCGTATAAAAGTTTGTTCATAACTTTCAAACAAAACATGATGGGATTTTAATATTGTCATGTGTATACCTTGAAACAAGACCTTCCATGTGATACTAAGTTCATTGGTCAAGTTCATATTTTACAAAAAAGGCTACTAGGAGTCAATCATGTTTCACTATCATAATTATTTAATTCCTTGTGAAGGGAATCATAGCTTATAGGTTACTTATATACAAGTACATGCGATGATGTACATCAGTTTTTTGTCCATGATCAGATTTTGTAGCCAGCACTATGTTTGAGTAGCAGAATTGGTGTCTGATGGCCTATTTTGTCATTGCCCATTTGTCTCTATAATTTATTGCATCTGAACAAACAATTCCTGGCTTTGACATGTTTTAAAACAAAGCTGTGTCAAACATTTAGGTTATTTGAATTGAAACATAACGTCGGTGCTATGACAAAATGGCGTAATAGAAATTTTGCTCGAAAACCATTTTTTTCAGGAGAGCCAAAAACGTTTTTGCCGTTTTAAAAAATGTTAAAAAATATGCCGGCAAAATTGCGTAACTCACTATTACTCTCGTGTAAATTTGTTTACGTATAACGCATTTTTGTCAGCTAAATCGAGTTACGCAATTTTGTCACATGATAATTGAAAGGGTTCTAATAGGTGTAGAAAAACGCCGGTTTGACAGGATAATTATGCGCTCCTACATACTTAGTAGAAAGCATTTATAAAAAAAAATTGACAAAATGGCGTAACTAATTTGTTACGCCATTTTGTCATAGCACCGACGATAAGTTAAAATTCATCATGGCCACTGCAGCACTTTCAAATTCAGACCAGCGTGATTTTTAAAACATTATTATACCCCCCACCTACGAAGTAGAGGGGGGTATATTGGTTTCACCATGTCTGTCTGTCTGTCCGTCCGTCCGTCCGTCCGTCCGTCCATCCGTCCGTCCGTCCGTCCGTAGACTTTTTCGTTTCCGTGCTCTAACTCATGAACCTGTTGACGTAGGATCATGAAACTTTACACAGTTGTTGCCCATGACCCAAGGAGGTGCCCTATTGTTTTTGGGTCATGAAGGTCAAAGGTCAAGGTCACAATCGGACTTTGTTTAAAATCCGTTTCCGTGCTCTAACTCATGAACCGGTTGACCTAGGATCATGAAACTTTACACAGTTGTTGCCCATGACCTAAGGAGGTGCCCTATTGTTTTTGGGTCATGAAGGTCAAAGGTCAAGGTCACAATCGGACTTTGTTTAAAATCTGTTTCCGTGCTCTAAGTCATGAACCGGTTGACCTAGGATCATGAAACTTTACACAGCAGTTGCCCATGACCCAAGGAGGTGCCCTATTGTTTTTGGGTCACGAAGGTCAAAGGTCAAGGTCACAATCGGACTTTGTTTAAAATCCGTTTTATCTACGAAGTAGAGGGGGGTATATTGGTTTCACCATGTCTGTCTGTCTGTCCGTCCGTCCGTCCGTCCGTCCGTCCGTCCATCCGTCCGTCCCTCCGTCCGTAGACTTTTTCGTTTCCGTGCTCTAACTCATGAACCGGTTGACGTAGGATCATGAAACTTTACACAGTTGTTGCCCATGACCCAAGGAGGTGCCCTATTGTTTTTGGGTCACCAAGGTCAAAGGTCAAGGTCACAATCGGACTTTGTTTAAAATCCGTTTCCGTGCTCTAACTCATGAACCGGTTGACCTAGGATCATGAAACTTTACACAGTTGTTGCCCATGACCTAAGGAGGTGCCCTATTGTTTTTGGGTCATGAAGGTCAAAGGTCAAGGTCACAATCGGACTTTGTTTAAAATCTGTTTCCGTGCTCTAAGTCATGAACCGGTTGACCTAGGATCATGAAACTTTACACAGCAGTTGCCCATGACCCAAGGAGGTGCCCTATTGTTTTTGGGTCACGAAGGTCAAAGGTCAAGGTCACAATCGGACTTTGTTTAAAATCCGTTTCCGTGCTCTAAGTCATGAACCGGTTGACCTAGGATCATGAAACTTTACACAGTTGTTGCCCATGACCCAAGGAGGTGCCCTATTGTTTTTGGGTCACAAAGGTCAAAGGTCAAGGTCACAATCGGACTTTGTTTAAAATCCGTTTCCATGCTCTAAGTCATGAACCGGTTGACCTAGGATCATGAAACTTTACACAGTTGTTGCCCATGACCCAAGGAGTTGCCCTATTGTTTTGGGGTCACGAAGGTCAAAGGTCAAGGTCACAATCGGACTTTGTTTAAAATCCGTTTCCATGCTCTAAGTCATGAACCAGTTGACCTAGGATCACGAAACTTTACACAGTTGCTGCCCATGATCCAAGGAGGAGCCCTATTGTTTTGGGGTCACGAAGGTCAAAGGTCAAGGTCACAATCGGACTTTGTTTAAAATCCGTTTCCGTGCTCTAAGTCATGAACCGGTTGACCTAGGATCATGAAACTTTACACAGTTGTTGCCCATGACCCAAGGAGGTGCCCTATTGTTTTGGGGTCACAAAGGTCAAAGGTCAAGGTCAGAATTGGACTTTGTTTAAAATCCGTTTCCATGCTCCAACTAAAGAACCTTTTGACCCATAGCACTTTTTTCAGTGACAAGGCGCTAGTGGGGGGTATTTGTCCGCTTTGCGACAGTTCTAGTTATCTAAGGCATAAAACTAAAGATAGCTGGTTTGTAAACCAAATGGAAATTGAAAGTGTTGCATGTTGCATGAGCGTATTTATTTTAATGAAATGAGATTTTGTTTTGTGGTACAGTATATATTTATATTTGAGGTAGCAGAATTAGATAAACTGTTTGTGTGTTTTGTAGGTATGCCATGAAATGTTTAGATAAAAAACGAATCAAAATGAAAGGAGGTGAATCGCTGGCGATAAATGAACGAATAATGCTTTCACTAGTCAGTACTGGGGTAAGTATGAAGATTTTCGTTCTCGTTACACCATCCCCAAATGGTGACGCTTTTTGACGCCACAATTGTTGCTATTGTATTCCCACTAGATGACACTATTTGACACTAAAACAAGATTCAAGCTTTGGAAAAGCGTGTGTGAAATTAAGAAATTGCTTGTAACACACTTATTAGAAAAGAAGTGGAGAATCATATTGAAATTTTATGAAGAGCCTATCGATGGCTCAGCGTGAAACGGTTGTAACTGCTTATATGTTTATAGGCAATTACAACAATTTCGCGCTGAGCCATCAATATAGTAAATAAGAATCACATTTATGTTGGAGATATCTAGTAAAGTAAATACAACTCTATTGAATGTTCCATTTAGAGACCTGTTACCGGAGCCAAAAATCATCTAATTAGGTTAGGTTGGCACAATTTCTATGCTTTTAGAGAATTATTTGGGGACTTTCATCTCAGGAAATACTAAATGACATATCCTTTGATAGGTGTAGAAGAAAGCTTCAGAAAATATGGTGTATTCTTGTTTGAAATTCTAAATTTTGATACAAATCCTCAGATGTGGGTACTTGTAGAATCGTCTCATTGAGACGATTCAACAAGTAACCACAACAGAGGGTTTGATAATCAAATAATGATGTGACATAGTTATAAATCAGTTTGTTTCTTATCTATCTGGGGCTGTTGTTATGTATTGTTGATAGAGCTTTGATTTTCTCTTGTCAACATTCACTAATGTATTCATGGATGTCTAGCTGGTTCAAAGTTATTTCAAAAGTACAAAGCTATTTGTTGGTCACTAGATACATAAATTTATTTATCATCAAATTATAGAAATGAGCTGGGAACTGGAAAAAGGTCCCTTAACCCTTTCCCAAACGACAAAATTTTGGGGTGCTCCAATTTGAAAGCTGCTGCAGACGACAAAGATGGTGATAATAAAGACATGATTTGTGTAAAATATGGCACAGAAAATATTGAGACAAAAGGAGAAACTGCTGGTTATCAGCAGTTTCTTCTTTTGTTTCATTGTTTTCTCAAGCCTGTTCTATTAGGGACGTCAAAACCAGGCCTTGTTTGGGAAAGGGTTAAGGCTTTTGAGCCCAACCTGGTTCCAGATCAGCCTGCATATACACCCAGTCTGATCAGAAATCATGTTGTTCTCCAATAGATTTCACATGACCTGTAGCAATGGAAAAAGAGCAGCATGGGTCTCTACAAGACTCTATTTAGGGACTGACTGATCTTGAAATATGGATTCCTCAAATGCTATAAGGGACGTTTTTCCGGATCGCGGCTCTAATGTTTTATGCCCCTGAGTCGAAAGATCGTGTGTATATTGTTTTACTGTTCTCTGTCTGTCCATTTGTCTGTCATTCCGAAAACTTAATGTGAAGACTTTGACATTGGCCTTTTTAGCTCACCTTAGCACGAAGTGCTGAGGGTGAGCTATTGTGATCGCTCACCGTCCGTCTCCATCGGTCCGTCAGTTTGTCTGTCCGTCTGTCTGTCCAAATTTACTAAAAAATCTTCTCTTCTCCTCCCAAACTATAAGGCCTAGAGTCTTGAAATTTTGTATTTTACTGAGCATCGTCTCAGGGCCCTCTACCAAAATACTTAAAATTATTGTAATACAAGGAAAATTGGTCCTATGTTGTGGATATCGAATTCCATACAGAGACAAAGAAGGAAATCTTGTACAATCTTTTTCTCCTGAACTGTTTGGCGTAATACTTTTGAAATTTTGTGTGTAGAATTGTCTTGTAATGATATAATCTCCAATTCTGTTTATCAGAGATTCTAAAGTTTTTCATGGTAATATAAATCTCTGCTACCAGTATTGTTTACATTGTTTCTTGTAATGAAAGTTGTCCAGAAGTTGTAGTTGTGAGATGAGACAATAGTTATCATCTTGATGATCTCTAAGGTGAGCGATAAAGGGCCATCATGGCCCTCTTGTTTCCTAAATAGCCATTTGGAGCATTAGTGTTTTACAAACCAATCTTGTTTAAAGAAACAAAATGGTTCTATAATTGTACTTTTTGCACATTTAACCATTTTACAAATAACAATGGATGTAAAGCTCCTGCAGATGATAAAAACATGCCCCTGCAGACTGTGTTTTCTACTTTGGCTCTGTTAAGATGTGGAAATTCAGCATAGTTTGAGAAAGGGTTCTTCAATTTGAAAACTAGTAATAAGATGACAATTTGTGTCAAATAAAGTTCAGAAAAAGTTGAGGCAAAAGACAAAATTGCTGGTTATTAGCAATTTCTTCTTTTGCCTCAATGTTTACCCAAATCTCTACCAATTTGAACGTCAAAACAAGGTCTTGTTTTGGGAATGGGTTAACCCATTACCACAGAGTGACTCTTTTTGACTCCCCACAAGAAAATGGCTAGATAGAAAACATTTTGACAAATGAAAAAATTGCTTGTTACAAGCAATTTCTTCATTTCCCACAATATTTTCTATACATAAAGACCAAAGAAGTACTATTCTAATTGTGATTGTGGTCTGCATCATCTTCGAATTTGGACCAGTTCAAAATTTTGCCATTTGGGAAAGGGTTAAAACAATTTTTTCCCACGATAAGGTATATGACCTGATTGATGACAATATTCAAATGTCGTCAAACTCTGTCGTGATGCCATGTCTATCTCGTCTCTGATTGGTCGATTTGCATACAGGCAGATGTAAATGTGATTTTATATACGGAATATTCATGACTCCGGGAAATCTGATAAACTTTTTGTCTGAACAGATTACGTTTGAGAGAAACTAGACTCGATGATTTGTAATCGAGGGCTTGGTGCAAAACTATATTAAGTGTACAAATATTAATATGTCCTTTGAAACATTTTGCACTGATCTTGTGAAATGGCTTTGTAAAGTTGTGTCATCGCATTTTAAGTTCTTAGTTGCTGAAATTGTATATTTGTAAACAGTCAATAGGAGACTGTTTTGCAGTTTGAAATAGTGAACAATTTTATCAGGTAAACTCTGACGTAATTTCGGACACACAAAAGTTGTTTGTAGGTGTTGTTATAACATCTCATAACTACGGCTTGATTTAAGCCGTAGTTACGAGATTTTATAACAACACCGACGGTTAATCAAAACATAATGGTAAAATTAATCTATTTTTAGCACAAAATTCATTGCCATTCTATTCAGTCATTATGTAGAATCCTTTTCCAGACATGAAGACAGTATGTAGACTTTTCTCTAGTAATGGCTTGTTATCCCTTTCCTGAACAACACCTTGTTTTGACGTCCCTAATAGAAAAGGCTTGGGAAAACATTGAGGCAAAAGAAGAAACTGCTGATAACCAGCAGTTTCTCCTTTTGTCTCAATATTTTCTATGCTATATTTCAAACAAATCCTATCTTTAATAACAACCATTTTGTCATTATACCCCCCACCTACGAAGTAGAGGGGGGTATATTGGTTTCACCATGTCTGTCTGTCTGTCAGTCCGTCCATCCGTCCATCCGTCCGTCCGTCCAGTCGTCCGTCCGTAGACTTTTTCGTTTCCGTGCTCTAACTCAAGAACGGTTTGACCTAGGATCATGAAACTTTACACAGTTGTTGCCCTTGACCCAAGGAGGTGCCCTATTGTTTTTGGGTCACGAAGGTCAAAGGTCAAGGTCACAATCGGACTTTGTTTAAAATCCGTTTCCGTGCTCTAAGTCAAGAACCGGTTGACCTAGGATCATGAAACTTTACACAGTTGTTGCCCATGACCCAAGGAGGTGCCCTATTGTTTTTGGGTCACCAAGGTCAAAGGTCAAGGTCACAATCGGACTTTGTTTAAAATCTGTTTCCGTGCTCTAAGTCAAGAACCGGTTGACCTAGGATACTTTGTTTAAAATCTGTTTCCGTGCTCTAAGTCAAGAACCGGTTGACCTAGGATCATGAAACTTTACACAATTGTTGCCCTTGACCCAAGGAGGTGCCCTAGTGTTTTTGGGTCACCAAGGTCAAAGGTCAAGGTCACAATCGGACTTTGTTCAAAATCCGTTTCCGTGCTCTAAGTCAAGAACCGGTTGACCTAGGATCATGAAACTTTACACAGCTGTTGCCCATGACCCAAGGAGGTGCCCTATTGTTTTTTGGTCACCAAGGTCAAAGGTCAAGGTCACAATCGGACTTTGTTTAAAATCCGTTTCCGTGCTCTAAGTCAAGAACCGGTTGACCTAGGATCATGAAACTTTACACAGTTGTTGCCCATGACCCAAGGAGGTGCCCTATTGTTTTTGGGTCACCAAGGTCAAAGGTCAAGGTCACAATCAGACTTTGTTTAAAATCCAATTCCGTGCCCTAAGTCAAGAACCGGTTGACCTAGGATCATGAAACTTTACACAGCTGTTGCCCATGACCCAAGGAGGTGCCCTATTGTTTTTGGGTCACCAAGGTCAAAGGTCAAGGTCACAATCGGACTTTGTTTAAAATCCGTTTCCATTCCCTAAGTCTAGAAACGGTTGACCTAGGATCATGAAACTTTACACAGCTGTTGCCCATGACCCAAGGAGGTGCCCTATTGTTTTTGGGTCACCAAGGTCAAAGGTCAAGGTCACAATCGGACTTTGTTTAAAATACGTTTCCGTTCCCTAAGTCAAGAAACGGTTGACCTAGGATCATGAAACTTTACACAGTTGTTGCCCATGACCCAAGGAGGTGCCCTATTGTTTTTGGGTCACCAAGGTCAAAGGTCAAGGTCACAATCGGACTTTGTTTAAAATCCGTTTCCGTGCTCTAAGTCAAGAACCGGTTGACCTACAGCACTTTTTCAGTAACAAGGCGCTAGTGGGGGATATTTGTCCGCTTTGCAACAGTTCTAGTTTGTGGCAGTTTTTGAAGTGGTTCACCCTAAAATTTTGCTGTTTGGGAAAGGGTTATACCAATGAGACACAATCTGGAAATAGGTCCCTTACAGCATTTGAGACAGATATGTTTCCAGATCAGCTTGTGTCGTAACCCTATCCTAAATGGCAAACATTTGGAATGTTCCAATTTGTAAGCTGCAGACGACAAAAATGGATGTTGAAAAGATAGAATTTGCATTCAATATGGAACAGAAATATTGAGACAATAGGAGAAATTCCTTATCATCAGTATTTTCTTCTTTTGTCTCAATGTTTTCCTAAACCTTTTAGTTTGGGGTGTCATAACCAGGTCTTGTTTGGGAAAGACAAGACCTGGTTTTGACGTCCCTAATAGAAAAGGCTTGGGAAAACATTTGAAGCAAAAGAAGAAACTGCTGATAACCAGCAGTTTCTCTTTTTGTCTCAATATTTTCTATGCCATATTTTACTCAAATCTTATCTTTAATAGCATCCATTTTGTTGTCTGTGGCAGTTTTTGAAGTGGACCAAAATTTTGTCGTTTGGGAAAGGGTTAATGCAGTATGACAGGGACCCATGCTACTCTCTCTTACAGAAGCTATACATCAAATTGATATTATTGGAGAACAACATGATTCCTGATCAGACTGCATGTATATGCAGGCTGATCTGGAACCACGATGAGCTCAAGAGCCTTAACGGGACTTTTTTGCTCCAGATCTTGGCTCAAATAGATGTTCCTAATAATATCGGATTCTTAGATTTGTTGCCTAAATTTCTGGCTGAAGTGTAACATAGGTAACTGTTTACATCAGAAGATGTTAAAGATGGTGTTAATGAGTTAATGACTGGTATAATGTGTTTACTCATTACCCACAACATTCATTAATCCAAGTAGCGGATCCAGGATTTCTATAAAGGGGGTTCGAACATACATGGGGTTTGTTTTCCTAGAATTACACAAATTTGACTGGATTTCTGTAGGAAAATGAATTGAATATACAGGGTACAGAGGCTCCTGAACCCCCTTCCTATCCACCACTGAACCCTTTAATTTAATAAATAACAAAATGGTACTTTTATCTGAATACATAGGTGTTGCAGACTGCATTGTTAATGTGACAAACTTAGATCAAAATTTACTGCCAACTATACACGCTTTGTACAAGATCTGAGTTGTTCTCTTTTAGCTTTGAATCTTGAAGCAACAGATACAACTTACTGTTAAAGGACAGTATGGGTCATGATTAGGCTGCACATAGATACAAGCATATCTTGATTAGGCTGCAAAAAATTAATAGATACAAGCTTATCTGATAGGGTTGTCTCAAAGTTACCAAAATGGCCTCTATACTAGATCTTAGCTTATGTAGTACATAAATACCTGACAATAAAGGTCTACAGAATTTCCCATAATGAAGGAAATGGTTTGTGAGTAAGAGCTTATTCTACAATTATAGGGATAAATTAAGCTTTATTGGAAATAATGAACTAGTGTTACCAAGTTTAATCAATGTACAAAATTTCTGCCATACTTCCCTCGAATTTAGAGATTTTTCCATTTTTGTATTGATTGGTTGTCATGGTAACAGATTAGGTAATAATAATGGATGACTGGGTACCCATTAGATGTACTTACCTACCGTACTTACCTACGCTTCTACTGTTGCTGTCATATTTACTACAAAAATACCGACTTTACTACAAAAATACTGATGAATCCATTTCAAGGCCAAATAACTTGACTTCAGACTTGAGTAGAAATATTTCTTAACAGAATAGGAGACTGTTGATATTATAATGATGGAATAACCCTTCCCTAAACAAGACCTGCTTTTGATAACCAGCAGTTTCTCCTTTTGCCTCAAAATTGTCTTTGTTCTACTGTGCACAAAGTCTTTATTTATAGACATCCATTTCATTTCCTGTGGCATATTTAAGATTTCGAAAGTCTAAAATGGCTGCCTTTTTGAAAAACTTGAAAATCCTAAAGGATGATGCCAATTTTAAAGTATGTCATCATGAGCAATACTATACATATTTGCCGACCGATTTATCAGTTTTTGGCAACATTTTTCTGCCGACGATTATAAACGAGTCTGTCCGATGACTGATGTGTTTTATCGTCTTTTCGTCGCGGGTGTAGATTTTTACGCGGGTCATTATTTCTGCAAATAAGAGTTTTGTTTACCCTGGAAATATGGTGATTGGATTACGTTGTTAGCTTACCGTCTGCGTTGAAAATGCAGACGTGAAGAAGTTAATGATGTTTGTCTAGCATACAAATATAACATATCACCGGACAGCAAAATTTTAGACTGGTCCAAATTCAAAGATCGCACAGACACAATTTCAAGTGAATAAAATTTTATATTATTGATCTTTTGGGGTAGAAAACATTGTGGGAAATGAAGAAATTGCTTGTCACAAGCAATTTCTTCATTTTCCACAAAGGTTTCCAAAGCTATTATCTTATCTTTTGAGGAGTTCAAAATAGTCAATATTTGGGAATGTGTTAATGATGTTTGTCTAGCATACAAATATAACATATCACTGGACAGCAAAATTTTAGACTGGTCCAAACTCAAAGATATTGCACACAACAATTTCAAGTGATGTAATAATTTCTATGTCTCTACAAACTTTTAGACAGGATCAAATTCAAAGACATTGTAGACAATTTCAAGTGATTTTATAACTTCAATGTCAAAATTTTACAATGTCTCAAAAGTCATAGTGTCATGATTATCTGAGCTCATTATGTACAGTGTCTTATTTTGTGATGGATTATATTGATAAAGAAAAATTGCAGGCTCTTTTTCAGAGAATTCTGTTAGTAAAGCAAGGGAATTGAAGAAGTTATGGATTCATGCAGTCTGATCTGGAACCATGTTGGTCTCAAAATTTGTTTAGTCCTAAATCCCAGCTCAAAATTACACCCTGCAATAAAAGTTCAAGAACGCATTTCTAGTTCTAGAACTGTTGTAGAACATTCTAGAATGTTAAATGGCACTTCTAGAACTGTTCTAGAACAGTTCTAGAAGTGCCACTTAACATTCTAGAATGTTCTACAAAAGTTCTTGAACTTAAATTAACTTTTCGCAAGGGACACTATCCTATTTTCTCCTGTCTGATCACCATGATAAATATGGGCATGATAAAGTAAATTAAGACTGCTCATTTACAGAGTATTAGACCAAGGGAAATGAAGGAGCCACAGAGAACATCATGGATCTTGATCAGACTGCATGTATATCGTCGTTGTAAATGCAAAACCTCGTATCTCGGTTTTGGAAAAATTTAAAGGGGAGGGAAAAAAGTGTAGTAACTTTTCCCCAACTGAAATGTCTTACTTGAAATTTGGACATAGTGTTCTCAAATAATGTGTCAATAATACTGATCAGTCAAAATATCTCAAAACCTGCGAGAATCGTCTACACAGGTAGGGGACACAAGTTTGTACTTTGAAAATCGCACCAATCGACATACGAGGTTTTGCATTTACACCGACGATATGCAGGTTGATCAAGATCCATGTTGGTCTCAAAAGTTGTAAAACCACATATCCATGCTCAATTGTATAACGGACGAGAATTGACCTGGCAGAGCATTCCATTCGATAAGCATGGTCTGCTCTGCCAGGTCATTTCGCGTGAGGTATACAATGTCTTTTTATCTCATGCCGGATCAATATTATAAATGTGGCCATGATAAAGTGAAGGCTCATTTTATACAGAGAATCACGTTAGTGGACCATGGGGGATGGAGATTAGCATTGCCTTAATCAGGTTCTAGAAACAAGTAATATAAATGACATGCTTACTCAATTTGAATGGAGAAAATTCGGTCCTGGTGGCCCAATTCTTGGATACATTTCCAGACATAAGACAGGCTCTAGAATGTTCTAGAAGTGCCATTTAACATTCTAGAATGTTCTAGAATAGTTCATTTAAATGAACTTTTCGCAGGGGAGCTCAGTTCAAAACTTTCATAAATGTTATTGTACGTTCTCATTGAATGGTGCAATTTTAGACTTCTCAAATCTGAAAAGAGCAGGCTGCAGAAGACAAAAAATATCAAAATAAGGAAATTGTTTATCATAGAAAATACAGAGGGAGAAAGGAGAAATTGCTGATTATCAACAGTTTCTCCTTTTACGTCAATATTTTCTGTGCTTTAATTTACACAATCTCTCCTTTTGATGTCAATCATCTCATTATCTACCAAGCCTTTATAATTGGACTGGTCTTGACATCCCCAATGAAAAAAATCCAGGAAAATATTGAGACAAAAGAAGAAAATGCTGAGAATCAGTATTTTCTTGTTTAGTCTCAAAATATTATTTACTATTTCATTGAATTATGGCTAAGGGATGCCATTTGACTCCCTCACAAGCAAATGCTTGGGAAAACATAGTGAAAAATGAAGAAATTGCTTGTGACAAGCAATTTCTTCATTTCCCACAATGTTTTCTACCAAGAAAGACCAAAAAATGTTTCATAATTTCATTGAATTAAAATTGTCCTGTGCAGAGTCTTTGAAAATGGATCAGTCTCAAATTTTTGCCATCTGATGAAGGCTGTTAAAATTGCTTCTAATCTATTCTATTCTGTTCTGTTTGCAGGAGGGAAGCCCTTTTATAGTGTGCATGACTTATGCTTTTCAAACCCCAGAAAAATTGTGCTTTATTTTGGATTTAATGAACGGAGGGGACCTACATTATCATCTTTCACAACACGGAGTGTTCTTGGAAAAGGAGGTCCGATTTTATGCAGCTGAGGTGATATTGGGTCTGGAACATATGCACAGTCGGTTTGTCGTGTATAGAGATCTAAAGGTGGGTTGTACTAGAGCTGCAGATTTGGGGGAGTGAAGGCTTTTCAAAATAACGCAATATTTCATTTACTATTCATCAAACCGTATGTTGTGCATACTCATTTGCATCGTCTCGACGAGACGATTCAAAGGAGTACCCACATCATAGGGTTTGGAATTGTAATAACAAAGTTAGAATGTCTTCACACCCCCCCCTCCCCCCCCCCCCCCCCACACTTTTCTGTTGCTCTATCTTTAGCTCACCTTAGCACGAAGTGCTGAGGGTGAGCTATTGTGATCGCTCACCGTCCGTCTGTCCGTCTGTCTGTCCACAATTACTAAAAAATCTTCTCCTCCCAAACTATTAGGTCTAGAGTCTTGAAATTTTGTATGTAGTATTGTCTCAATGCCCTCTACCAAAATACTTCAAATTATTGTGCTTAAAGAAAAATTGGCCCTATGTTGTGGGGTTTAAAGTTTCACACAGAAACACAGTTAAAGTCAGTTTTCTCAAAGACTATTTGGCCTAGAGTCTTGAAATTTTGCATGAATTTACATCTCATAAACCTCTAACAGAATACTAAAAATCATCACATTCCAAGGAAAGAAGCCCTATGTTGTTGGTTCTGGAATTTTCAAGTGAGGAATTGTTTTGACCAGGTAGATCTTATCACATATCTCATCCTTAAAATAACAGTTTGGGGTCTATAATCAGATTATGCAGATCATAATATCAGATAAAGAATGCATGGAGCTACAGATAAAAGGAGGTAAAAACATTCTATATTTGATGTTTAAAATCTAATTGCTTTGTTATGGGTACTCATTTGAATAGTCTTGATTTAAGAATTCAAATGAATACCCTCAACATAGGGTGTTATAATATTAAAAAGATATTTTATGATTCTGAAAGCCATTACCCTCTTTTACCTGTATCCCTGAGGCACTTAAGTATGTTTACTCTATCTAGCGATCAACTAAATACTTTAACCCTTTCCTGGAAAGACCTTGTTTTGAAGTCCCTATTAGAAAAGGCTTTGGAAATTAATGAGTCAAATGAAGAAAATGCTGATTCTCCTTTTACCTCAATATTTTATTTTATTCAATTTTTATGCCCCCGTATCGAGAGATCGGGGGCATATTGTTTTACTCATGTCCGTCTGTCTGTCTGTCCGTCCGTCTGTCCGTCCGTCTGTCCGAAAACTTAACCTTGGCCTTTTCTCCAAAAGTATTTGACATACAAAGCTCAAATTTGGTATGCAACTTCCTTTCAATGATATCTATCTGTTCCTTGCAATTTGACCTTCCTCAAGGTCATCCCTTAACCCTTATCAACCCTTTACTCTACGAAAACTTAACCTTCTATTCCGAAAACTTAACCTTTGCCTTTTCTCCAAAAGTATTTGACATACAAAGCTCAAATTTGGTATGCAACTTCCTTTCAATAATATCTATCTGTTCCATGCATTTTGACCTTCCTCAAGGTCATCCCTTAACCCTTATCAACCCTTTACTCTACGAAAACTTAACCTTCTATTCGGAAAACTTAACCTTTGCCTTTTCTCCAAAAGTATTTGACATACAAAGCTCAAATTTGGTATGCAACTTCCTTTCAATGATATCTATCTGTTCCATGCATTTTGATCGTCCTCAAGGTCATCCCTTTACCCTTAATAACCCTTTACTCCACAAAAATTTAACATTTACCTTTGCCTTTTCTCCAAAATTATTTGACATACAAAGCTCAAATTTGGTATGCAACTTCCTTTCAATGATATCTATCTGTTCCATGCAATTTGATTGTCCTCAAGGTCATCCCTTTACCCTTAATAACCCTTTACTCCACGAAAATTTAACATTTTTGAAGAATGGCCATTTCGGGGGCATTTGTGTTTCACAAACACATCTTGTTTATATGCTAGTTTATTGTAAAACGAATCCTATTTGTACCGCTGTCAATTTTGTATTCTGAACTTTCAAATTGGAACAGTCTATTTCCTGTCTGTACCTTTCTGTATGGGAAAGCATTATGCCCTTTCTCTACCATACACAGGTTTGCCTCGCCAACAGAAAAGGCTTGTAAATGATATGGTAAAAGAAGAAAATGTTGATAACTTGATAGCCTGTGTTGTCTCATTTTGCCTCATCATTTTCTCTGCATTTTTAGCTCCACTGGCCTTCAGGCCAGCGGGCTATTGTCATGGCGCTGTGTCCGTCGTGCGTGCGTCCGTGCGTGCGTGCGTCCGTCCGTCCGTCCGGTCGTCAACTTTTTCTTTAAAAATCTTCTCCTCAGAAACCACTTGATGGATTTCAATCAAACTTCACAGGAATGATCCCTAGGTGGTCCTCTATCAGATTCCTAAAATTAGTTCTGATTGAACTAGAAAGTCTGGAGTTATCTGCCCTTGAATTAAACAATGGCTGTTTTGACTTTGTTTTCACTCTAGCCACTACAAATATTTATCAATCAAGACAAAACTTGGTCAGAATGTTGGTGCTGATAAGATCTTGCCTGAGTGCAATTTTCAGCTTGATCTAAATATTATGTCATGAGTTATGTGCCCTTGAAATTGGCAAAATTACCATTTTTGACCTTATTTTTACTCAAACAACTATAAATATCCACCAATCAACACGAAACTTTCATGTAATTTTACTGGCCATAAGTTCTTGCATGTGTGTAATTTTCAGCTTCATAGGAATCTTAAATCATGATTTTTCTGCCCTTGAATTTGACAAAAATGCTGTTTTCGACTTTGATTTTACACTCTTTACATCCACAAATATTGAACAGTCAAGTCAAGACTTAAACAAGATGTAAGTGAAGTTGAGATCTTGCTTTAGTGTGATTCTTAGCTAGATAGGAATATAAATCCTCAGTTATATGCCTTTCAATTTGACAAAATTGCTAATTGTGACTTTTTTTCACTTTAACAGCCAAACTCATTCTAATAAAGATAAAGCTTGGTAACCAATTGATCTTATATGAATATGTTTTCAGCTTTCTAGTTATACATGAATGCAGTCTTTATCAACACCTGTTTTATCATCTACAGCAGCTTGTAATTATGTCTGCTCTTATGTTATGTTGTTTGGAAAAGGTTTAACCATAACCAAATCCTTACTGTTCGATGAATATTTCCCCTATGTTGTTGGTTCCATATAAATGATAGAGGGCAATGTTTGACAATCTTTTCAAATTTTTAAGGCTTGAAGATAATTTTTAGCTCACCTGAGCACGAAGTGCTCAAGGTGAGGTATTGTGATCGATCAATGTCCGGCGTCCGTCTGTCCGTCTGTCCGTCACGGCGTCAACAATTTCTTTAAACGACATCTCCTCCTAAACTACTGGGTCAAAATCAACCAAACTTGGCAGAAATGTTCCTTGGGTGGTCCCTTATGAAAATTGCTAAAAGAATTGAAATCCATGAAAAACTGTGGTTGCCGTGGCATCGGAAAATGGGAAATTTCACAAAAGCTCAACAATTTCTTTAAATGACATCTCCTCCTAAACTACTGGGTCAATATCAACCAAACTTGGCAGAAATGTTCCTTGGGTGGTCCCTTATAAAAATTGCTAAAAGAATTGAAATCCATGAAAAACTCTGGTTGCCGTGGCATCTGAAAATGGGAAAATTTCACAAAAGCTCAAAAATTTCTTTAAACGACATCTCCTCCTTAACTTCTGGGTCAAAATCAACCAAACTTGGCAGAAATGTTCCTTGGGTGGTCCCTTATAAAAATTGCTAAAAGAATTGAAATCCATGAAAAACTCTGGTTGACGTGGCATCAGAAAATGGGAAATTTCACAAAAGCTCAAAAATTTCTTTAAACGACATCTCCTCCTAAACTACTGGGTCAAAATCAACCAAACTTGGCAGAAATGTTCCTTGGGTGGTCCCTTATAAAAATTGCTAAAAGAATTGAAATCCATGAAAAACTCTGGTTGCCGTGGCATCGGAAAATGGGAAATTTCACAAAAGCTCAACAATTTCTTTAAATGACATCTCCTCCTAAACTACTGGGTCAAAATCAACCAAACTTGGCAGAAATGTTCCTTGGGTGGTCCCTTATGAAAATTGCTAAAAGAATTGAAATCCATGAAAAACTCTGGTTGCCGTGGCATCAGAAAATGGGAAATTTCACAAAAGCTCAAAAATTTCTTTAAACAACATCTCCTCCTAAACTACTGGGTCAAAATCAACCAAACTTGGCAGAAATGTTCCTTGGGTGGTCCCTTATAAAAATTGCGAAAAGAATTGAAATCCATGAAAAACTCTGGTTGCCGTGGCATCTGAAAATGGGAAAATTTCACAAAAGCTCAAAAATTTCTTTAAACGACATCTCCTCCTAAACTTCTGGGTCAAAATCAACCAAACTTGGCAGAAATGTTCCTTGGGTGGTCCCTTATAAAAATTGCTAAAAGAATTGAAATCCATGAAAAACTCTGGTTGCCGTGGCATCAGAAAATGGGAAATTTCACAAAAGCTCAAAAATCTCTTTAAACGACATCTCCTCCTAAACTACTGGGTCAAAATCAACCAAACTTGGCAGAAATGTTCCTTGGGTGGTCCCTTATAAAAATTGCTAAAAGAATTGAAATCCATGAAAAACTTGTTGCCGTGGCATCGGAAAATGGGAAATTTCACAAAAATTCAATAATTTCTTTAAACAACATCTCCTCCCTAACTTCAGTGTTAAAATCAACCAAACTTGGCAGAAATGTTCCTTGGGTAGTCCCTTATAAAAACTGCTAAAAGAATTGAAATCCATGAAAAACTCTGGTTGCCGTGGCAGTGAAAAATGGGAAATTTAAAAAAAATTCAACTATTTCTTTAAACGACATCTCCTCCTTAACTTCTGGGTTAAAATCAACCAAACTTGGCAGAAATGTTCCTTGGGTGGTCCCTTATAAAAATTGCTAAAAGAATTGAAATCCATGAAAAACTCTGGTTGCCGTGGCAGTGAAAAATGGGAAATTTAAAAAAAAATCAACTATTTCTTTAAACGACATCTCCTCCTTAACTTCTGGGTTAAAATCAACCAAACTTGGCAGAAATGTTCCTTGGGTGGTCCCTTATAAAAATTGCTAAAAGAATTGAAATCCATGAAAAACTCTGGTTGCCGTGGCAGTGAAAAATGGGAAATTTAAAAAAAAATCAACTATTTCTTTAAACGACATCTCCTCCTTAACTTCTGGGTTAAAATCAACCAAACTTGGCAGAAATGTTCCTTGGGTGGTCCCTTATAAAAATTGCTAAAAGAATTGAAATTCATGAAAAACTCTGGTTGCCGTGGCAGTGGAAAATGGTAAATTTCACAAAAGCTCAACAATTTCTTTAAAAAAACATCTCCTCCTTAACCTCTGGGTTAAAATCAACCAAACTTGGCAGAAATGTTCCTATGGTGGTCCCTTATTAAAATTGCTAAAAGAATTGAAATCCATGAAAAACTCTGGTTGCCGTGGCATCGGAAAATGGGAAATTTCACAAAAGCTAAAAAATTTCTTTAAAATCAACCAAACTTGGCAGAAATGTACCTTAGGTGGTCCCTTATAAAAATTGCTAAAAGAATTGAAATCCATGAAAAACTCTGGTTGCCGTGGCATCGGAAAATGGAAAATATCACAAAAACTTAACAACTTCTTTAAACGACATCTCCTCCTTAACTTCTGGGTTAAAATCAACCAAACTTGGCAGAAATGTTCTTTGGGTGGTCCATTATGACAATTACTAAAAGAATTGAAATCCATGAAAAACTCTGGTTGCTGTGGCATCAGAAAATGGGAAATGTCATAAAGCTCATCAATTACTGTAAACAACATCTCCTCCTAAACTACATGGCCAAATTCTTCTCTGGGACCACAATGCGTAACATATGCAAAGTTATTTGGCATTATTAAAACATTACTCAGGTGAGCGATTTAGGGCCCTCAGGGTCCTCTTGTTTTGCCTTGTTTTAGAACTATTAAAATTATTCCTATGCTGTAGGCCTTTGCTTTTTGTACAGAAAAAAAGTTCATGTAAGTTGTGTGTGTCATATTGTCATATAGTTCAAGATATCATTATGCTTTGAAAATAAGCTCTACCATGAGGTATTCTAGATTTGAAAAAAAGGGGACAGGTTTAGAATTGTCTTAGAATTTCCAAACCTTAAAGTGACATTTCACAATTATTTCTACATAAATTTTACTTTTATTCTATCTGAAAGAGAATGTTTTTTTTATGAAAATTCTGAAAATTTCAAGCCAAAATATTAAACGGTTTACGAGAAATATATAAATTTGTGCTAAAATTAAACAAATTGTTGTGGACAACAGTTCAGAATTATATAGATTTTGTCATTTCTGTCTCAACTTTAAAGGCATATTTTTCGCTTATAAATAACAACTTAAAAACTGATAACATTTCTACGCATTAGATTAAACAATCTTTGCATCAAGACATACTTTAAAAAAAGAAATAAACGTGAAATGTCACTTTAAGGTATAAAGTGCCTAATTAAAAACACCACTTTCTAGCCATACGAAATGTATCAAATTACACACACTTGTAAATACACTTCACATAAGTTGATTCACCGTGGCAGATTTCAAGATTATGCTTCAAGAAGAAAATAATTTACAAATTTCATTTTACTCTATATTCATATGCAAGGGAGGTAATTTTGAACATTTTTGTCAAATATTTCCATAAATATGCATTAATTCAAAATTCTAAACCGTACAAAATGCTTATGTTTGTATTTGGAATGGAAATGTAACACAGTTTAGGAATTACTGGCACTTTTCAAATTTCGCTGCTGGCTTTTTGGTGCTAATTAGGCCCTTCTTACCTTAAGGTATTTGACCCATCATTAAAAACTCCACTTTCTAGCAATGGGGCATGCATCAAATTACACACTCTTGTAAAAACATTTCAAATAAGTTGATTCGCCATGCCGGATTTCAAGATTATGCTTCAAGAAGGAAATAATCTACAAATATGGCACTTTTCAAATTTAGCCTCTGGCTCTTTGGTGCTTATGATGGGTTGCATATGTTAAGTTCTATGGTTTCTAAATATTATAGCCCAATGACCTGTTTCCAAAATTAATGCTTCGATTTGTCTATGTGCAATGGAAGTTCAGCAATATTTTGTGGATTTTCTGATTTTAAATACAGATATAGTGAAAAATCTTTGACAATCTTTTCCCAAATTGTGCTTTGAAATTAACGATAGGAATTGGCTGACGAGTTGCCTTGAGACATGCTTGTTATTGACTGAGACATGGAAGAGTTGCTTCTCTTATGATGGGACATTTATCCCTATTGAGGTTGGTAAAGCTGGTCTTTGAAATTAAGTGTGTACCATTGTCATATGACTCCTTTTCAAAATCCTCGGAAATTTAAAAGGTTTGCTAAAAAGTATGTCTCTGGGTGCTCTAAGGTGAGCGATATAGGACCATCTTGGTCCTCTTGTACTTTATTTTCATATTCCTGAAGGTCCATATTATGTTATGGTCCCTGTTGTCTGTTGTGTGTGCAACTCCTACAATTTCAATCAGAATTTGATCAAATTTGCCACAAAGAGTCTCCACAGACAAACTGGTGGACAGACAAACAGGGGCGCAGCATAATGATATTTTGGCATATCATCGCAACATTATATATTATAATGTCTGTCCATATGCTGTTTATTTCATTCTGTTGAAGGTAATTCCTTATATAACCAATTCTTATGGAAATTACCTAGATTATGAAGGCCCATGTTAATTAATCTGTCAAAAGTAAAAACCATTGTTCAATATTTATCTAAGAAGTTGATAAAAAGAAAATTGTCAACTGACTACGGACAGAATGTGTGTCATTAGTAATAAATACAACAGATACAGCCTAATTACAAAGCACAATCACTGTTCTAATTACAAATTGAACAAATTATCACATTTTACAACAACCATTTCATTCTGATTGAATACCGTATTTCTGTTTGTAAAGGCAATTGTGGAGCTGCACATTACAGGGCTACGGATAAGAAGGGGTGATGGGTTTTCAAAATGCAATATTTCATTAATTGTTTATCAAACCCTAAGTTGTGGGTACTCATTTGAATTGTCTCCTGGAGACAATTCAAATGAGCACCCACAACATAGTGTTTGGATTTGAAATAACAAATTTAGAATAGTTTCATTCCCTGTTATCTGTTGCTTTTACATTGGATACTTGATTTAAAAAGCTGTCATTGTGAGGAAAAATATGATCAAAAACTTATCTTAAAAAAATACAATTCAGCTGTTTAACTAAAGATACTTGCCCAAAAGTTTATATTCTTTAACAACTTCAGCTGTTTGTATCTGACTGTGTTTTAGCTCATTTTTGTCTGCTCAGGGCCTACACTTTCATATTTAATTCAATCTTGCTGTAGTGCATCTCAGTTTGGTAAATCGGAACTTAATGTTCAAGGAGCTAATGTCACAAGCCCCTAGTGCCAAGTTAACCTGGCCTAAATATTATAACGAACTAGTAAAATATATGAAGTAGAGCCTTGATATTGCACAAATACCAAAGATACCTCCTGCCATAACCTTTCATTTAGGACTTAACACTTTCCCAAACAAGACCTGATTTTGACGTCCCTAATAGAATTGGC
Source organism: Fragum sueziense (assembly GCA_963680895.1). Lineage (NCBI taxonomy): Eukaryota > Metazoa > Mollusca > Bivalvia > Cardiida > Cardiidae > Fragum > Fragum sueziense. The sequence goes on from OY804603.1 coordinate 43,778,678, forward strand.
TTTGGAAAACATTGAGACAAAAGAAGAAACTGCTGATAACCAGCAGTTTCTCCTTTTGTCTCAATATTTTCTGTGCTTTATTGTACAGAATACCTATCTTTAATTTCATCAATTTTGTTGTCCGCATCATCTTTCAAATTGGATCACCCTAAAATTTTGTCATTCGGGAAAGGGTTTTAAACCATTGACCCCCCACCCCCCCACCCCCAACCCCACCACCACAACCTACATTATCGTTTTACATCTTCTGATGGAAAGATGCTCTTATTAGGATAAATGTAGCATTTTGTGTTTTAAAAGTGCAGTCTGCTTGAAATTGAAAATTATATGGTCATAAAATTTATGTGTGCATATTAACTATATTTTAAACCAATGAAATGTACAGAATAATTATAAATTGTAATCACCACAGATGTGAAATGATATTATTACCTTAACCCATTACCAGACGACAAAATTTAATTTTGGACTGTTCCAATTTGAGAGGTGTTGCAGACGACAATTTCAAGTTGATGAAATTACAAAAATCTTTTCATTTTGGGTAAGAAAACATTGTGAAAATGAATTTTCCATAATGTTTTCCCAAGCCTTTTCTTGTGAGGGAGTCAAAAGGCGTCACTGTGCAGTAATGGGTTAACCCTTTCCCAAACATGACCTGGTTTTGACGTCCCTAATAGAAAAGTCTTGGGAAAACATTGAAACAAAAGAAGAAACTGCTGATAACCAGCAGTTTCTCCTTTTGTCTCAATATTTTCTGTACCATATTTTACACAAATCCAATCTTTATTAACATCCATTTTGTCATTTGTGGCAGTTTTTGAAGTGGATCACCCCAAAATGTTGTCGTTTGGGAAAGGGTTAAGCCTTTCCCAAACAGCAAAATTTCAAACTCCTTTATCCATTTCAAAAGTGGTTGCAGATGACAAAATGGTAGTTGATGGTGATAAGATGTGTATTCAATATAGCTCTGAAAATATTGAGATAAAAGCAGAAAAAAGCTGGTAACAAGCATTTTCTTCTTTTGCTTCAATGCTTTCCTAAGCTTTTCCATCAGATATATCAAGCCCGGTCTTGTTTTGGAAAGGGTTAATAATTGCAGTAGTTTGGTCCGCTTTGCATCAAAATGCAATTGTTATACATGTATGCAATTTGGTTTAAAAACTTAAGTTGCATCATTACAATTGCAGTGGCGTGTTGTTGCTTTTGTGAGGGAAAAGAAAGAAAGACATTTGTATGTCCTTTTCATGGAAACATTGTAAAGAAGATGAGCATTTTACAAATAACAAACTTCAAGACTGGTCCAAATTCATATAAACATGTTGTAGAGGGCGATTCCAAGTGAATGAAAGTTAACATTACTTTGTCTTTTTGGATAGAAAACATTTTGGAAAATGAAGAAATTGCTTTTGAAAAGCAATTTCTTCATTCTCCTCAAAAGCAATTTCTTCATTCTCCACAATGTTTTCCAAAGCCTTTGTTTTGTGTATAATAGTAAGATTTCATTAAGCTAGTTCAAAATGGTCATGTAATGAATTAAATATCACATTTTGGCAGACAATGTCTGTCAGTGTTGGGTTCATGTTGAACCAGTGTTACCACGGTGGATAATCATGCGATACAATATTTTCAGAAAATCTTCAATAATTTTGTAAATACTGGACCGATTTGAATTCCGCTTGAAGCAGAGAATGTGGACAGACGTAGCGCATTAGATAGACAAGTTGATTTTTGAAAAATCAACTGATAAAAAAGTTATTGAAGATAAACCAAAATTTTGGTTTATCTTCAATAACTTTTTTATCAGTTAATTTTTTAAAAATCCAACACATCCAGTTTATTCCTGGCATTTTCCCACATTCTCTGCTTCAAACCGAATTCAAATTGGTCAAGTATTAAAAAAGATATTGAAGATTATCCGAAATTCTGAGTCACATGATTATATACATCGTGGTTACTGCACAATTTATTCTAATCTCCTTATTTTTATCCATTTCAGCCAGCAAATATTTTACTAGATGAAAATGGTCATGTACGAATATCAGATCTAGGACTAGCCTGTGATTTTTCAAAGAAAAAACCTCATGCCAGTGTGTAAGTAGAAAATAGTTTTATTTTTAGCGAGCCAGGACTTTATGTCTGAGGAGCTAATGCCACAGCCCTTGTGTCGGCATCATATCTTCAAAAACTTTAATCTGGCCTATATCTCAGGAACTATCAGTGATACAGGCTTGATACTTTACACATGAATACCTCCTGCCAAGAGCTTCATTTGGGACCATGACCTTTGACCTTGACCATGGAGTTTGACCTACTTTGGAAAAATTAAGCTGTTGTGACAAGCTCTCGTATAGGCGAGCTTCGTTGTCCGCGGACAACTCTTGTTATGATCCGTCACACTGATATTGTTCATCAAACTCTATGTTGTGGTTACCTATTGGAATAATCACACTTGGTTAGACTACTTTCCTTGCAATGTTTTCAAAAAATTCTCAGATTGGACAATTTTTGTCAAGAGTTGAAGACTGCATGTAAAATTGAGAGAGAGTAATATAGTTATCCCTTTCTCAAGACCTTGCCTTGATGTCCACAATAAAAAGGATCTGGGAAAACATTTGGGCAAAAGAAGAAAAATCTGATAATCAGCATTTTCTCCATTTGCCTCAATATTTTCCTGACTATAAAGTTGAAAATTCTCTCTTCAGCAATATCCAATTTGTCATCATCAGCAGCTGTGAAATCGAAGCCCCCTAATATTTTGCTGTTTGGTAGGTTATACCATTCCCACACATTGACGCTTTTTTAGCACCCCATGAGATAAAGACTTGTGAAAACATTTTGTGACAGCAATTTCTTCATTTCCCAATATGCAGTCTACCCCAAAAGACAAAAAAAACCTGCTATTCCATTTCCTTGAAACCGCGGCCATTGCGCAGTTGGTAGCGCTTCTGCCTCTCTTTCGAGAGATCGGTTCGATACCTGGCCGCGGCAAATACCCTTTCTGATAAAAATGTCACCCATCAATGGTTTGATATCGTGAACCTATGTGGGGGAGCAGCTGGAGGCTCGGTTAGGGTTTTGTGGTACTACTGGTATGAGAAATGACAGGAATCCATGGTTAGGTGCTTCAGCCGCCGCGATACGACCTTAGTAGTTGAAAACGGCGTAAAAGCCCATTAAAACCAAAATCGATTCCCTTGAAGTTGTTGTCTGCAACATCTTTGGATTTGGACCAGTGTAAAATTTTGTCGTTTTGTAGAAGGTTAAATTAGATTGTCTCAGTCAGTCACTCTCTCTGTTAGACCTTCAGGATTTCCCCTGTGACATTCAGAGTAATTTTCCCTCATTCTCTCTCAGACATTTTTTACTCATATTTCTTCTTCTACTACTGTTTTCCCTTAACCCCCCTTCCCAAGTGGTCAAGACTTAGAATGAAAACTGCTGCAGACATCAAAATAGATGTTGATAAAGATATAATTTGTGTACAATATATCAGAGAAAATATTGAGACAAAAGGAGAAAATGGTGATAATCAGCATTAATTTATTTTGCCTCAATGTTTCCCCATTCTATAAGGGAATTCAATGTTTTGTCTTGTTAGGAAAATGGTATACTATAAAGGAATTTATATGTCAGATGGGTCAATAATGTCACTGCCCTAGCCATTTCATCCATCTTTCTGTCCATTAGCAATTTCCTGTCTGCTGAAAATCAAATCCTTTATTTTAGAAAAAAATGAAAATTGAGATAAAACTAGCTGCTTAGGATTAGAATTCAAATGCATTACAATTGCGTTTCATCTCTTTCTACAAAGGTGTATCGGGCCACCTCTACTAGAATACAACTATAGAATCAATATTAAATAAAACCTTCCAGCTACAAATCTGATATCAGTCTCAACGACTCTGATTTTCAATTGGTTTGGTTACAATTTTGTTATAAACCATTTTCATGCTAAATAAAATCAGTTATAAAGACAAGATTAATCTGGGTATGGGTCCAGCAACCGTTCAAACAAAAAACATCCAGACTGTTATATAAAGGTACATTGGAAGGTTACCTATTGGAAGATCTCAACGTTCAAACAAAAAACATCCAGACTGTTATATAAAGGTACATTGGAAGGTTACCTATTGGAAGATCTCGACTAGAATACTACTGCATATTAGATAGAGGCTGTATAGTAGATTCTACGCGAAATAAACGTTCAAAGGCGCAGCCTTTGAGCGTTTATTTCATGTAGAATGTACTATACAGACTCTATCTGACTTAGTGTTTGTCAACCAATAAAAACACTCGCTTCTACTGTCATTCTTCAAGCCACGCCTCCAACCGGAGCTACTATCAAGCAGATCTTACTGAAATTACATCATTTTTCATAAAATTACATCATTTTTCATAGCTGCACAGGAAACGGGGGCGTGGCTATGTATATCCGTGACATAAACTGACTGAACTGACAGTTCATGTGACATATAGCGCCAAAATTTTCAAAAATACTGCAATTTCATTGGTCCAAAAACTAGGACAAACACTAAAGAATCAATATGTTACATCCTCAGCTATCCTGTGTCAGTTACTGTGATTCTCTACAAGCGCGGATCCAGGTATTTTTCCCAGGGGGGTCAACCAATCTTTAACCCCTTTTTGCCAAATTCCAGGGGGGGTCAGGGGTTTACTTTGGATCCGCGCATACAGATACCATGAAGGACTAAATGTAACAACAGTTTGTAGTGGCACACAGGGACGAATGACACAGCTATTTTGGGACATAACAAGTAATCTTTTTGATAACCGCTTTTTTCGCCAAATTCCAGGGGGGGTCATGACCCCCTGACGCATGCTCTATCTGTTATTGTGTAAATCTAGGTACATGCAGTCACTATTTTATAGGATCTTAAAATCCTGATTGACATAAGTTTGACCAGGGACCCATGAGTCTACAACGTCCCCAAATTCATTTTGTTGTCTGCAGCAGCTTTCAAATTGGACCGCCCAAATGTTTAATGTTTGGGAAAGGCTTAACCAGAGGATGGATGCTATGGTGGTCACCAGTATTCCCCCTTAATTAACCTATTACCAGATGGCAAAGTTTTAGTCTTGTCCAAATTCAAAGATGTTGCAGATGACAATCTAAAGTGAATGATATTAATATATTTTGGTTTTTGGGGCGGAAAATATTGTGGGAAATGGAAAAAATGCTTGTCACAAGCAATTTCTTCATTTCCCACACTGTTTTCCAAAGCCTTTTTCTTTGAGGGCGTCAAAAGGTGTCATTGTGCAGTGATAGGTTAAAATAAGTAAAAGTAGCACATTTTGTTGTTTACACCTTTCAAATCAGACTCCTTTGAAATGTTTTCTGTCTGTAACTTTTCTATTGAATAAACACAAATTGTACCATTTGAAGTTCTATCAAATTAGTTCAGTTGAATTTTGTTTTGTCTGGTAATGGGTTACAATGCCCCAGAAATATCTTCTACTATTCGAGACCTTCCAATGTTACAATTTGTGCTTGTTCCATTATAAAAGTTACAAATCTGTTTGATATAGAATCAATATTGTGTATGCCTGTAGGGCTGTATGGCTTTGTCAGGTCTATTTGTGATTTGGTGCCTGGTTCATCAAGTACTTCTACGTAAACATTGTTATTAGGCATTCTAAGTCAATCCATCATAAGATACCAAACAATTTGTGCAGCTCTGGGCATCATCTGTGGCAACGGAAATTGACGAGGGTATCCCTCGTCAATTTCTGTTGCCACGTCTGATGCCAGAAATTGACAAAGGTATAACATTATCAATCTCTGTGGCAAACTGATGACATTGTCAATTTCCATGGCAAATGGATGACACCCGAAGTTGCACTAAGTGTTTTGCATCTCACAAATCTGTGTGTTTGATATAAAGTCAATATTACGTATGGGTCTAGCCAGTGTGTCACTGATTATTTGTGATGACTTTGTCAGGTCTATTTGTGATTTGATGACTGGTTCATCGAGTACTTCTTCATAATCATTGTTAAGGGTATTCCATCAATTTTAAGATACCAAACACTTTGTTCAGCTCTGAGTGTCATCTGCGATAACCGAAATTGACAAGGGTGTCCCTCGTCAAATTTTTTGCCACAGTTGATGCCCAGAAATTGACAAAGGTATTCCATTGTCAATTTCTGTGGCAAACAGATGATGCCCAAAGTTGCACAAAGTGTTTTGCTTCTAATGATGGATGGAATACCTTAAGTTGCCAATAGTAAAAAAATTGTTTCTCTTAGGTCAGCCTGGTTACAAATCTGTGTGTTTGATCGTCGTTGTAAATGCAAAACCTCGTATCTCGTTTTTGGAAAATTCTAAAGGGGAGGGAATAAAGTGTAATAACTTTTCCCAAACTGAAATGTTTTACTTGAAATTTGGAAATATTGTTCATAAATAATGTATCATTGATACTGATCGGTGAAAATATCTCAAAACCTGCAAGAATTGTTTAAATTGGACACACAAGTTTGTACTTTGAAAATCGCTAGAACCGACATACGAGGTTTTGCATTTACACCGACGTGATATAAAATCAGTATTACATAATGCCTCTAGCCAGGTTTTTACTGGATAATGGTGAAGGTTTTGTCAGGTCTATTTGTGATTTGATGGCTGTTTTATCAAGTGCACATAGCTATTTCTTGGTAAATTCTGCTAATCCTTTTTCCCAAATTTTGTTTGTCAAGTCAGCATGGTTACATTAATCTATGTGTTTGATATAAAATCAATATTGTGTATGCATCAAGCCGGTGTGTCACTGTTTACTTATGATGGCTCTGTCAGGTCTATTTGTGATTTGTTGCCTGGTTCATCAAATGCACATAGCTATTTCTGATATTCCTTTTTGCCCAAATAAACCCTGGTTCTGATTGCTATTAGTAATATTGTGTCTGTGTGTATGTGTCTGTGTCAGATTTATCTGGGATTTGTTGGTTAGTTTATCAAAAATTTCTTTGTATCACGATGTTGATAATGGTAAAAAATTGTCTTTGCTACATGAATATGTTAAGAAATCTGTGTGAATGTACATATTTGTGTGATCAGACACTCATGTAAGCATACATCCTGCCAGCATCAGACTTGTGCCCCCCCCCCCCCCCCCCTCATCTGTAGTCTCTGAGTCTATTATGTATATGTGATTTCTAGTCATTCAGTTAGTGTTTTTATTTCTTGTCTATGTATTAGATAGAGGCTGTGTATAGCGGACAAGAATTGACCTGACAGAGCATTCCATTTCGATTAGCATGGGCTGCTCTGCCAGGTCAATTCTTGTCCGCTATAATAGATTATACACGAAATAAACATTCAAATGCGCGCAGCGCATTGAATGTTTAAATCGGGTAGAATCTACTACACAGACTCTATCTGACTTAGTGTTCTCTAGCGGTTCATTGTAGACAGGGAGTGGCTATGTATATACGTCACATAAACTAACCGGCAGCCGGTCTATGCAAAATATAGCGGCGCAATTTTAAAATATACTTCAATTTCATTGGTCCAAAGAGTAGGTCGAACACTAATGTATTGAATATAGCATTCTCTTTCCATACATGGTCTTTTACAAGGTTTTCTTTTGCTTGATACAGAATTGACTTTGCTTTTTTATACGCCTGAAGGGTTGTATTATGTTATGGCCCCGCTCGTCCGTCTGTCCGTCCGTCTGTCCGTCCGTCCATTAGCAATTTCTTGTGTGCACAACTCCTAGAGTTTTAATCGGAATTTGATCAAACTTGCCACAATGAATCTCCATGGTGTCTAGTTGTGCACCTCGCTTACGGAATTCAGATAACTGTTTTCATTCTTGAATTATCTGCCCTTGAATTAAAAAAATGCCCATTTTCTTGTGTGCGCAACTCCTCCTACAGTTTTGATCAGAATTTGATCAAACTTGCCACAGTGATTCTCCATGGTGTCTAGTTGTGCACCTCGCTTACGGAATTCAGATAACTGTTTTTGTTCTTGAATTATCTGCCCTTGAATTAAAAAAATGCCCATTTTCTTGAATGCGCAACTCCTCCTACAGTTTTGATCAGAATTTGATCAAACTTGCCACAGTGAATCTCCATGGTGTCTAGTTGTGCACAATGCGTACGGAATTTAGATAACTGTTTTCGTTCTTGAATTATCTGCCCTTGAATATAAGGAAAAATGCCCATTTTCTCAAAACTGCCCATTTTCTCCTGTGTGCTACTTCTACAGTTTCAACCAGAATTTAATCAAACTAGCCACAATGAATCTCTGGTGTGTTGTTGTGGAAACAAAATTTTGATAACTTTTCATGTTTGAATTATCTGCCCTTGAATTGAAAAAATTGCCAATTTTACTGACAATCCCCTCTCGGGTGTATATGCGCCGCTCTGCGAAGCTCTTGTTACAAAAAAAAACATTGGCAGTTGTACAAAAGAAGGGTACAAAAATTATCTTTGCCTGATCTTTGCTTTGTACAAAAAAGGTCTTTGTCTGTATAGGATGTAAATTTTCAGTGCCCATTTTACTTTGATTTGACTAGAGATTTGTTGTTATGGTCATGGAAAGAGAAAGTCTTCTTGTACATTAACCCTTTCCCAAACAAGACCTGGTTTTGACATCCCTAATTAAATAGGCTTGGGAATACATTGAGGCAAAAGTAGAAACTGCTGATAACCAGCAGTTTCTCCTTTTGTCTCAATATTTTCTGTGCCATATTTTACACAAAGTCTACCTTTAATAACATCCATTTGGTCATTTTTGGAAGTTTTTGAAGTGGATCACCCTAAAATTTGTCGTTTGGGAAAGGGTTAAGTGTTGTATGTAGACTGAACACCCATTCTCATTTTTTGGGCCGAAAACGTGTCACAAGCATTCTAACCATTGGAAAGGGACATTGTTAGTGTAAAATATACTTGTTCTGCATGCCATATTTTTGCTTAACCATATATCTGATAAATTCATATCAAACAAGGGCGATCTAAACTTCCGTTTGATCTTAACCAGCGATTATATAACACGACCCCCCGTAAAAATCAGTGTCACAACCCAATTTTCCGAATTTCAAAAGGTTGGTAAATCTCTGTCCAGAAGGCGATATACGCAGAATATGTTTCATTCGACACGTGGTGTATAAGAATATGATAAAATTACCTGGAATCATAAAATAAATTTGCTGTTTTGAAAAAAATGTCTTTTCTTGCTCTGTCACAACTCATGCGAATTCTACGTGACTATGTTTTTTGTATGCGCACTAAATTAACAACAGAAGCAAATTCATACCACTTACCACTTTTTTAAATCAATTATCCATATAGCTATTGCCCCAGAACATGTGTATCCAAATAATGGAAGTATATACTTCATGGTCGCCATTTGAAATACCTCCACCAAGTGTCGGACTTTTTCGCTTGAATATGTACGTGACAGCGATTTTTCATTCATGGTAAAGACCATGTCTAAATCGTTTTAAGTATATCAAAGCCTTTAGTATATACACACTATTGACACACAGTACGACAATATATTTTGAAACAACGTTAAGTCATCCTGATTTAAAAGTAAGTTTTAATTTTACGTGACTGAATACAACGTGACACTGAAAAACAAAAGTGACCATAACTTCGTTTGACAACAACCTAATTATTATTCATGACCTGTACTTGTACTATGGCGTCAAGTTTAAGGTTTTTTCCATTCATTTTGAAATTCAATGACAGTAATCCGAATACGAAGGAAGGTTTTGCTGGATTTACAGCCATGTACATTACTGGTTCAATATCATAATCTCCTGACAGGTGTGATATTTAAAGTTTGCATTAAGACTCAAAAATAGTATTTCTCTGATACACTTGCGTGTTCTGAATGTTTATCCTTTTAAACAGGCCTTTAGCTGCAATCAGGATCGTCACGTAATATTCACTGTTTCGTCAAGTTAAATTACACATCCGCTTCTCAACCTTTCAGACATTGAAACAATTTTCACTATTCTTTCCATGAATTCCTTGACATATCTATAGAAAATAAGAATTTGAACAGCTTTAAAGAAAGGAATGAGACACAAGAAGCACCAGAGACGGGCAGTATGCCCCCTCCCATACAGTATGTGCTTGTCACAAAACCAAATTTCTATTAGCAGTGACCTGATAGAGCCAGCGGTCCACGCTACATGCAAAATTTAAAAATATTAACCCAAATGCAGATAGAAGATTTCTGTAGGATCTATACCTTAAGAATTCGAATAGTGATAGACAGTGAATATTACGATAGTAACGCGGGTAGCAGACAAAATATCTTTATCTTTATATCTTGGTATCTATGCCTTTGTTTCTATTTAAAAACCGAGAACCCGTACGTACCATTATGTAAGTTTTCATTGCATAGTGATAATTTGAAATATTATTGTAGGAAGAGGCGATATCGCACACTGAAATCCAAATGGCTTAATGCTTTAGGAGAAGATTGAATTGGATTTCTTTCTTAACTTCTATGTAAATATCAACCCACAATGTAGCGGTAATTTTCTTTTCATGTAAATAGTATGTATTTCAAATCAAACAAATGTTTGTCTTTTATTTTTTAACTAATTTTACTTTCAAATAATACTACTCAATTAAAAAACAGGACTTGATTCTAAAGCAGTTACTTTCACTGAATATTACGTGACAAAGGATCAAATTTCGTTAGGTCGACATATTTTTTTTATCTTTACCAAATACATGCTAATTTGTTTCGAGTTTGATAGAACATATATTGCTTATAGAAATAATTAGTCTTATAAACTAATTTGTTGCCATCATAAGTTACGAGAGGAATTAGAATTAAGTGTTTTAAATATTGACTGTTTTTGCACATTAGTTCTAATAAATCCCATACTCGCGGTGCTTCTTGTTCTTACATGTCTCGAGTTTATGAAAGTCACTTGAATTTCTAATATACAGCAATATATCGCCTGATGAATTACCAAAACATTACGTCCTTTGTAACTTACTTGAATGTTTTTTTACCAGATTTGGTATAATACATACGTGTCACGTAAAATTAAATGGTAATTTTGGGGGGTTCTTCAAATCATTGATGCAGGTAAAGACAGACACCTTTAAAGAAGTGGCCATTATTTATTTTTTACCGTATAGATGTTATACTATCATATTGTAATAAAAATATTGCAATTCTGTAAAGTCGGAATTTTGGAATTTTGCTGGTGGTTTTCGGCCGAAAAAATGAGAATGGGTGTGAAGCATGATTCAGAAACAAGTCAGTCTATCTGTGCAGTTTCTATATGTCATCATTGACTTTTGTCCCTCTGTATTTGTTAAGAAGATTTATGGCCTGCTACAATCAAGTCTGTTACTCTGTATCAGACTAGGAAATTTTTAGGACTTTTATTAAGCTTTTCCTCGACATTGTCACATTTTTGAGAGACAAAAATGAGGAAAAAGGGAAGAATTTTCTCTTTTTGTTTCAAGTAATACATAAAGAACTCCATCACAAATAATTGAAAACTTTATCTGATAACCAGCGTTTTCTACTTCTCCCTCAACGTTTTCAAAGCCTGTAATGTTTGGTATTTGTTAAAATAGATGATTACATGATTGTTTATATGTGCATTTTTCAGGGGCACCCACGGTTATATGGCACCCGAGGTACTACAAAAGGGAACCACTTACGATTCCAGTGCTGACTGGTTCTCATTTGGATGTATGCTTTATAAATTATTAAAAGGGTAAGTAGACCAAAAAACATTAGAATCTTTAAAAAAATGTGTCCGGTGTTAAATTATTTTAGAAAAAATTGTAGCAGTAATAAGTTGATTAAAAAAGTTTAGATCTGTGACATAATTAAATATGATTGAAGGCACTTAACCCTTTCCCAAACGACAAAATTTTGGATGATCCACTTAAAAAACTGCCACAAATGACAAAATGAATGTTATTAAAGATAGGACTTGTGTAAAATATGGCACAGAAAATATTGGGACAAAAGGAGAAACTGCTGGTTATCAGCAGTTTCTTCTTTTGTCTCAATGTTTTCCCAAGCCATTTCTATTAGGGACGTTAAAACCAGGTCTTGTTTGGGAAAGGGTTAAATCTGAAAAAAAAGTATTTCATCATTTTCACTATCTTGCATTTTTCAAAATTCAATGTTTTGTGGAATCTCTTTCTTATTCCCCTCTTACAACCTGTCTTGTTTCGTCATAAATCATGTGTTTTCGAAGAATCTCTGAAGACGTACAAAATTTAAGGAGGAATAACAAGTTGTATTAGAGAAGCTCTTGAGTCCTCCTGGCGCTGTAAGAAGACACAGAATGGTTGTAGCAAAGAAATAATGTCTGCCATAGAAGTACTTTGTATGTGTGTTGCACATGCATACAACACACATCTAGGCCTGAATATTAGATGCAGACAGGTCACAGGACCACATACAAATCCTTTGTAAGAGAGACTTTAGATATAGATATAAAAAATACTACCTAGGTCTACCAAGGTGATCCTATTAGGCTCCTTTTCGAATTCATGTTCATTCAAAAAGTTATTCACTGTATATTTTCAGGCACAGTCCTTTTCGACATAACAAACTCAAAGATAAACACGAAATTGACAGAATGACCATGACAATGGTAAGTAACTATAGCAACAGATTTTTTTGTTGTGAATTTATTTTGATGGTTTAGAGTAGATTTACTTCTTTAACTATAATAAATCATCTTCAAAAATGTTTAGTCCTTTCCCAAACAACACCTAGTTTCGACATCCCTTTATGAAATAGTTTTGGAAAATATTGAACTGAAAGAAGTAATTGCTGATGATCAGCAATTATTACTGATGATCAGCAATTTCTCCTTTTCTCTCAATATTTTCTGTACTATAAAATGCACAATGTCTTCTTCAGACAAAAGGTATTTTGTCATCTGCATCACTTTTCAAATTGGACAACCCTTATCCCATTACTGCTTAGTGACGCCTTTTGACTCCCTTACTAGTAAAGGCTTGAGAAAACATTGAGGAAAATGAAGAAATTGCTTGTGACAAGCAATTTCTTCATTTCCCACAATGTTTTTTAACCCAAAATTAAAGAATTTTTAGAATTATATCAACCTGAAATTGTTATCTGCAGCGCCTTTCAAATTGAAACAGTAAAAAATTTTGTCGTTTGGGAAAGGGTTATGTATTGTTGTTTGGGAAAGGAAAATAGCAGTATGCTGTTAAGATCAGCCCTGCGTTCAGTAGACAAACTGTTAGCTAACGTTAGCAACATTCGCAACTTCTTTGACCCAAATTTGACAGAATTGACCGAGTATTCCGAATGAAACGGCTAACTGTTGGCTAACGTTTTGTCTTACTGAACGCAGCCCAGGATGTGTTTGTTGAGCCATAAACTGGTATTTAACTGCTTTCAACGGGAATCAGCATGAATTGACCAAACGCCAATCAACAGATTGCTCTGCCCAACCTAGAATTTAAGACAAACAATGGGGATGCGTTCGTTAATAAGGAACGATTTTATCCAGTTAATCATGACATTAATTTGGACAAACAAATTAGCATTTCGTAGATGTTGTTATAAAATCTTGTAACTATACGGCTTGATTTAGGCCGTAGTTACGAGATTTTATAACAACACTGACGGTTTATCAAAACATAATGGTAAACCTAGTCTATTATTAGCACAAAATTCTTTGCCATTGGCATGTCGATTGTTTTGATTGTCAGTTGATAAATAGATACAATAACACATGCAACTAAGAACAAATGGGGCATGACATTTTTTAGCTCCACTGGCCTTCAGGCCAGCGGGCTATTGTCATGGCGCTGTGTCCGTCGTGCGTCCGTGCGTGCGTCCGTCCGTCCGTCCGTCCGGTCGTCAACTTTTTCTTTAAAAATCTTTTCCTCAGAAACCACTTGATGGATTTCGATCAAACTTCACAGGAATGATCCCTAGGTGGTCCTCTATCAGATTCCTAAATTTAATTCTGATTGAACAAGAAAGTCTGAAGTTATCTGCCCTTGAATTAAAAAAATGGCTGTTTTGACTTTGTTTTCACTCTAGCCACTACAAATATTCATCAATCAAAATAAAACTTGGTCAGAATGTTGGTGCTGATAAGATCTTGCCTCAGTGCAATTTTCAGCTTGATCTGAATATTATGTCTTGAGTTATGTGCCCTTGAAATTGGCAAAATTACCATTTTTGACCTTATTTTTTTTACTCAAACAACCATAAATATCCACCAATCAACACGAAACTTTCACGTAATCTTACTGGCTATAAGACCTTGCATGTGTGTAATTTTCAGCTTCATAGGAATCTTAAAACATGATTTTTCTGCCCTTGAATTTGACAAAATTGCTGTTTTCGACTTTGATTTTACACTCTTTACATCCACAAATATTGAACCATCAAGTCAAAACTTAAACAAGATGTAGGTGAAGTTAAGATCTTGCTTTAGTGTGATTCTTAGCTAGATAGGAATATAAAATCCTCAGTTATATGCCTTTCAATTTGACAAAATTGCTAATTGTGACTTTTTTTCACTCTAACAGCCAAACTCACTCTAATAAAGACAAAGCTTGGTAACCAATTGATCTTTTATGAATGTGTTTTCAGCTTTCTAGTTACTATGTAATTGCTTTAAGAGCAACAAGTTTTGAAAAAATTTAGTCAAAACTTGGATTTGATATGACAAGAAATTCAGGTTTCACCAGCCATTTGCATTAATTTTGGAATATGGAATTTCCCCAAATCTATTTTTAGCTCAAAATCTATTTTTAGAAATATGAAATATTTTGGAGAAATCAATGGTCTGTTAATTTAGATCTGTTTGGAAGATGGAAAATTTTAATAGCTAGTATCATCCTAAGCTGGAATGTTCTACCATTTCCTTTTACCCTTTCTCAAATGGCAAACATATAGTTTTACTTTCTTTGCTTGAAGAACCAAACATTTTGAACAATCTAGTTTTGTAACGTTCTTTTTGCTCTATGAAACACAAGCATTGAACAATCTAATCAATACTTGGATTAAATATTACATGAAACTCAGGCCTGTGGAGCGACTCAAGACCTTCAGGTCTTCTAGTCTGATCGTCCATTGGCTAGTCAATGTTTTTGATTGATGGTCGGCGTTTGGTCAATTCTTTTTCAGATGGAACGGATTCTAAAATGCAAGGATTTGTACATGGTTTAATTGTCATTCGTAGAAATCATTTGGCCATTGGCTGTAAAGAAGAATTAAGATTTTTATTCATAAACAAAATTAGAGAGTATTTCCTAGAAAATAGCTGCCCTGCCCTTTGCAATTCTGTAATGTGATCAATTTAATCCCGGACAGAATTTCAAATAAATGTGGTGCTTTTCCAAGAAAATGCTTTGAAGTTGAAAAGAATATTTCGTGCTTTACAATTTTCAAGCAGTAATAAAGTGATGCAGTCATTGCCCATTTCAAAATAAGACAAGGTTTTGGAGAGCCTAATAGTAAAAGTTAAAGTCTGAGAAGAGGTTAACATAATAAGAAAGCTACAGGGAAAACAACAGCAAAATCTTTTATTTCATTTACCCATTACTACACAATGACTCTTTTTTTGACTCCCTACAAGATAATTGCTTTGGAAAACATTATGGAAAAAGAAGAAATTGCTTGTGACAAGCAATTTCTTCATTTCCTACAATGTTTTCCACACCAAAAGACCAACAATGTTTAAATTGCATTCATTTGAAATTGTCGTCTGCAATATCTTTGAATTTGGACCAACCCAAAATTGCATTGTTTGGTAATGGGTTAACATCAATTTCCATGGTATTGATTCTTCAGGGTCATTTGCTATTTCTTCTTTTGCCCCAATGTTTTCCAAAGTTTCAAATTTTATGGATGTCAAATCTTGGTGCTGTTTGGGAAAGAGTTAACATATAAGCAAGTTATGGGAAAACAACAGCAAAATCTTGTTTTTCGTTAACCTCAATTTGCATGGTATTGATTCTTCATGGTCCTTTGCTATTTCTTCTTTGGCCTCAATGTTTTCCAAAGCTTCAAATTTTATCATTTGTGGATGTCAAATCTGGGTGCTGTTTGGAAAAGGGCTAACATAATAAGCAAGTTAAGGGGAAACAACAGCGAAATTTTGTATTTTGTTAACCTCAATTTGCATGATATTGATTCATCTTGGTCCTTTGCTATTTCTTCTTTTGCCTCAATGTTTTCCAAAGCTTCAAATTTTATCATTTATGGATATCAAATCTAGGTGCTGTTAGGGAAAGGGTTAACATATAAGCAAGTTAAGGGGAAACAACAGCGAAATTTTGTATTTCGTTAACCTCAATTTGCATGGTATTGATTCTTCCTCCTTCTTCGCTATTCGTATGAATAGAGACAAATTGTGTTTTGAATTCCCTTGGGTATATTAATTTCAGCGTCTAATTTTCTCCACGATAAATCAAATGTAGATAGATGCTTTCAGAGGTCTATTGTTTATGTCGGAGGAGTTTTAACCTTGCTGTACCATTTAAACCAAACTGTAGATTTTAATCTTGTACGAACATCGAATTGCATTGTACATATTTAGTAGTGTCAAGGATGACAAATTAATATAAATATTAAGAAATGCATAATTCATATGGCAAAGCATTGAAAACTTTGATAAAAAAGGAGAAAATGTCGATAAAAAAGGAGAAAATGCTGGTCATAATCATTTACTTCTTTTCCTGCAAGGGTTTCTAAAGGACCAGTTTAATGTAAGGGTGTCTAAAATCCATCAATATTAAAAAATTTTGAGAAAGGGTACGGTCAAAATGCAAATTACACTGAATTTGCTGCTTACTCATTGATTGGAATCTATTTGGGATTTATACTGGATACAGAAATGCTAGGAATACATTGTTAGGTGCACCAGCCTTCAAAATTAAAGTGAAAAATCTTTGAACCCCATGCGATTGATTCTATCAAAATTTGTAAAAAACAAAGTTGTTGGTCCACTAACAAGGTCATCTATGTTACAAAGTATTTGATTATTACATGGATACGGTGCTGAACTAAAAGCTTGCACTTAGGAAAAAATGTTACGAGTACTTAGTTATAGATCTGACTGAGAAATTATCAGATATTTGGGTCATTGTTCTTCAAAACCCTATATTGTGGGTACACATTTGAATCGTCTCATTGAGACATTTCAAATGAGCACCCACAACATAGGGTTTGACAAATAAATAAGTGAGATTTGATGATCCTAGATATCATCTCTGATACTGATCCTTGGCTTGGTAGTGGATCTAATAGTTTAGTTCATCAACCTGGCTGGTAATCAGGCAATTTGCTGGAACTGACATGGGTATATTGAGGTCAATAACCTTATATGGAAATATTTTACACCATTGTTATGCCCTTCACTCTTTTTTTGTCAAAAACTAAAAAAATATGAAGTTGTCAGTCCTTACAGTAGTTTACTTTGTAAAGTGAAGCTGAGCCAGTATCTTTTTTGACAATTTCAAAGTCATTTGTCTCTCACCAATGGGTGTGAATCATCTATGTGAGAGAGCATTGCAGTGGTACTGGTGAGAGAAATACCAGGAATCCACAGTAAGGTGCCTCCGTGATATGACCATAGCAGTTGAAAACAGTGTTAAACACAAATAAATGAATTAAATCAGTTGTCTTGCTGTAGCTTTCTCAAGTTAGATTATCAAAACAAATAATTGCTGTGGAAAAGGTTTCTTTCCACAATAGATCAGATGGGACACCAAATTCCTGAAGCTGTTGTGCATAGAGACAACCAGGTCTGCTATATTGATTCCGTGTTTGACTGGTTTACTGTTTTGTACAGTTTATATGATAAATTACTGAGAAAACATAGAGCCCAGTCTGCAGATTTTCCTGGACTGGGCCACTGTTTACATTTCAGATTGATCAATATGCAGAGTAAAAATTTGTCACAGTCGAATGTTGAAATGAAAATTTTGTGTCTGAAATGAAAAAATGTAGACTGTTCAAACTTCAAATGAGTTACAGATGACTCTATTGGGAATGTCAGTGAAAACTTCAAATTCTGATTTGGTGGGATGGGGGAAATTTTTAGTGTGAAAAAGAAAACTCCAAATAATCTTTTTCTTCTTTTCTATCCTTTTCATCCAATATTTGGGATGTCAAATTCAGAAATTTTAGCGCTACACCCACATATTCTCAGTACTATAATGTAGACAAATTTCATTTCCATGGGTGTCTACTTTGTTGCCCGCAGCATCTTTTCAAATGCCATAGTCTAACATTTTGCTGTCTAGGAACTGGTTAACCCTTTTCCAAACAAAACCTGGTTTTGACATCTCCCGGAAGAAATAGTTTAGAAAAACATTGAAGCAAAAGTAGAAAATGCTGGTCATCTGCATTTACTTCCTTTTCCTCAATTTTTTCTTTGCAATATTGTACACAAATCTTTTGTATTATTGTCTGCAGCAACTTTAATTTCAAATTTGACCATTCTAAACTTTCTTTGTCAAGGAAATAGTTAATATGCAGAGTGAGAATTTGTGAGAGGGCCTTGTCAGGTTCACAGCTAACAATTCCCGAGATTTATGTAGAATTTTCTCCGGGAATTTCCAATCTTAAATTGTCTTCGTTCTAAAGCGGGTGATAAATTGTATAGATTTCAAATTCTTGGAGCTTGTAGACTGCCCAGAGTTCTTGTAATATTTTCTTTGTGCAGCGCATATTTTCATAACCTTGTATCATGATAATTTAATGTCTGTTTCTAAAGATTGCTTAAAATTGTGACGTTTACAAAACTTTTTATTATATGATCAAATTAGGAACATACAGGCCTTATATTATGTTGCGGCCAGGCAGTCTATCAGTTGGTCTGTCTCTTCCCCTGTGAAAACTGTTTAAAATGTTTACAGAACTGTTCTAGAACTGGTCTAGAACTGCCATTTCACATTCCAGAATGTTCTAGAACACTTTTAGAACTAAAATAAGTTCTTTAACTGTTTTCGCAGGGGTTAGTATTAATTTTATGGTATTTTAGGCCAACAGGAATCCAGAGCAGCCTGTACAAATGTGCAGTCTGATCAAGATTAAAACTGTTCTAATGATTTCTTGAATACCTATAGGAACTTATTAAACCTTTCCCAAACAGCAAAATAGGGGTGGTCCTATTCAAGAGCTGCTGCACACGACAAACTGGATGTTGATAACATATGATTTATGTGCACTATAGCACAGAAAATATTGAGGCAAAAGGAGAAAAGCATTTTCTCCTTTTGCCTCATTATTTCCCAAGCACTTTCCAATAGGGTTGTCAAAACCAGGTCTTGTTTTGGAAAGGATTAAGAGAGCAGTATACATTCAGATAAGACTGCGCTTAGGCCCAAGCTGACCTGGAATAATTTTTGGTTGTCTTATTTGCTAGAATGTCCCTTTCCTTATCCAAGCCCATAATTTATCATCATGTGATAAGTAATCAAATTAAGTTTGTATATTTTGTCTTTATCCTGACATTCAGATGGACATGGTACTTGTATTAGTGACTGAAATATTTGTAACCTCAACAAAAACATTCATGGAAAACAAGTCCAGGAAATTTTATTCACGAATTTCCCCTCAATCTATTGAGGAATCTTTATAAAGAAACACTATTTTAGATGAAGTTTGGTCACATTATGGCAGCTCCATTTTCTTTTTGGACAAAATGATATCTATTCCTAGGACATGTTTTCCATGAAGTTGTGATAATTACTGTAAACATTTTAAACATGCACTTGCACAACCACCTATACCAAACCTACTTCCCCTGCCAAAAAAGTTCAAGACCACAATTTTAGTTCTAGAACTGTTCTAGAACATTCTAGAACATGAAAAGGCACTTCTAGAACAGTTCTATAACAGTTCTAGAAGTGCCATTTAACATTCTAGAACAGTTCTTGAATTTAAATGAACTTTTAGCAGTGGTACATATCTCATTCTTAGCATGGAAATAGTTAATCTTAATTTTGTTCCAATCATTTATTTGCCTGACCCTGTGTGGTACAAGCCATTGTTAGGTAAGACAGGTATTGCTGGTCAAAGAATTTCTCTCATTTCTAACTATATCTAGCTTTACCGATATTCTTATGAAAGATCAGCTGTCTTTGGTGAAGTTCTTTTATCAAACCTTCAAAAATGTTTTTGAAGTTGCTGTGCTGAGTTCCCCTACCAGAAACCCCTAGAAGTGATTCTGTTTTGTTGAATTTAATACCTGTCTATTCATTATATCTTTTCTCAACATTTGTCGCTTACTAATGACCCGGTGGATAATCATGTGATGCAATAATTACCGAATATCTTCAATAACTTTGTTAATACGTGACCGATTTGAATTCGGTTTGAAGCAGAGAATCTGGACAGACGTCACGCATTAGATGGACGTGGTTGATTTTTGAAAAATCAACAGATAAAAAACTTATTGAAGATAAACCAAAATTTTGGTTCATCTTCAATAACTTTTTATCAGTTAATTTTTTAAAAATCTACCACATCCATGTTATTCCTGACATTTTTCAACAATCTGCATCAAACCGAATTAAAATTGGTCAAGTATTGACAAAGTTCTTGAAGATTATCGGAAATTCTGAGTCACATGATTATACACCGTGTAATTGATGTGTGATTGTTAACCAACGTGGGTTCAGAAGCTAGGGGCTTGGAAAGGATGTGCTAGTACTGATGAGAGAAATAATAGGAATCCATCGTTTGGTGCTCCAGGTTCCACAGTGTGACTGAAATACTGCATCATTTTTTTTTTTTAACTTTATTCAAATCAAATCCTATTGCTGTAAACAAAAATATGAATTGATTGTGATTGAAATTCAAGCTATTCATCTTTTCACTGAAGCTTTGAAATGTTACTTGTACAGCTATAAGTTATGTAACTTTTGTAGCAATTACTGGATTACTATGATAACCTCTTGTAAATTGACTATTATGAAAAGGAAGCACTTTGATAGCTTACAGCACATGTATTTGTACATCTGTATCTTGAAAACTATTTGACATCTCACCCTATTTCTTGCAAATTTTACACATGCAATACATTCTTGTAGTTTTAAATCTTTTAGATAAGAGTTAAACATCTTCCATAGGACAACAGTGAACCATATACCAGATAACATACCAAGGTCTATCATTAGATACCAAACACTTCATGAAATTCCGTCTCTACCTTTGGCAGTTTCTGTGACAAGGGAAATTGACTAGGGTATCCAGATATCAAAAACTTGGTTAGCCATTTCAATCTGCGTTTTCAAGGCTAATAGGGATGTTGCATCAAATCAATGAAATAATCCATGCTGCACATTAATGCCTTTCTATGCCCCACAAGATAGAGCATTTGGAAAAAATAGTGATAAGCAATTTCTCCATTTCCCACAAAATTATGTAAATGTACAATTTGATGCACTTGAAATTGTCATCTGCAACACCTTTGAATTTAGATCAGTCTAATTTGTTGCCATCTGTTAAAAGGTTAAGCCATTCCAACACATTGACCCCTTTTGACTACCCATAAGATAATTGCTTTGGAAAACATTGTGGGAAATGAAGAAATTGCTTGTGAGAAGCAATTTCTTCATTTCCCACAATGTTTTCTACCCCAAAAATCATATTAATTTTCAGAATTTCATGGCATTGAAAATGTCGTCTGCAACTTCTTTCAATTTGGACCACCCTAATATTTTGTCTAATATTTTGTCTTATGGTAATGGGTTTAAGTACCTTGCAACATCAGTTAAGTCTTGAAATTCGGATAAAATCAAAATTAATTTTGTTATAGGTAATTTATATGTTATAGTTCTTGTTTCATTCACCTTGAAACGGTTTGTAAACAGAGGATAGATGCAGTTACATCAGTTCAATATCTAGATGGGAGCTTAATGACCCGTATTTATGTGAATTTTTTAAGGCTATTTCTTTAATGTATTGTATTATAAACTTCTGTATATTTGTAGAATGTTGATATGCCTGAAGATATGTCACCAGAAATGTGGTCATTGTTGGAGGGATTATTGAAACGAGACGTCGAGGAGAGAATAGGCTGCCAGGGTCGAGGGTAAGTATAGCTCATGATAAGTGACCTGGCAGAGGAGCTCTAGCTAATAGCTTGACATGCTATGCCAGTTCTTTTTGTGCGAGTTATATCATAGCACATAACATTGACATGTAATCAGCCATTTGAATATGTGACCAGAAATGCAGTCCCTGTTAGAGGGTTATCCAAATGAGTTGTCAAGGTGGGGTTATTGAAATGAGAAATGCAAAAGTGTTCTTTAACCCTTTCCCAAACAAGACCTGGTTTTGACGTCCAAGGACGATATGGTTTGAGAAAATATTGAGACAAAAGAAGAAACTGCCGACAACCAGCAGTTTCTCCTTTTCTCTCAATATTTTCTATGACATATTTCACACAAATTTCATCTTAAATAACTTCCATTTTGTCATTTCTGGCAGTTTTAGAAGTGGACCACCCTAAAATGTTGTCGTTTGGGAAAGGGTTAATGCCTGCTGTGTCTCTTTAAATGCATTCTTAATTGAGAAGTTTTCTTGACATCTTTATTTCAAGATGGATTGGGCATTGAAACCAATTTTGAGGTTCCTCTTGCCGCGGCCTTAGCACAGTTAGTAGCGCACCTGCCTTTCATTCGAGAGGTCCCGGGTTCGATTACCCGGCCGCGGCTAATACCCTTTCTGACAAAATTGTCACCCACCAATGGTTTTGAAATCGTTAACCTAAGTGGACGAGCAGCTAGAGTCTCGGTAAGGGTGTTGTGGTAGTACTGGTTTGAGAAACAACAGGAATCTGTGGGTAGGTGCTCCAGCCGCCGCGATATGAGATAATGACCCTATCAGTTGAAAACGGCGTAATACCCCAATAACTTCAACTCCTGTCTTTCTTCTGTGACATTAGAGCATAAAACTATCTCAGTTCTCATGACTGCAAAGGTTGATAATCATAAACCTAAGATGAGCAACTGGAGGCTTAGACAGGAAAATTATTGGTTATTGCAAAATCTACCCACAATATATGGTAGCATTGATTAGAGAAGTGACAGAATTCCATGGTTAGATGTACTTACCACAAAGATTCTGACTGAAATAGAGTTTTTTACTTATTACCACACATTCACTCCTTTTGACTCCCTCCAATATAATGGCTTTGGAAAACATTGTGGAAAATGAAGAAATTGCTTGTGACAAGCAATTTCTTCATTTCCCACAATGTTTTCTACCCAAAAGGCTATAACATTTCGAAATTTCATCACATTGAAATGTCGTCTGCAAATTCTTTCAAATTGGACTACCCCAAAATTTTGTTGTTTGGTATTGAGTTAAAGGCCTTGAACCACATTCAAATAAAATAAAATCTAATATGATGTTTTAACAATCATTTCAGGGCCCAAGAATTAAAGGAGCATCCATTTTTCAAATCAATAGACTGGAATCAAGTATACTTACAGAAAAATCCTCCGCCGTTGATTCCACCGCGAGGCGAGGTCAACGCCGCCGACGCTTTTGATATCGGATCGTTCGACGAGGAAGATACCAAAGGAATTAAGGTAGGTTTCAAGAGTAACAGGTGTACACATATGATAATTTGAGGATCCTAGTAAATTATCTTGAGGATACATTTTTCACAATTACTAGATAAGTAATTAACCATTATATTGATAGAGGGTATTTAAAAAAAGACAAATGTTAATCGAAATTTAACCCATTGAGACACATTGACACCTTTTCAAGCCCAAGAAGAAAATAGTTTAAGAAAACATTGTGGAAAATGAAGAAATTGCTTATGACTAGCAAATTCTTCATTCTGCACAATCTTTCCTTCTCCAAAAGGCCAAAAAAGTAACATTCCATTCACTTTAAATTTTCATCGGCATCATCTTTGAATTTGATTTGGGTAAGTCTTAAATTTTGCTGTCTGTTAATGGGTTAAACCCTCTATAAGACAATTCAGATGAGTACCCACAATATAGGGTTTGATGAGCATTAAATGAAATATTTTTTTTAAATTACCCCCCTCTCACCTGCAGCTGTGCTTTTCTGGACTAGCATAATACTCAGGTGTAAACCTATGGTATGTCAAAACAGTTAAAAGAAGTTGATTTTGGGGATTCCACATTTATTAATCTCACTTTTTGACACTCCACAAGATAAAGGCTTTGGAAAACATTCTGGAAAATTAAGAAATTGCTTGTGACATGCAGTTTCTTCATTTCCCACAATGTTTTCTATCCAAAAAGACCAAGAAATATAAAAGTCCTTTTATTTGAAGTTATGATGTGCAACATATTTGAATTTGGACCATTCTAAAATAATTCTGTCTGGTTATGGGTTACTGTTAAGAATAAAGCAAATAAAAAGAGGGAATAACCCCAGACACTCTTTATGGTGGCTGTTACAGTGGGGACATACCTAAAATTAAGTTGACAGATAAATCGTTTGTCTGTTTGGAGATTGAACTCTTGCTCAAACAGTAGCTACTTATTACTTCCCTAGATTTAAAGGCTTTAAAACAATGAAGCAAAAGAAGATAATAATATCTGCTTTTTCTTCTTTTCATTTTAATGTTTTCTTTAGTACTATAAGATGCAAGTTTTCTTTCTCTTTTGGCATTTTTTTCTCCAATTAACCATGTGTACAATATCATGGTCTGGGACAGGGTAAATCCTTTTCCAAACAAGACCTGGTTTTGATGTCCCTAATATGAAATACATGGGAAAACATTGAGACAAAAGAAGAAATTGCTGATAATCAGCAATTTCTCCTTTTGTCTCAATATTTTCTGAGTTATATTTTGCTGAAATTTTGTCTTTATCAACATTAATTTTGTCATCTGTAGAAGTTTTCAAATTGAACCACCCTAAAACATTGTTGTTTGGGACAGGGTTAAGTCTGTTCCTGGAATCAGATAATGTTGTAGTTTAAGCTGTGATGATGTGCTGTTCTATACCATTACATGCACCCTGTGTGTCAGACAGTATAAATTACCCTTTACCAAACAGAAAAATTGTACCAGTCTAAATATTCTTATAAAAAGCAAAGTCTAATGTTGGAATCGGATAATATTGAACCTAGACTGTAATGATGTGCTGTTTTATACCATTACTTGCACCCTGTCTCAGACAGCAATCTATAGCTTTAACCCATTACTAAACGACGAATTCTAGGGTGGTCCAAATTGAAAGATCCTGCAGACCACAATTTCAAGAGAATGGAATTGTTATTTTTTAAGTCTTTTTGGATGGAAAACATTGTGGGAAGAAATTGTGACAAGCAATTTCTTCATTTTCCACGATGTTTTCCTTGGAGATTATTTTATGGGGAGTCAAAAAGAGTCATTGTGTGGTAATGGGTTAACCCTGACAGTTAACTTGTAAACCAGTTCAAAATAATAGCTGGGTGTAGATGGTATGATAGTTGGTACTCAAAAGAAAACTTACAAAACCTAATAAAGGAAATATTGAAGGAGAATAATATGTTGGATAATCAGTCAAAAAACAAATATATTCAAAATGCTATCATGGGGACATCAGTATAGTATTCAGCAAGTAATTTGTAATTGCCAATAATTTGCAATAGCATCAGTATTTGACTTAGTGGAAACATATTTGAGCTGGGATCTTACCAAAGGGCCTTTATGACATTTGAGACGAACTTAGATCTGGATTTTGATAGTCCACCCATAATGAGATTCATGCAACGTCGGAATTACTCAGGTAATGTCTTAAACATTTGGCTGTAGAATGTTCCACCACCGAATGTTTCCAACGTCGTCCGGCTACATACTGAATGTGAACAACGTCGCCAGAATAATCCCGCCGTCGTGTGAATCTCACTAGGGGTGGACTACCTTAATATCTGAGGGCAGGGAGATCAAGATTTATGCTGGTTTCTGGGGGTTGCTACTGATAATTGAGAAGCTATAGGAGAACATCATGGAGCTTGATCAGACTGTGCAAATTCACAGGCTGGTCTGTATCCATCTTTATCTCAAATATCAAACGGAACCTTTTCCAGGCCACAGCTCAAATGAAAAGTTGCATTTATGCATTGAATTTTATTTCTTTTAGAAATTAATTGAGTTTGACTAAACAATTGAATTTCTTCTTTATTCACAGTTAACAGAAGCAGATCAGGACAATTATAGTAACTTTACATTAATGATATCCGAGCGCTGGCAACAGGAAGTTGCCGAGACGGTTTTCGATGCAATCAATACGGAAACGGATAAAATAGAGCAGAAAAAGAAACAAAAACCACGAATAGATGAACTGGAAGATGGTGGGTATCCGAACCCTTTTCCAAACATCCAAAATTTAGGATGGTCCAATTTGAAAACTGTGACTGACCACAAAACTGATGGCGATAAAGAAAAAAAATTGTGCACAATTAAGCATAGAAAACATTGAAGTAAAAGGAGAAACTGCTGGTTATCAGCAGTTTCTTCTTTAGTCTTAATGTTTTCCCAAGTCTTTCCTATTCAGAATATCAAAACCAGGTCTTGTTTGGGAAAGAGTTAAATAAAAGTCAATAAAACCAAATTTTGCAAAACAGATCAGGCTCCGCAGATGTTTTCTAGATTTCGTATTTGGAAATGGAACATGTATTAGGATAGAGAAAACATTCTAGATTTGGATATCATTTGAGAAATAGCCACCCTAGTCAGGCTGCAGGGACTTGATACTTTTCACACTTCCCTTAGATCCCTTTTAGGGTGATGGGTCACAATTTTGTAACGTAGCATATGTTAGCCATTTCTTAAAAAAGACCTTGTTATACCCGCGCAAACAAAGTTTGGAGGGGGTATACTGGAATCAGCCTGTCGGTCCAGTGGTTGGTTGGGTGGTTGGTTGGTTGGTTGGTCTGTCTCCAAAACTTTGTCCGGACAACTCCTCATACACTTGTGGACCGATTTAGTTCATACTTGGCGCAAATGTTCATTGTGACCTGTAGATGTGCAAGACGCAAATTTCACGAAAATCCGACCGTTACTTTCTGAGTTATGGCCCCTTATTAGTCCCCTACCGGTGTTCACACCGGAGGGGACTATAGGTTTGCCCTCCGTCTGTCCGTCGGTCTGTCTGTATCCGTCCGTCTGTCCGCTCAAATCTGGATCCCGCGATAACTTAATAACTAAGCAAGCGTTTTTGATGAAAGTTGGTATATGACTAGATGGCAATGTGTAGATTATGCACATCATTTTATTTTTGTTTTTCGACTTAAATTGAGGTTGCTATGGTTACAGAAATAGTGAAAATATGGCCAAAAATGGGATCCTGCGATAAGTTAATAACTAAGCAAGCTAGTTTGATGAGACTTGGTATATGACTATATGGCAATGTGTAGATTATGCACATCATTTTATTTTTGTTTTTAGACTAAAATTGTTGTTGCTATAGTTATGGAAATAGTGAAAATATGGCAAAAAATATTGGATCCTGCGATAAGTTAATAAGTAAGCAAGCTAATTTGATGAGACTTGGTATATGACTAGATGGCAATGTGTAGATTATGCACATCATTTTATCTTTGTTCTTTGACGAAAAGTGCGGTTGCTATGGTAACGGAAATAGTGAAAATATGGCAAAAAATGGATCCTGCAATAACTTAATAACTAAGCAAGCTAACTTGATGAAACCTGTTTTAAAATGTAAAAAAAATATAAGCCATGTTAGTCAGGGTGGTGATGCAGCAGTATTAATCACCTCCAGTTGGGCATAACATTTCATATGTTTGACAATTATTTTGATGACTTGTTCATCTTAATCTATTATTGATTACCATATTGAGTGAATGTGAAGCCGGTAGGGGACTTTATGTGTTGCATACAACACCAGATACTTGTTATACCCCCCACCTACGAAGTAGAGGGGGGGTATATTGGTTTCACCATGTCTGTCGGTCTGTCTGTCCGTCCATCCGTCCGTCCGTCCATCCGTCTGTCCGTAGACTTTTTCGTTTCCGTGCTCTAACTCAACAACCGTTTGACCTAGGATCATGAAACTTTACACAGTTGTTGCCCGTGACCCAAGGAGGTGCCCTATTGTTTTTGGGTCACCAAGGTCAAAGGTCAAGGTCACAATCGGACTTTGTTTAAAATCTGTTTCCGTGCTCTAAGTCAAGAACCGGTTGACCTAGGATCATGAAACTTTACACAGTTGTTGCCCATGACTCAAGGAGGTGCCCTATCGTTTTTGAGTCACCAAGGTCAAAGGTCAAGGTCACAATCGGACTTTGTTTAAAATCCGTTTCCGTGCTCTAAGTCAAGAACCGGTTGACCTAGGAACATGAAACTTTACACATATGTTGCCCATGACCCAAGGAGGTGCCCTATTGTTTTTGGGTCACAAAGGTCAAGGTCACAATCGGACTTTGTTTAAAATCCGTTTCCGTGCTCTAAGTCAAGAACCGGTTGACCTAGGATCATGAAACTTCACACAGATGTTGCCCATGACCCAAGGAGGTTCCCTATTGTTTTTGGGTCACCAAGGTCAAAGGTCAAGGTCACAATCGGACTTTGTTTAAAATCTGTTTCCGTGTTCTAAGTCAAGAACCAGTTGACCTACAGCACTTTTTCAGTGACAAGGCGCTAGTGGGGGGTATTTGTCCGCTTTGCGACAGTTCTAGTTTTGACTTCCTTTATAGAGAATAATTGGAGTAACTTTTAGACAATAGATGAATATGCTTGTAACCAGCATTTAATTCCTCCTTTTTATGCCCCGATAGGGAGGCATCATAAATTTGACTTGTCCGTCCGTCCGTCCGTCTGTCTGTCCGTCTGTCTGTCCGTCCATCATTCCGTCCAAAAACTTTAACATTGGCCATAACTTCCTTATTACTTAACATATTCGCTTCATACTTTACCATAACATTCCTTGGTACAGTACCTTTCTGTAGGCACATACTTTGGGGACCTTGACCCCTGGATGACCTTGAACATAGATTGGCCATAATTTAAAATCAAAGCGGTGTCTGGGGCATTGTCATCTTACAGTGACAGCTCTTGTTCCTGAATATTTTCTGTGTTGTCTTGTACATAAACCATGTCTTTAGTTTATCAACATCCTTTTTGTTGTCTGCAGAAGATTGAAGACTGAAATTTGTCTACTTAGAAAAGGATTAACCCATTCGCATACAACAGAATTTTAAGCTTGTCCAAATTGTTAAAATTTGCAGATGCCATTTACAGTGTTATGAAATTTTGAATTTTTAAATTTTTGAGGTATAGAAAACATTGTGGGAAATGAAGAAATTGCTTGTCACAAGCAATTTCTTTATTTTCCACAATGTTTTCCAAATCCTTTATGTTATATCATGTCTATGTTGGAATGGGTTAAACTCAATATTACATTACATAGTAGACTAGTAGATTTAGGGTTAGATGTCTAGTCTCTGGAAATCAATCCCCTCCTAACAATACCTAGCATTTAGCCGCTATCATTTATCCATAATGTCTGCAGCAGAATTTTGTTAGTTATACTCAAGTAGAAATTTACAAGTTTGATCAACCTTTGGAAATATTTTTTCATCAAAAGAGTGTGACAAATAATACCTTAATAAAAAGAATAGGTGCAAGTTTATTTGGAAAATCATAAATAGTCATCTCTACCATTGTACTTATCCTTGATTGTTTGTTAACAGTTCAGTCGGGGTCTTTATCTTAGTCTGCAGACTCCTCAACCCTTGGTTTGCCTGTGGGAAGCAGTGTAGACAAAGATCAGTGTACATGTATGTGCAGTCAAATCTTAATCCGTACTACCTGCATATCTATACATGATTTGTGAAAAAAATACTAAATCATAGCATTATGAATAATATTATTGATATGTGCGAAAAATGAACCGAGGTGAGATAAGAAAATGTCCGCCATTGTTGTTTTGTTCTGATAGGCCCTAAATTTTCCGAGAATTTTTTGTTATGTGTGACGTCGGTAAATCAACGTAACGTCATAATTTGGCGCCAAAAGGCGAACGTCGCTTATTTAACGTACGACGTTGAGAATTTTACGGGAAAAGAGACAACTGTTTATTTTGAAAGGTCAACTCGAGGATATTTGAGTGCAAAACCGGTCCGATATCGCACGTGAATCTGCCGATTAATGCACGATTTCTCTGGATATCCGCCCGGTTTCTTCTCGTTATTCAATGTCGATAACGGCCCAAAAACACACTTTTTAGGCAATAATAATATTTAACTGTTGGAGATTTGTGACTTGCTTCAAGGTCAGGGGGGAAAAGTTAAATATGAGGGTGATCAACATGAAAATATATTGTTAGTGGGATGTCAAAACCTCGTAATTACAGCTTGAAAAAGCTGGAGTTGCGAGTTTTTGACCTTCCACTTATGATATGTCAAAACTATTGTTCACTTTGTTTATAATTTTTTCATTTTTCTTTCCTTCAAATAAAGATGATGATGCAGAAGTCAAAGATTGTAAGGAAGCCAAGCCCTATCTATCCCATTACTATAATCCCATTACCAGACGACAACATTTTGGACTTAACCAAATTCAAAGATGTTATGGACGACAATTTTAGTGAATGAAATTTTACATCTTTGGGTTGTTCTAGATAGAAAATATTGTGGGAAATGAAGAAATTGCTTGCAACAAGCAATTTCTTCATTTTCCACAATGTTTTCCAATGCCTTTGTCTTGCAAGGTGTCAAAATGCGTCATTGTGTGGTAATGGGCTATACTGTATAGCTGTATAAATCCTTCATGTCATTTAACCCTTTCCCAAATGGCAACTTTTTAGGGTGATCCACTTCAAAAGCTGCCAAAAATGACAAAATGGAAGGTATTAAAGATAGAATATGTGTAAAATATGGCATAGAAAATATTGAGACAAAAGGAGAAACTGCTGGTTGTCAGCAGTTTCTTCTTTTGTTTCAATGTTTTCCCAAGCATTTTCTATTAGGGACGTCAAAACCAGGTCTTGTTTGGGAAAGTGGTAATGCATTACTACGCCATACAATTTTGTATAAACCTGTATAATATAATGTACATGTATATTCAAGTGTTATGTCAATTTTTCCAGTACATAGATTATCTGATTATGACTTTGCCTTTTAGAGTATCAACAATTAACATATATCTGATTATATTGTCCAGTTATATAATTCCTTGCTGTATTTAATGTTGATGTACATGTATTATCATATATCAAATATTCTTGTATAATAATCTATGATTTTATCAACCCCTATTGAAAACTACTGGAATTAAAATGGGATAGCCTTAGGATTGCAGGCAGGAGGAGTCCATTAGCATATCTCCTAAAGTATTATGGCTATGATTATGTAATTTCATTGATTGATCGATCTAATTTTCGCCTGTCGCTGTTGACCAGACTTACAGAAAAAGAGGGATGAAGGCTGTAATTGTAAGTCTCTTATTTTGACTGCAAACCCTATATTGTGGGTACTCATTTGAATACCCACAACTTAGGGTTTGACTAACAATACATTTATAAAGGTATTTTGAAAACCCATCAACCCCTCTTATCTTGAGCTCTGTGTGTGACCGACCAATGTATCTTGCGCCAATTTGCTACTTTTGTTCTTATTGTGATATTAGATGGAATACACATGATCTTTAAAAACATACAAAGTAAGATGTACTTAGTAGTTTTAAAAAAAAGCATAGACATCTGATATTATGCTAAAGTGCTGTAATACAAAATCCTGTCTATCTTAGTTGATTTCCATAGCACTCTCTTGACTCAAGGTTGGGCCCTTATAAATTACTTTAGCAAAATGAAACATTCAAGATACTAAATATTTTGTCAGAAAAAATGTTTATCTACAAAGCTGACAATCTGTTGCATTTCCAATTTATCGGCATGCGGTTCTAGGGTGAAGGTCATTCTTTATTGTTCCCAGCTATTTCAAGGACAAAAAAGCACATGAGCCAGGATCTGGAAAAAAGGGCCCTTGTAGCATTTTTGACAAAACTTATTCCAGATCATCCTGTGGTTAAAGGCAGTTTCATAAGGAGCCATGCTGCTATCTTAAATTTTCTACAGGTCATCAAAAAGCTATTAGAGAATAACATGAGTCCTGATCAGGCTGTGCGTATGTACAGACTGATTTGGAACCATGTTGTTCTCAAATGCCATTAGGGACATTTTTCCAGATCCTGGTTGAATTATTGTTTTGCTCCTTTACCAGGTCCAACAGACTGTATAGTAGAAGGAGAAGTACTGAAGCTAGGGGGCCCGTTTTTACAAACCTGGCAGAAAAAACACTTAAAACTCTATCCAAACAGACTGGAGTTTTACCACAAAAACAGAGATGGGCAGGTCATACGAGGGAAAGGTGTGGAGGTAGGGGGAATTTTGGTATTTCTTAAGGTTTGGTATTACTTACGGTTAACTATCCCAAACAGCAAAATTTTAGAGTGATCCACTTCTAAAACGGCCACAAATGACAAAATGGAAGTTGGTGAAGATAGAATTTGGGTAAAATATTGCATAGAAAATATTGAGACAAAAGGAGAAACTGCTGGTTATCAGCAGTTTCTTCTTTAGTTTCAATGTTTTCCCAAGCCTATTCACCATGGACATCAAAAGCAGGTCTTGTTTGGGAAAGGGTTAACCCATTAACGCAAAATGACACTTTTTGATGCCCACAGAATAAAGGCTTTGGAAATCATTGCGGAAAATGAAGAAATTGCTTGTGACAAGCAATTTCTTCATATTCCACAATGTTTTCTACCCCAAAAAACACTTAAAAATCCAAACAGACTGGAGTTTTACCACAAAAACAGAGATGGGCAGGTCATACGAGGGAAAGGTGTGGAGGTAGGGGGAATTTTGGTGTTTCTTACAGTTAACCCATTTACGCATAATGATCCTTTTTGATACCCACAAAAAAAGAGATCTTTGTAAATTGAAAGCATTTGCAATTTCATCTAACAAATTGTTAAAAGTTCATGGACACTGACAAAAGGGGGTATAAGCTGTTACAAATGCAATATTCTATTCATTCTTCTTTGAACCCTTTGTTGTGGGTACTTGTTGGAATTGTCTCATGGAGATGATTCAAATGAGTACCTACCATCTAAGGTTTGGATTTGAAAAAAAAATGAAGAATGTCTTAACCCTCCTTTATTTGTTGCTCTGTTGACCAATTGATGTCAAGTCTTTATCAATATATTAATAATGAATGAATGAATGAATAGTATTATTGAAATTATAAAAACTGATGTAACTTCCATCATTTACGGCATTGAAATCTGTTGTCAATGCAAACTTTTTAAATCAAACTATTCTAGTTTCATTTGAACAAAAACATTTATGTAAAGTTTCTGTCACATGTGCATTATCGTGGACAATGATTATGTTATTTTCATTTAGGAGTTCATAATTGATATGCTGTTAGACTAACAATTAAAAATCTACTAACCCTTGTCATGCTTAATGTAATCAAGCAGACTGTTTAGAATAAGGACATACTAGGCCAGACTGCATGTTTGTGCAGGCTGGTCTTGTTCTATTTTTCCTGCCAAATCAATCCGAATATTCTGGGATCAGCATGACCAGGGGTTATCATTGAATACTATATATAATTATTGATGGTTGACTGTTGTATTTTTCAGCTGGTTTCCATGCTAGATATTAAAGAAATAAATCCAGAATTCCAGAAAATCAACAAGACTGACAACTGTATTGTGATACTAAATAAAAATGATACTAAACTAGCTATTACCTCACCAGTAAGTAAAACCACGGTGTATAATCACGTGACTTAGAATTTCCGATAATCTTCAATAACTTTGCCACTACTTGACCTGCAATTTGAATTCAATTTGAAGCAGAGAAGGTGGGAAAATGTTGAGAATAACCTGGGTGTAGTGGATTTTTAAAAAATCAATTGATAAAAAAGTTATTGAAGCTAAACCAAAATTATGGTTATCTTCAATAACTTTTTTATCAGTTGATTTTTTAAAAATCCAACAATTTCATCAAATGCGTGACGTCTGGCTGCCTTCTCTGCTTCAAACCGAATTCAAATCGGTTCGGTATTAACAAAATCAATGAAGATTTTCTGAAATTGTTCCATCATGTGATTATCCACAGTGAAAACTATATTCTGGTCATCGTATAAGGAAACATGTTTAAAAATTTTAAATATGTGAAAAAGCAAAAATGCTTCTTAATTTTCAATACAACTTTGCATGTGTTGGTTCGAATTTTGCAGGTGTGAGACACCTGCAAGATTCAAACAATCACATGCAGAATTACAGTAGTTTTGGATTCAATATTTTGTTTTGTTCACTTAGATCAATTTTGTAAACAATAGGCATAACCCTTTTCCAAACAAGACTTGGTTTTGACGTTCCTAAAAGAAAGGGCTTGAGAAAACATTGAAACAAAAGAAGAAACTGCTGATAACCAGCAGTTTCTCCTTTTGTCTCAATATTTTCTTAGCTATAATGTACAAAAATCCTTTCTTTTTCAACATCCATTTTGTCTTCTGCAGCAACTTTCAAATTGGGCCATCCTAAATTTTTGTCGTTTGGGAAAGGGACAATACCATGACTGGACTGTAAGGATTTTTTTTATCCCTTTCCAACAAGGAAATGGAATCAATGTTCATAATAAAGTGTTTTCAAAAAAGTATAGAGGGAAATAGAGAAAATGTCCATCACAAGCATTTTCTCCCCATCCCTGAAGGTGAACTAGCCATTAACTCATTACAACACAATGATGCTTTTTGACGCATTACTAGATAAAGAATTGGGAAAGCATTAGGGAAAATGAAGAAACTGTTTGTGACAAACAATTACTTCATTTCCCACAATGTTTTCTACAAAAAAAAGGCAAAAAATGTAAATAATTCATTCACTTGAAATTGCTGTTTGCTACACTTTGGACCAGTATAAAATTGTGCTATATTTCTACTACATAACCATTAATTGGATTTCATTGTTGTGTAGCATGAATCTTCTTTGGATATACCTCTATTGTATTCCTTGAAGAATTTCGTAGTCTAAAAGTCAAATGTCTAAAAGCCAGTTGGGCGATACAGGGCCATCATGGCCCTTTGTTTTGGAAAGGGCTGATAATTATTTCTGTTGATTTTTCAGGATAAAGTTCTCATTAACCAGTGGAAAGACGAGATTATAAATGGTTTCAAATTGTCAACACAGATCATGGCCAATATGAATAAAAAAGCCAGCAAAATGTACGGGGCCGACTTGAACAGTACAAACAGTGAAAATTGTCGCCCTTTGTTGGAACATAGGAATAGTAACGACAGTTAGGGCAGAGTTATGTAACTTGGAAAAACAGATCTTGACCCTTTCCCGCGTGGCACGAAATTGTTCAGACGATTTGATTGGATTTTTTTACAAGGATAGTTTAGAAATAATCGTCTGAGAGTAGTTTAGCTATCAAAGGATATTGAATTAGTATGCACAGATAAGTTATCTTTGTGGGTAAGCGGAAAGTCATTGTAAGCGCATTTAGAAACATGTTGTTGGTTATGCTAAAAAAGTGGTAACTGAAGCTTGAATAAGCTGTAGTTAAAACGTTATTTAAAATAACCTAGATGTATTTACTTACAACGGGTTTTGGCTAAGCCATGAATATGCTTGTGTGTTCAGAAAATTTTGGAAAAATCATGCAGAGTTTATACTGAGCAATTTTATGCATAGTTGCAATATTTTGTGAATGTCTTTTCAAGCATTTACTGCAATATTCTTGCATTGGCATAAACTTTTGTACTATGTCTCATAATAGTCTTTGCTCTAAATCCTTGAAGAGAATGAAAATGAAATATGTCGGTGGTAAATATTGGACATAAGGGAAAGGGTTAAATATAGTGACAACAGAGTGCTTTTTCCTTTCCGTACATTTTTTCCTTAGGAGTATTTGTCTCATGGTGACAAGTGATTTTTTTCATCTGATCAACAAACTGGTGCGAATGGGAGTAGACTATTTATCGTGAAATGATTGTTGATAAACGTCGCGTGACACGTCAACCGGAGTGCGGCATTCAACCAAAGAAATGGCGTCAACGGAAATGGTGTGAGTGAACAGTCAACCCAAGTGAACAACCAAAGGCATTCATTTTTGTGTTAAAAAGAATTCCATTGTCTGACTTTATTAGCTCACCTGAGCACGAAGTGCTCAAGGTGAGCTATTGTGGTCGCTTTTTGTCCGTCGGCGTCTGTCCGTCTGTCCGTCCGTCTGTCCACAATTTGTTGTTACCACTCTAGCACCCACAAATATTGACCAATCTTAATCAAACTTGGTCAAAACATGTATGACCATAAGTTCTCGGATGAGTTCGATTTTGAGTCAAATCGGACTAGGAAGTCCAGAGTTATATGCCCTTGAACGTCAAAAATGACTAGTTTTGACTTTGTTACCACTCTAGCATCTACAAATATTGACCAATCTTAACCAAACTTTGTCAAAACATGTATGACGATAAGTTCTTGGATGAGTTCAATTTTGGGTCAGATCGGATCAGGAAGTCCGGAGTTATGCGCCCTTGAATATCAAAAATCGCTAGTTTTTGACCTTGTTACCACTCTAGCATCTACAAATATTGACCAATCTTGACCAAACTTGGTCAAAACATGTATGACAAAAAGCTCTTGGACGAGTTTGATTTTGGATCAGATCAGATCAGGAAGTCCGGAGTTATGCGCCCTTGAATATCAAAAATCGCTAGTTTTTTACTTTGTTACCACTCTAGCATCTACAAATATTGACCAATCTTGACCAAACTTGGTCAAAACATGTATGACAATAAGCTCTTGGACGAGTCTGATTTTGGATCAGATCAGATCAGGAAGTCCGGAGTTATGTGCCCTTGAATATCAAAAATAGCTTAGTTTCAACTTTGTTACCACTCTAGCATCTACAAATATTGACCAATCAAGACAACTTGGCTAGAATGTTGGTAACCATACAATAATGAATGAGTTCGATTTTCAGTGTCATTGAAGTAGGAAATTTTGAGTTATGTGCCCTTGAATTTGACAAATTTGCCATTTTTGACTTTGTTTACACTTTAGCATCTACATTTATTGACCGATAAAGACAAAACTTGGCAACAATGATGGTAACCATAAGATGCTGAATGAGTTAAATTTTCAGCTTGATCGGACCAAAAAAAAACAGAGTTATTGGCCCTTGAATTTCACAAAATTGCTTTTTTCCACTTTATTTTCACTCTAAAAAAACCACAAATATTGACCAATCAAGACACAACTTGGTCACAATTTAGGTGACCATGAGATCTTATATGTTTTCATTTTTCATATT
The DNA here is from genome assembly GCA_963680895.1 of Fragum sueziense. NCBI lineage: Eukaryota > Metazoa > Mollusca > Bivalvia > Cardiida > Cardiidae > Fragum > Fragum sueziense. The sequence goes on from OY804603.1 coordinate 43,815,971, forward strand.
GATCAGACTAGAAAAAACAGAGTTTTGTGCCCTTGATGGTGACAAAATTACCGATTTCGTTGTTAATTTCACTCAAACAGTAATTAATAAATATTGACCAATCAAAAAACAACTTGGACATAAGGTTGATGAGAATATCTTTATCAGAACAGAGTTATGTGCCCTGGATTATGACAAAATAGATGTTTTTTATTGACTTGGTTTTCACTTTAACAGCCACAAATATTGATTATTAAAGATTAAGAATGCTGTTTTCAGCTGGATCATAATCTAGCATCTTAAATTTCGTGTTCTTGTCTTAGAGATACCTAGGTCATGTAAAAGGTGGGTCTTGTTCTGCATGGAGCAAGTTTCAAACTTCTATCAGGTGAGCGATCCAGGGCCATCTTGGCCCTCTTGTTTTTGTTTTCCCAAAAGATGTTTTTTGTGATGGTTCAATTTGAAAGCTGATGCAGAAGATTACATGTTTACTGATCGAAATAAGATTTGGGTATCATGTAATTATCTCTTTCCCAAACGGCAAATTTTCGACTTGTCTAAATTCAAAGATGTTGCAGACAACAACTAATATTGATTGAAAAGTTCATTTTTTAAACATTTTGTTTTGAAAATATTGTGGGAAATGAAGAAATTGCTTGTCACAAGCAATTTCTTCATTTTCAACAATGTTTTCCATAGCCAGTTTCTTGTGAGGAGTCAAAAAGAGTCACTGTGTGGTAAAACTGGTAATGGTTACATAGCAAAACTATTAAGACAAGGGTAGAACATGCTAATTATTATCCATTCATGCAGCTTTCAAATTGGTAAAGTAGTCTTGAAAACACAAAGTTTTAGTTGGCATTTGAACAAAAAAAATCTTTGAGAAAACAGAGAGAGAAAAGAAGGAAATGCCATTGACAGGATTTTTGTCCTTTCTTTCCATGTTCTCTGACATGGTGAGTTAAATCTGTTCACTTTTCACTCTGTTACACTCTATTTGTTTCAGATCAGACTAAAATTATTGCTGTCTGTTAATGGTTAAGGTTATTTCAAATTTTGTATATTTTTGCATTTTTATGAACATTGAAGTAATTTACTTAGAAAGTTAAATTATTGTTATTCTATATAAGAAAAAACATATCTTTTTGTACAAGTTCTAATCATGAATTTTAGTTTATTATAAATTCTTTTACCCCATTTCTTGATGAAAAATGTTAGACTGGTATAAAAAAGACTAGAAAAGTTATCATAAATACATGTCATTAGGTATTTACTGCATTAAAAGGAGAGAAAATTTGGAGGTAAATGAAGAGAATGCTAGTTGCTAGCATTGTTTTGTTCCCCCAATGTATGCGAGTGCCATAGTTATGTTAATTTAGTTGAACAAATTCTTCGAGACAAATAAATTTACATTTTGGTTTTCAGTAACTTAAACCGGACATAGATAGAATTTTAAATTGATTCAAATTTAGAGTAGATCTAGCTTTAGACAACCAAATAAATGTAACTGATAATGGAAAATCTTAGTTCTAGCATGAAACACTTTGGGGGAAAAGAAGAAAATACTCTTTGCTGGCATTTCTCTGCAAGGTTTTCTAATTTTGTCATCCAAACAACTTTATTTCTGTTTGTGGAGTGGCTAAGCAACAGCTATATGTAATTTGAAAATGACTCAATCCAGTATTTTCAGCATTTTCACCATTTCTTCAATGTTTTGTAAGCTCTGACATGCAGTTTTCTACCTATTTTAATTTCTTTTTCCTTGGAAAGGGTTTATCGTAGACTGCCCTGTTTTGGTGACTGCCCTAAATCGGTGACCCTCTCTTTTTGTATCCAATTTTCAAAATTAAGAGGTCCATCATGTCAAGAGGGTTTACAATCATTCATTAAAATAAAAATCTTGTCATTTCTGTTGTTAAAATTGGAGAAATTCTAAATAATGACCGATTTACATGCTTAACTTCATTTTCTGTATAAATTTACCTATGGTGTTCTAAATAGCCCTTTTAATCACTCATAGAAGTGCCCTACAAATGTCATATTTTCAAATTTGAAACCAATTTGACCACAGTCTTCATTTTTGGAATAAATTTTGATATAGCATTTGCCCAGTAGCTTCTTGTAAGGATGAAATTAAAGGGTCACTGATTCTGGTCCTACTAATTTCAAGTGCTAAAAATATGGGGTCAACAAAATTCAAGCTAATTCATCAATGTGGTGATTTTAGAAAGCAACATTGTTAGGATTAAGGGAAAATAAGACAAACTAAAGATGTATTGCATTTTTAAGTCATATTCATGAAAGTTAATGAAAGAATAAGGAAAAGTTCTTAAGGTCACCGAAACTGGTCAGTCGACTATATAAACTTAATCCGTAGATCAGACAATCACTGATAACTTCTCATCTATAGTCTAGTCACAATATTATGGCACATGTTTACAAAATTTATCTATGTAAACAACGCAAAATGGAACTCCAAACTACAGTAATCTTGCATGTGATAGTTCTAATCTTGCAGGTGTTTTACACCTACAAGATTCAAGCAAACACATGCTAAATTGTGTTGAAAATGAAGAATGGGTTCCCCCTTGTTTGCATAGGTAAAAACTGTAGAAATGTGCCTTGATATCGTGACTGTACTGTACTTTAACCCATTACCATACGACAAAAATTTGGACTAATCCAATTTGAAAGGTGTTGCAGACGACAATTTCAAGTTGGCGAAATTTCAAAAATCTTAACATTTTGGGTAAGAAAATATTGTGAAAAATGAAGAAATTGCTTGTCTCAAGCAATTTCTTCATTTTCCACAATATTTCCTAAGCTTTTTCTTATGAGGGAGTCAAAAGGCATCACTGTGCTGTAATGGGTTAATACAGGGAAAATATTTATGCTTGAATAGACGATAACCTTAGAAAAACACCTAGAAATACTTGAACCGGTGCACCATTTTGCTTTTTGTAGGAAATGCCAATGGTTGGCATGTGCAAGAAAAATATTCATATAGATTTATAATAGATTCCAATTTTGACTAGAGGCTAATAAATCCGATAAGGCAATGTAAATGTATTGTCCAATCAGATGGCTTGTTACATAGATCGCTGATGAATTTTGGGCTCGAATGTTGTTTGTGTATTTGTACATGTATGTGTTCAGATATTTAACTCTTTCCCAAACGGCAAAATTCTTGGGTGGTTCACTTCAAAAACTACCCCAAAATGACAAAATGGAAGTTTTTAAAGATAGAATTTGCGTTAAATATGGCATAGAAAATATTGAAACAAAAAGAGAAACTGCTGGTTATCAGCAGTTTCTTCTTTTGTTTCAATATTTTCCCAAACTATTTCTATTAGGGACATCAAAACCAGGTCTTGTTTTGGAAAGGGTTAAATGATAATTGTTGAAAATGTTTTTATACCAGTGAGGCTCCGGATCAACCAATACGCACAAGCCTGATCTGGACCTATGTCTGATTATGTTCTGCTTTTGTAATGATAATCTCATTTTGTACATACATTTTCTTGTATTTGTGTAAAATCCTCGACTGATCTGTCTTCTGCCATTCCCGTTCTATTTAATTACAAACACATTGTTGTCTTTCAACAAAAACCTCATAACTGCAGCTTAAAGCAAGCTGCAGTTACAAGGTTTTTGTTGAAAAGCATTGGCATTCAAGTTTTCTTGTTCAACCCCCCTGCAAAGTGAACAAAATGGCTTGTGACAAAACTGTAATGAGTGCATATTGATGCCTTTCAGCAAAACCTCGTAACTGCAGCTTGTTTTAAGCTGCAGTTACGAGGGTTTTGTTGAAAAGCGAGGATATCTATTTTCGGTACTTGCAATATTTTTGTTCTAAACTTATTGATTCTTTTCCAAAACAACAACAATGGTAGTCAATTTTGTAAGCTTTTGCAGACGACAAAATTGTAGATGATATATATAGAATTTTTGTACACTATAGCATGGAAAATATTGAGGCAAAAGGAGAAAATGCTGGACATCAGCATTTTCTTCTTTTGTCCCAATCTTTTCTCTGACCTTTCATATCAGGGATATCAAAACCATGTCTTGTTTGGTAAAGGGTTAAGTCTGATTGTCTGTCATTTAGATGTTTTAGAAATATTCTTTGTTGAAGTCCTCAAAATCTATTTAAAGTTGTCCAAGGGGAAGTGCAATCAAACTTATTCTCAGCTTTAAACTAAAGAGATGATAGATTGAGGGAAAAGGAGATGCTCGGATCTGGCTTTTTCTCTTTCTCTCAATATTTTCCAAAACACCGAACTTTAATAATCCAAGCCTGCCATTGTAATGTTTTGAACAAAGTCAATTCTTTCCCAATCGCACCCTGGTTTCAATGTCATTCATCAAAAAGGTTATGGAAAGCATTAAAAGGAACTTAAAATAAAATAAAAAATAAGCATTTTCTTCTTTTCCTCTGAAGACTTTCCATGCTTGCTTTAATTTACAAGTAATAAACAATGGAAAAAAATCATGTTATTGTTGACTCGAAAAACTTTCAATTATACTAGCAATCTAAAAAATTTGGAATGTGTTTCTAAAGCATATCGCCATGTGCATGGTAAGGTCATAAATAACCCTTTCCAAAACAAAACAAAAATATACTCTTTTGATTATTTTGATTATCACTTTCTTCTTTTCTATAAATGCTTTCTCAAGCCTTTATTTGGGATGTCAAAACTGATGTTGTTTGGGAAAGTGTTAATACAGTAACTTGTTTTATGAGAAATCTCAGACATTTTGTACCACTTACTCTCTCTCTCCACTTGTGTTATTTATATGTTATATTGGTATGCTTTGAATGAATGCTGTCTCTACGATTGAATGTGCTACACGGATCATCTCATGCAAAAATGAGACCTAGGTCTCTAACAGCAATCTTGTTTGTAGCCAAGCTGGTGATCAACATTTTCTAGATAAATATCCTGTAGATTCATCAAACCAGCCATTGTTTGGAGTACTGTTAAATTTTATAATATCATTAGACTACAAAAATGTGATGTGTTGTAATGACAAATTCCTAAATGTTCCAAATAAAGAAAGCGCTGTTCAAAACAAGTCATAACTTTTCTAAACAAATACATGTACTGCATAAAATTGTTATTTTCTATTCCTGCAATATTTTCATTAATCTTGTATGAAAGAAATAAAAAATGATACAAACTAAGTGCTCTATCCTATGCGCATTTGTGTTTTGTGATTCTTGGAATATTATCCTCATTGTAATAATATTGTCTTCATTGTAAACTATTCGTTGTAAATGGTCTGGGATATGGAAAAGGGGACATTTACCGGTAAGCATTTGATTCATGCAAAAGTGTTCCATATTCCAGCTATCCCTTTACCACACAGTGAAGCCTTTGACACGCAATTTCTTCATTTTCCACAATGTTTTCTAACCAAAAATTGAAATATTTTTGAAATTTCAACAAATTTGAAATTGTTGTCTGCAACATCTTTGAATTTGGACAACGCTCAAATTTTGTAATCTGGTAATGGACTATAAATTATAATGTATCTCAAGTACACTTACAGCCATGCACACATCTTTCAAGCATTTGACCTTTTCCCAAAATGGTGCTATTTTAGACTGGTCCAATATGCAGACAAGATAAAAAATAATTTCAAAAGTGTATCAAAAGTATGCATTATAGTATTGAAATATTGAGACAAAAGAAGAAAAGGTTGATTATCAGCATTTCCCTGTTCTTCTGTCACTGTTAGGGAAAGGGTTAAGCTAATCCTAGGGCTTATTTTTGCATGAGATGGTTCCACATTTATTTAATAATGTTTCTTTGATAGTAAAATTTTAACTGTTTTGTGTTCTAAATTCTTTTTATTTAAATAAATGTTAAAGATCTCTTTTATCTTTTTGTTTTGTTTTCATTTCATTTTTGCACTTTATCCATGAATGAAATGTAGTCACACTAACATTTACCCTAACCCTTTAAGGCTTTTCCCACTAAACAACACAATTTTAGACTGACAAAATCTCGAGGCCATGCAGACAACACAACTGATGTTTGGAATTTGTCAAAGCATAGAAAGCATTTGGAGAAAAGGAGAAAATTTCTAATGACAGTATTTCCTTCTTTGCTCTGAGAGTTTTATGCCAAATTCAGAAAAATTCGGTGTCTTCTGTCATTTGCCTTTCTGCCATTTTATGACATCACCAAAGTACCTGGTATAATTACTGTTGATATATATGAGAATGGACAAATGGCCGTTATGGTCAATCTAAACATAGTTGTGAGCAATGGTAATACCCATTCCCACACAATGATGCCTTTTGATGCCATACAATAAACTGGCTTTGGAAAACATTGTTGAAAATGAAGAATTTGCTTGTGACAAGTAATTTCTTCATTTCTCCCCCTGTTTTCTTTCCAGAAAAAAAACACACACACACAAAAAAAAATGTAGAATTTCATACACTTGAAATTGTCATCTGAAACATCTTGAATTTGGACAAGTCTAAACATTTGGCGTCTGGTAATGGGTTTAACTTGACAGAAGGAAACACACTTACATGATTTCAACACCAGAAATGGAACGGCTCAACAACCCCCTTCAATTTGGACCGGAATAAGGCTACCAACTTGAATTAACCCTATCCCAAACGATTACATTTTAGAGTGATCCACTTCAAAAACTGCCACAAATGACAAAATGATAGGTATTAAAGATAGAATTTGTGTAAAATATGACATAGAAAATATTGAGACAAAAGGAGAAACTGCTGATTATCAGCAGTTTCTTCTTTTGTTTCAATGTTTTCCCAAGCCTTTACTATTAGGGACGTCAAAATCAGGTCTTGTTTTGGAAAGGGTTAAATATTGTAAAAGATAGATAAACAGTAAACGAGAAAAGTGAGAGTTATACCAAGATTTACTTCCCTTTGTAAATCCATTTAAGGGTGAAGTTCAAAAAAATGAAGTCAAAGTGTGACATTGAGGTAAAAAATCAAACAGCCTTGTGGCTGTTTAGTTTCGGTATAAATCATTACTAAAGATGTTGAAGTTTCAGAAATTAATAGCGATCACTCTCTGAAAGTATCCATGTTTCTGCAATTCATATGGTTTTGTCATTAACGGCACTTTATTTCAAAACACAGTACTTCTTTAGCAGAGCGCCATAAAGTTGTTACATTCATGTTTGAAATAAAACATTTGTCAAGTTCAATTGAATATACCTTGGTGCCTAATTCTAAAACGTTAATTTAAGCAAATTCCTTGAAAAAATATTTTTTCGCCATTTTTTTCATACATTTCACCTGTAATTCATTGTTTCTACCCATAAAGGTTATTCCACTCATTTGATGTCTACATATATATTACAATCAATATATTTTTATCTAACTTCAATACATTCCAAAACAGCTCTGAAAATTTCGAAGCGATACAATGATTAAATCTGGTAAAATATGACCTTCAAAAAGCTGCCCTTTTTCCTCATTGCGTTGCACTTGGGACAAAAATATGTCATTAAGGCTTCTTGGAGCAAAAAAGAACATTTTTCACTCAATAATTTAGTACTTATGTGCCATATGTATGTCGATTAACTAATAAATGTAAGAAATTTTAACTTTGAGCATGAAAAATATTCAAAACAGCACACTTCAGTCCCTTAGAATTGAATGGTAAAGTTTATGAATGCTAATCACGCTGGTTGTTTTCCATTGGTTTGAAAATGATAGTAAATCAAAGAAATAAGTCATAATATTGTAAATTTGATATTTTCCTTGAACCTAAGAAAATTCTAAGACTGGTCATCAACATATCTTAATAAAATAAAATGTTGCACTTGGGACAAAAATCAGATTCTTCGAATTTAAGGTTTCCTGGTAAGAAGAGATCATAATTATGTTTTATATAAACATGACAATGAGTGAGGGTAACACCGTGATAAATGTAAGGTGTTGAATAATGCCAGTTTAGGTTGACTTTGGTACCATGCAAAGTATTCTTTAAAAGCGTTTCTTAAATTTGAGGTTTGTGTATTGTAGATATTTTGAAATTGAATTGAAATTGAATTGAAATCGATTTAAAAGCTTCGTTTTTCTAGTTTTTGATAAAAAGTTCTGTAATTTTACAGACTTGTAAAAAAGGTACTCTCTGCACATCAGTCAACGCTTTAACCGATGCCAAATTCGCCTAATCAGTAAGAGATTTCATTGTCGAGTCATAAGCTGTCAATGGAATAAAAATTAAAAGTCTGTTACAGTTTCCTACTGGGCTTATAAAGCTCCTGTGGCACCGTTAACTAATAAAAGTAAATTGTTTGATTTGACGAACAAGAAAATTTGATTCCATCCAATGATTATAAATGTTTGGATGTGTGTCACTCAGAGTATGTGATTACCATTGGCGTAGACTTTCAATGGATAATGCCAAAATAACGAATATGACACAGTAATTGACGTCATAATATAGTAAATTAGGACAAATTTGATGACCTGACGACAAAGTTTGAATCAATCGATGAGACTGATAAATTCTGTACTGAAAGTAGTAAAAAGCATAAATATCAATTATGTCCCAAGTGCAACGGTCTAACTGTAGTTGTATTGACCTTCTTAACAGTAACAACTGTGTTCCTTTGAGATTATCTCTTAGCATCAGAAATACCAAACATAATCTACACCACTTAAAACATATTCTGCACCATGAATAGACTTTTGTTTCATTCTAAGCAGGCACACACCTAATATGAATAAAATATTTGTCTTGATTGGTTCGTTTTGTTATTTAGTGTTCACTTGTTTTCCTTTAAAGGGAAGTTTTACAGTTAGTTTCTTCATTTTCTTTGCATATCAGCGCAATTTCTTGGGAAAAATAAAGATTCCAGCTTGGATTTTCTTATTTTAGATTTTTTTTGTCCCAAGTGCAACGTTTTAAGGTTCGTTGTAAAACAGTTACTCAAACATGTCAAAAGACACTTAAACTTGAGTTATTGTTGCGACTGACAGCTACATTGAATAAGCGATAAATAAAAGCAAAAAAAGTTTGTTTTGCAAGTTTTGAGTCCTGAAAAAAACTCCACTGAATACATTTTTCGCCAAAATAAGCTATTCATTTCCAAATAATTTCTCCGTACGGCATAACAAAGTTTTTTTAATGCTGTTATTTGATAGATGTATATTTTAACAATAAGATAAATCCAAAGTTTGGCAAGTTCAGTCTGTTTTTAAAGTTTCACAATGCTCTGAGTTTGCTTAGAAAAACGCGTGGCACTTGGGACATCACTTTCGGCAAAATTTAGGAAGGCAGCACGCAAAGAATTGCAAATAATTGCCCGTGAATTGTGTTTTCTAAGTTGCTTATCTGAAAAATGAGGAAAAACAACATGTTACGCAGGTAATGCTTCTTTTATGGATCTAAAACCCCAAAGCGTTGCACTTGGGACAAATTCAGGTAGCAGTTTGAAAATGTTATTTTCTGAAATATCTTGCTCAAGATTAGTATATCTGCAATTGAAAATTAATCATAAGACATACTGCTATGCCTCGGATACCTTTCAAAGTGTATATTGATGATAAATTATGAAATGTACTTGATCAAATTCCAAATTTGTTATTCGGGAGGATACATTTTTCACAGGGGGTATCATCATTAATGCATAAACTTGAACCAGCAAACATAGTGCCACATAACTGAATTACATTAGAACCTTGAGTTTCATTGATGACTTTCCAATTGCAGGATCTTTTAGGTACATGAAGCATCACACTTTTCTTAAAACAACATTTGAAAGTGATGAATGTATCAAAATGTCACGCTTTTTACGTTGCACTTGGGACATTTTTGGGCATAATTTTCGCCGTAACTTTGGTTTGGATGGGTCGATTTTCATGAAATTTTCCATGCTGTTTGAAATCATTGAAATGCATAGTTTTAATCCAAAAAGAACATTATTCTTAAGAATATATTCATTCAGGCTCTGATTTTAATAAAAACTTCATTTTTTTGAACTTCACCCTTAAGCCCATTTACGATTAATGGTGCTTTTTGACGCATCTGAAAATAAAAGCTCTGGAATACATTGAGGAAAAAGAAGAAATTGCTCTAGGATGACAAGCAATTTCTTCATTTCTTCCAACGTTTTCTATACAGAAAGACAAAAATGGGTGAATTCAAATAAAATGGCACCAAAAAATTATTTTTTTCCAATTTTTAAATTTCAATTGATCATTTTTGTCTATATGTTCTAATATTGTACATAGATCAAATTTTAATAATCTAAAACGGCATTGAAAAATATTTAGACATAAAAAAGTTTCAGATTTTTTAATTGAAGAAAATCAACAGAAAAACATGAAAATACATATATTTACAAAGTACTGTACCCTCACCTGATGATACGAAGAATAATATTTTTTTCAATCCAAATTGTAATTTGTGAATCAAAAAGGAATTCTAAGCAAAAAACCTAGTTTTTCTGTCATAAATCTGGTGAAAATATGACTTTTTACACAAAATTACTAGTTGGGCAAGTTTTAAAAAAAAATGTGACCATTCACTTTTTACATGCCACGGCTCTTACAGAGAAACATATTCAACCCAATCAAAGCTTAAAAGATGTGATATTATCTCTATATACTGGGTGCCAAGTTTAAAGAAAATCGCTTCACAAATAAAAAAAGATATGTCATTAAAACATGTCAAAAATGTCAGGAGTGAAACGTTTTTGTGTGACACTTAAGACTTGTACCAAATTTCTAAGCTATGGTAAATAAAAGACAGTGACAGGATACTACAATAAGCACTTGTAATTCATAAAACAACATGTGAATCATCATCTTAAAATTACCTTTTCATCTTATCTTCACTGGTTTAGGATGTGGAGCCTGTTTTATACAATACCCCTCTGAATTTTATGTCAGGAGTGAAACACTTTTTTATTTCAAAATGTGTTCTCATTTTTGTCTATTCAGCCAGAAATCTATTTGTCTATTCAGCCAGAAATCTACCACTCAAATTTTTTTAGAAAGCCATCAACCTTGTCACGGCCGCTTATCTACTAAATCACAACATTTTGTTGTGTATGAAAAAAGGTTTAGAGGGTAGCACCATCCAAACCCTGATTCCCAGAGATTGAACGGAAATTCATTTTCTCCCGTTGCAAGGGTAGCCCCAATGTTGACATTTCGTCAATCCTGATGAGCGTTTGTCCACTTTCTGAGGATGAATGGCCCAAAACCTTTGTGTATTATAAAATACTTGTATGTACATTACATCGCGCAAACAATATTTTAATAACTTACTGTCGATCTTTGAAGAAAATCAGTTCTTCCGGTCAGTTTGTGCGTTAGAGGATAGGTTGTGAGTAAGAGGATAGGTTGTGATTTAGAAGACAGAATGCATTCATCGCATTTAATACCATTTGTCATTGTCTTTATGCGAATTAAGCCAAACCGAAATACTCTCATTACTAGACTAGTCTTGTCCAAAGATTAAACCCTTATTTCACTTAAGAATCACTTTGTCATTTTTATTTGACAGAGTACGAGTTCATTGTGATATGATATAGAAAAACCCTTTTTACACACCAGTTATATATATCATATTACATTATCTCATCTAAAAGAATGTAAGGTTCTTATGCATAATAGATTTATAACAATGTTTGATATAAACATTCACTATCATTTGTGTTTCTTTCTGTCTGTCTGTACTCTGTGTGTCTTCATGTGAATTTTTATACAATTCAAAGTAAATACTGTGCAATATTCCAGCCATTTTTGTATGCTCTAAAGTAGCCTCTTTAAAATATAATGCGTAAGAAGTGGAAAAACCGGAGACAATAAAGACGTGTCAAAAATACAGATCTGTAAATCTTGTTTATCCATAGATCTTCTTGTTTATTGATTCAATATGTTTAATATTAAGTCACCAATCATATAGGCCTTCGAATTGATACATTAATAAATTTTGCAAGTTGTAACATACAATAAAGATGAACTTTGTGAAATCCGTACTTTATCACTTTTGTCAACTTCAACGATGGTTTGTCTAGGTACAAACCACGTCATCGTTAAAAAATATCCACGCATGCCTCACTTCCAAAATATTGTAAAGTTCCTGCAGCTTATTGAATAAGCGATAAAAATAGCCTAAAGTTTCTCCACTCCATACATCCCGTATCAGATTAGTCTGATCTCATTTGTGGCGAGGAATTGGGTCAACACATCCTGAAAATCAACAAAAACAAATTATTAACCTTGGAAGTAAGAAATTCACCGCTAGCATGCAGCTTCATATCAAGCAGGAACTAACGACGGTAAATAACCCTTTAGAAATGATTCCAATGTTGTAATATATCGTTTTTGAGATCATTCCATGAGAAAATCAATGACACAAAAATTATCACTTTACCTCTCTTAATTTTGACCATTGGAAGTTCATACAAATATAGACAAAATCTGTCGAATCTACAATTGTGCGTGTAGGATTCTTAACATCATTCAATACTCCAAAATAAAGGGCCACTAAAATACTTGGATGACAGATCTAAGTTTGTCTACTAGTCTGGAACACTTTTCAGTACTTACTTCATATATTTAGGGACACGACTTGTATCCAGTTCAAACAGTGAGTTTTCAAAACAGTGAGTTTGTCACCTAATCTGGACACACCAGGAACATGAGGAAAGGTGTTGAAATCTGATACCTGCATTGGAACAACAAATCTATTGTAAATATTTTAACCATTGCAAATACAACTTACAAAGTTTGATTACAGGCATATCTTCACCCCACCAACGTTTTAAAAATCTTTCCGAAACAGCTACATTTTAGGTTGGTCCAATTTGAAAAATGCTGCAGACGACAAATGGATACTAATACCAAGATGATCTATTTAAAGAGAAGTAGTACAGAGAATACTGAGACAGCGGGAGAAATTGCTGATTAACAGTAATCTCTTCTTTTGTGTCAATATTTTACAATCCATTTCTAATAAGTACGTTATACTACCATGCCTTGTATGAGAAAGGGTTAGAGAATCCCATTTACACATCATGTAAAAGCAACGGAACAAGAGAATTCGACTTCCTTCACAAATATTTCTCCAAAAATCCTGTCCCATACAAGATATATTTTATAACCTCTTTGTAAAATAGTTTCGGAAAACATCGAGAGAAAGAAGAAATTGTTGATTATCAGCCCTTCCCTCAATATTTACGCCCTCAAACATATACTTCTCACATCTGTAACTCTTTATAAATAAAGCAGTCCAAAATTGTGTCATTTTGAAAATACTTTTGAAAACAATTCACCCATTACCAAAATGGCTAAATATTTGACTTTTCCGAAGCAAAAGATGTAGGCCTAGCAGACAAGAATATCAGGTGTATGAAATTTTAAAAAGAGAACGCGCAAACGCCCTCTTAACTTAAATTTTCATTTTAAATTATCACATGCAGATTGGCAGACAAGCAGACAATGTTAAAGGTCTGTTTCCCTGATGTATCAATTTACTGGGCGTAAAAATACGTTATGCCATTTCACTCACCCTTTGAAAATAGACGTATCACATAGAGTATTTCGGTTTGGCTTAATTCGCATATAAACAATGACAAATGGTATTAAATGCGATGAATGCATTCTGTCTTCTAAATCACAACCTATCCTCTTACTCACAACCTATCCTCTAACGCACAAACTGACCGGAAGAACTGATTTTCTTCAAAGATCGACAGTAAGTTATTAAATACTGTTTGCACGATGTAATTTACATACAACTATTTTATAATACACACAGGTTTTGGGCCATTCATCCCCAGAAAGTGGACAAACGCTCATCAGGATTGACGAAATGTCAATATTGGGGCTACCCTTGCAACGGGAGAAAATGAATTTCCGCTCAATCTCTTGGAGTCGGGGTTTGGATGGGGCTCACAAATATGTGAAAATGAATAAAGGGTTGTATGACATTCTCCGATTTTTGATTTTCGAGCTAGAAACAAGAACATTTCGATTAAAACACGAAACTCACCTTTCACCCGCCGATTTGTCGGCTCCTCTAACTGCCAACCGGATATCCTCTGAACTTTTTTTCATACACAACAAAATGTTGTGATTTAGTAGATAAGCGGCCGTGCTTGTGGACATTCTGCACTCTACTATTTAGTGATTCGTGTGTTACAATTTCTCATATTGTGCAATATATATGCTGTCAGGAGTGAAACGCTTTTTCGGTGTCATTTAGCAAGATTGTGCACGCAATTTTAGCTAAAAGGTAGTGAACATGAATTTAAAATATACTTTGGGCACTGCTTAACCATTTAGAATAGTTTTTAGCCACCCTAAATAAGAAATTTGGATGATATTCTGTAAAATTAGCTGTTATTCTTAAAGGTCAAATGTAACGTCAAAATAACCCACACTTATTACTAAGACAAATGAAAAATATTAACAACGCAATATTTGAAAATTTGATATTCATTATGATAAGGAAGAAATTCACAATTTTCTTATCGCTTACCTGTACAGGCTTTGAGAAAGTCAAGTAAGCGTGACGTCAACGTAGGCCGATATATTGACTGCCTATATGCTAGGAATGCAAACATTGCATGTCGTCGCTTTTCAACGAAACCCTCGTAACTGCAGCTGTTAATAAGCTGCAGTTACGAGGTTTTTGTTAGATAACAGCAATATTTACATTTTTTCAATTGGTATAACATGAATCTGATATACAAAAGATCGGGATGTGTTGTATCGCCAAATATCATGTCACTGTAGAGATGATAAACATATATAGCATTCTGTTTATTGGCAGTTGGTAATTGGGTCACTGGGAGTCATTTCTTACTGTTAGTAAGTCTGTGTAAAAAATCTCGCAACTACAAAACATTGATATTGCAGTTGGTGCATTTTAGATATGATATCTGTTTTTACAATTATGCAATTATATGCGCATTTGTTATTTTAAATTCTATTTCATTGCCATCGCATATGTAGAAAATAACGAGTGAAATGAAATCTGATTATAATTTGCTTGAGTAAAAAAATCAATTTGTTTTAGCACAGAAAATATCGAGCGAAAAGAGGAAATTGCTGATTATCAGCATTTTCATTTACCCTTCAATATTTTCTAGAACAATTCCCACATGGGACTTCATAAGGAAGTCTTGTTTCGGAATGAGTTAAGCAAATATATTAATTGGTGAGTGTAGGCATTTAGATAGAATGATAAATGTCAAGAAAAGCCTGGAAATAATGCAACAATTTCGATAAATTATATGTTATTATAAAGAAACAGAGAAACTTGTGAAAGATCTACACATTTACTTGTTCATTTTTATATTCATATTTTTATATTTTAGGTACAAAATTACTAAAAAAGTATAATACAATTTTATCAAAGTTTATTTATTGGAATAAGTTGGAGTAATTTGTCGTCGGTGGTTATATTTATACGTATAAATACAAAAACATTTCAGGCGTTTACTACTTGATATTATTTTATTGATGTCTATTTTATAATAAAAATCGATAACACGCCCACCATAACCTCTCAACCAATCAAAAGTGATCTTAGAATAGTACCAGTCCGCTATCGAAATTTTAATACCCCCTCACACATACCTCGCGACCTCACTGCGTCCTTACTGCGACCTTGCTACGACCCAGGACGCAGCACAGTCGCCATGGACGCAGCAGGGACGCAGCGAGGTCGTAGCAAGGACCCCAAGGACGCACAAGGTCGCAGACCGTCGGCGACTATTTTGAACATGCACAAAACAGTCGCAGAACCTCCGCGTTCTTACTGCGTCCTGGTTAGGTCGTCGTGGGGTCTCAGTAGAGTCGCCATAGTCGCAGCAGCATCGTAGTAAGGACGTAATGAGAACGCAATAGACGTTGTACACTCGCACTAAGGACGCCACAGAGTCGCCGATGAAATTACAAGAAATTGCTCATTTCACACTATATTGTCTACCAAAAAATACAAATAATTCATTCACCTGAAAATGACGTCTGCAAAAATCTTTGAATTTGGATCAGTTTTAAATTTTGCCATTTGGTATGTAGGCCAACTTTATTGATAACTTAATTTATCTGAATCCGCGACTGGATCAACTTGGGTCACTTTAGAGGCCCTGCTCGTTTGCGTCGTCCGCCTCTCATCTTTCAAATAATATACTGAACAAAAGTGAAAACGCTACGCCTACATTGCTTGTCATATTTCTTCTAAACACAACAAGTAAAAAAGTCAAATGACAGTGTTTCGAATTGTTAATTGACTTGGTTGTTCCATACACTAAACATTTTGTGGATCTTAATTACGGGGATGAAAAACGGACCCTTTTAATGTGACAGGGGTCCGTTGTTCAGGTGTACAATTTGAACGGAAATTTTACACAATTTAACCTTCAGAAATCCAAGCAGAAGAATGCAAACCATGCCGAACTGCACGGAATGGTAGTTCGACAAGTTACCAGTCAGGAAATGTAAAGAAGTTTGCATAAAATTGTTTCAGGGTTTAGAAAATGATGTTTGAAAAGCAGATATTTCATTATGTTCCAAAGCTTGACATTTTTACAATGTAATCTCCATAGGAAATTGAAGTCGCAGTTGCATGGACATCTGGGAACAATCCTAGTCGAAGAAAGGGTTAAAAAATCCCCTGTAAGGCCTACTTGATGTTGCAAAAAAATCAATCGAAAATCGTGATAAATTTGTGACTATCAAACATTTAAGTTCCCTATTTGTTTATATCAAAGGGGGGTAATATGCAAAATTGACAGATAAAACCTTGATTTTAGAGCTTGCTACGAGAGATAAGTGAGAGTTTAAATGGTTTTTTGGCAACCCGGACATGACCAATTCCGAAAAAAATATGAAGAGTTTTCTGCGCATGCGCATATGCGGCATTAGATTAGCGCTAAGTGTATCAAGGGCTGTAACTCTGACATTAAATGAGACAAGGCAATGAAATTTCGACAAAACGATTGCTGAGAGCCTGGGAAAGAACTTCAAAATAATATATTTCATGCTATTAGTTCGATACTTTTCCAGAAATAAGAAATCTTGCTGTGTAGCGTTTTCACTTTTGTTCAGTATATATGATTTAACTTTGAACTAATTAAATATACGTCTTCACTCGTTGAAGGTCAGACTCAATATGAAATTTACTGGAAAAAAGTATTATTTTCATAGACTTATCAAGGACGTAGTTGTGTCGTCTTACAGTCGCAGAACAGTCGCCGGACAAACGCAATAGTCGCCGTAGAGTCGCCGTAAGAACGCAAAGGACGTAGCACAGTCGCAGCTGGGTCGCCGATGATCGCCGTGGGGTCGCCGTAGGGACGCAATACAGTCGCAGTGGAAACGCCATGGACGTAGAAGGGTCGTATCGAGGACGTACAGAAAAATAATCAGAACACAAGACTGTGGAGCCCCGGACCGTCGGCGAGAGAAAATTGGAAATTTGAAAGAAAACCAAACGAATTTCGAAAGAAAAATGCTATTTTACTAGTTTTCAGGTCGCAGTAAGGTCGCGAGCTATGTGTGAGTGGGGTATTACCAATATTATCGATGTGTCAATTTATCGATAACACGCCCACGGTAATTTTTCAGCCAATGAAATGCCTCCTTTTTAACTGTCAATTCAACCACTAATCCTGACGTGCGAACGTCAACGTAGGTCTGTTTGACGCATGCGCGAAAAATCGATTTCGGCCAGGTAAAAAATTCCGATAAAACACGCTGTGTTATTTGTTAATATCGTCTGTTTGGAATCGAACTTTTGAACGCGGACTTTTCATACAGATTTCTCTTATCTATAAGAAATGAAAATAATTCTAAACTGGTGGTCCGAATTTTTGGTTTCCTTCCACCTTTAACATTTAAATGTCACACTTTGGTCACATTTTTAGCTCACCTGAGCACGAAGTGCTCGAGGTGAGTTATTGTGGTCACTTTTTGTCCGGCGTCCGTCCGTCCGTCCGTCCGTCCGTCCGTCAACATTTGGGGTGTTTACACTCTAGCATCCACAAAAGTTACTCAATCTTGATCAAACTTGGCCAAAACAAGTACGACCATAAGTTCTCGAACAAGTTCGATTATGGGCCTGATCGGACCAGAAAGTGCGGAGTTATCTGCCCTTGAATGTAAAAAATGCTGTTTTTAAGTTTGTTTACACTCTAGCATCTACAATTATTGATCAATCAAGACAAACTTGGACACAATGTTGGGGACTTTAAGATCTCAGATGAGTTTGATTTTCAGTCTGATCTGACGAGAATGTTGAGAGTTATGTGCCCTTGAATTTGACAAAATTGCCATTTTTCGGCTGGTTTCGACCTTGTTTACATTCTAGAATCTACAATTATTGATCAATCTATACAAAACTTGGACACAATGTTTGGAATCATAAGATCTCATATGAGATTGATTTTCAGTCTGATCTGATCAGAAAGTAGAGCGTTTTGTGCCCTTGAAATTGACAAAATTGTTGTTTTCGGCTGTTTTCGACCTTGTTTATACTCTAGAATCTACAATTATTTATCAATCAAGACAAAACTTGGATACAATCAGGGCTACAGATAAGTGGAGGTGAAGACATACTAACATTGTTTTTTCGAATTCAAATCCTATGTTGTGGGTACTCATTTGAATCGTCTCGACGAGACGATACAAATGAGTACATGTACCTACAACATAGGGTTGGATGATCACTGACAGCATTATTGCAGTTTAAAAAGTCACCACCCCCTCTTATCTGGAGCCCTGTACAATGTTTGGCACCATAATTTAGATCTTGGATGAGTTAGATTTTCACAACCTTATTGACCATAAGTTCTTTTTCAGTCTTAAAGTAATAAATATTAATTGAATTGAACAAAAGTGTTGCTCATATCATTTAGGTTCAGGTGAGCGATATAGGACCATCATGGTCCTCTTGTTTTTAAACCTGCCCAGTTATTTTTTCATACATGGGTCAAAAAGTTTTTATTATGATAAAGTTTGGCCTCATATAGACTTCATACCCAATTTTCTCAACAATATAATGAATTCAGAACATGTCTGCCAAAAACCTTGTACAATTGTCATGTTTGAACTAAAATCAGGACAATCCAAAACTTGCATCTTTTGTCACAAAGTTGTTGCACTCCAGACATTCTTAACCTATTCGGATAATTTATGGTCCTCCTTGTACTTATTTTTCAAGTAAAATGGTAAAAATAATTCACAAGATTATTATAACAAACAATTTTATACTCTTCCATGTATTTCAAACAATGAGTACTTGTAATCATAAGAAGATAGTTCAATTTTCTAAGAAAATCTTTAATTTCGTGAATATTTTTTTCTAAATATGCACTGAATAGGTATGAAAAAATACTTATATTATACCTTGACATGTAATAGGCGCTAACTAAACAAGAACAATTAATTATCTTACATATGTGTGCTATAAATGTTGAAAAATGAAAGTTCTTTTCTTTTAAATAACTTGTTGCACTCCAGACATATTCACATGCTGACAATATTGGCTAATTTATGATACAATTCGCACTTCTTTATCAAGTAAAATGGTACAAATAATTCATGTGATAACTATTACAAGCAATGTTACTCTTTTCCTTATATTTCAAACAATGAGCAATTGTAATCATACCAATATAGTTCAATTTTCTAAGATTTAAATTTCTAACCCCTAAAATGAAAACCAATCGCAAAGATGACACAAATTTGTGCCTAAATTGTTAAAATATATGCCCTCTTTCAAAAAACAATACTTAATGATAACACTTTCTTTAGATCAGGTCTTTTTTAATTAAGCCAAAAAACTTGTTGCACTCCAGACAACATAACTACTGGTCTTAATCAAACACAAGTCTGTTTCCATACTGGATTTCTGGTGTGAATAATCTTTGAGTCTATGTTATCTGAAAAAGAGAACAATAGTTCATTGAACTATTTCATTGTTACACTCCAGACAAACATGGGTGAGTTTATTTAAGGAACAGTCAGGAGTTTTTGTCCTTATGTAGGTATTCAAAATCATATTTGTTCAAGGCTACAAACATTTTTGTACATGGATTATCATAAAAATTTGACTTTTCAGTCATAGAATTCCCACAGTATTCAATTATTTCGAGTTTCTCTATATTTGCTGTTGCACTCCAGACAGCGCACGACTTTTGTTCTTGTGTGAACCTCAGCGAACCCTTTGCACACAAACACTAACCACATACAAAATTCAAAACTCAAGATGTTTAAGTTAATGCAAAAAGTCTTATTTTTACACACATATTGTTATTCTTTTATTGTTACGTATTTAGAAAAAAAGAAAGTTTTTTCTGTTTACAAAAAGGCGTTTCACTCCAGACATTTTTTGCATGTTTTTTGGGCATAACTTTAAAACCGTTGAAGATATTTCAATAAAATTTTGCATGAACATACAATACACTAATTAACATCACATGGTCCTTACAATTTGATCAAATATTCTATTCTTTTTAGTCTAGATGAAAAAATATGCTTGGTACCATTTATTTTGAATTCACCCAAATATAGAATTTCTTGTCATCTGAATCGTTTTCGAATTTAAGCCATTCTAATTTTTAAGTCGCTTAGCGCTCGCGCTGCGACTTATTGGGGCCGTACGAGTTTTTCTGGACAGGTCAAATAAGGTCAAAGACGGACCTCTTAACTTCTTCTGTATTTCTGTTTTGAGACAAAGTAGATCTCTGATTTCTTGTCCACACTTTGATTTAATATTGAAATTCGACTTTCTACAATTTCTAAACTGACATGCCAAATAATCATTGTTGAACGAGGAAATTATACGTTTTATGTAGAACTACTTTTTTGGCGGAGAAAATTTATCGCGCGCAATAATTCCGTTTTCTGAGGTATATTGGTCTAAGGGAAATAACCAGGTTTAAATTAGACAGTTTTTATGAAAGAGTTACTTCCCTTAGATAGTGTAATATTCAATACTGTATATCTTCGGCTATAAGTCAAGGAAAAAAACTATTCAGATTGTGGGGGAAATAGACATCGACTTTATGACTCGGCGACAATAAACATACGACAACGACGGAATACTCATTTGCTTGATTCTTTTTATAATAATAAATTCCATTTTAACAAGGTGTCTTGCTTGATATGCATCGTTCTGCCATTTCAAGCGTGTAATCTCGCAATCAATATGCCCTAAATTAACACACGACATAATTGTACACAACAAGCAGTCGTCACTTTTCTTCGAAAACCTCGTAACTGCATATTGTTTTAATCTGCAATTACTTGGTGATGACAATAGCTTAAAAATCGTGTGATCAAATTTGCCGAAAATTCGAAAAACTGTGCGGCTGAGAGTGATTTCGGCATCAGTGGAAAGCTAGTGAGAGACTGGCGAAAAAACAAGACAAAGATCTGTGATTGTCCAAAATCGCAGAAATGGAGGGTTATTCGGATCAGTCCCTATGAGCCACAGGAAAATGATCTGAATGATTAGATTTTGGAGTTACGGGCAAGTGGCTATGTTGTAAGTAGTATCTGGATTCGCGTCAAGGCCCTTCAACTCGACAAGGACCAAAATACAAAATCCAGGGCGAGTTAAAAGCTTCTTCTGGGTAGTGTTGCAGGTTCATGAATATTTTAGTCAATACCTGGAAGACCAGAAAAAAAAAAAACATTTTATTACACACCTGGCCAGCTTATCAATGGGTAAACCTACGGGACCACATCAAAGAAACGAGACTTAACTACTCGGCTGGTTCCGTGATGTTGACGATCCCGAAATATGCAAGATGTGCATATCCGACGATTACTTTAAACAAAGGGTTTTACGTCGCCGGATTTACGGAAATGAAATTGTTGATTTGCAGGGTTGAATCTCGCGACCGGTAGGCGATCATAGACGGCACAAAAGCAGCTTTGCAAGTCACGGGCATTTTGTATGATACGGTTCCCCCGAAAGATCGCAGCTAAAACCTTACCTTCGTTTCAGATCAGCATAAATATTTCAGCCCACACGTTTTGATTTTTGTGTATGTATGGATAATCGTTAGCCCCAAAGTGTAATTCATGGATATTTACATTCATGTTCAATTTTCGTCATTTTGTTTACCCCAAAACAGAAATATTTTTTAGACTGCTCCATTTTGAAAGCTGTTGCATGCATACGACATAACTTCTTAAAAAAGGTTGAATTACATCATGGAAAGTATCTCGGGTGAACGGAGAAATGGCTAGTTATCGACAATTTCTTCTTTTCAATGTTTTCCAATCTTTTTGTTCCCATGATTGTCGTCGGAATCAAGTCTTGTTTGTGAAAGGATTTAAGAGAGAGGTTATATAGACGAACGTCGGCAAGTATTACTCTCCAAAGCCGATGTCTATTGATTAGATCATCAAAATACATTACTAATTACATATCATTTCATAAGAGGTAATGTACTGTACTTTGTTTTAAGAGAGTAGCAAGTATAAGCACGAGTCGTGTAGATCTACATCTGCAAGAAATTTTCTTTTCACTAAATACACTGAAATAGTCTACCCTTTGAATTTCGTTCTTCTTTTGAAAACTCTTTATGAAATTAAAATGTCTCTTAAATCTATCTACTCTAAAATTTAAAAATGTAGAGGTCAACACTCTAATAAATATTCACTAAAATGTGACCGATTAAGGGAGAGACTCGGGGTAAAGCTTCTTTTCTGACGATTGCCCTTTAAGATCTTTTATGAAGCAATGCTTGTAAAATTTATACAGATTGGTTGAAAAAGAGAATTGTCCCCGCCCATTCATTGACTTACTAGTTGATTGACATGCTTCTCAGATGAATAAGCACGTGATACAGTCGGATCCATTTTGTTAAAAAAAACAATATGACGTCTTGATGACGTATCGTCTACTCAATCTGGGCTGGAATAGTGACTTCAAAAACACCGCCGACACCTGCTCAGTTATTTTGGAAACTGTTTCAAAATATGTTAGTTGGATTATTACCGGTGAATTTTTGGTTTGGATAATAGACTAACAGGTATCATTTTCTTCGTATCAGCATGACATTATCGCTTGCCGACCAAAAACAAAATAACCTTCTAAACCTAGATGTATGATTTTCTACTTTACATCATAAAATCTGCATGAATTACCATTCAAATTAAATTGTCGAGCGTCCGTCGATTCAGTCGACGTTTCTGCGATTAAATTTCTCATTAATCACCGAATAATCAACGTGAAATAAAATAGTTTTTGTGAAGAGAGGGGAAGTTAATTCGTGAATAAACCATTATTGGAGGCTCAAATTATCGATTAATCACGACTTTAGGCTTGCCGCAATAAACAGTTCTAGAGATTATTCATTTCTGTGACTGTAAAATATTGCGTACCTAAATGATATCAATCTTGAGAAATATCACGGTCACCAAGAGGGATGACAAAAGTGCAAGTGTGGAAATACAACAGCAAAGATCAACGTCTCGCAAGGACGGGTACAGCATATCTGCGATTTTTTTCCAGGGGCGGGGGGTGTAGTCGTATTGATCACCGTTTTATAAGATAATTTCGGAAAGTCAACTTCCAAAAGTTTTTCAAATATAGCTAAGTAATAGTTGCCTTGATGCATCCGAAAAATAAATACAAACTTGAAATCAAGATTGAATTGCCAATGGTAGTGACACCGTGAAATTAGCTGCGATATCGTAGCCACACATTTGATAACCGGTATTGGTTGGTGGCTACGAGTCCTCCCTCTTGCTTCTTTGGAGTAAAGCAAACAGGTGTAAAACACATTTTCTTGTATACGTTTTTAAATGCCAACATATTTTATCAGAAGTAAATCCGATAAGAACATAGTCCATGTCAAAATTTTGGTATAAAAGTATCAACAAGAATTGTTTTGATATTTTTTCTTCCAACAGAAATTCCATGTCTCAGTAGAATAAAATGGGTGGGTAGTCTAGTCCGCTTCAAAATTAAATTAAACTTTATTTGAAAGTGATTTCGACATAAAACTAAGATTGATTGACAGAAAAATGGTTTAACCTGTTGTCAGGTAACATTCTCACTACATTCAACAGCTTTATTTTGAAGTTTGACTTTGCTAAACTTGCTGGAATGAATCATTCCAGTACCTGCTCCATTGCAACAAATAGGAAGGAATTTTATCCGAAACCCTGATCAATATTCAAAATGGTATCGGTTACATTATTGCGACTACCGTGAAATATGTGCATATTTTGAAATTTGCCATGTCATACCACGGGCGGATCGAGAGGGGGTCGGTGGGGTGTGTGTTTTGGACCTCCCTCCTGGAATTATCCGAAAATTATTTTTAAAGCTACTATTTCCCAGATTTGGACCCAAAAATTGTCAAATGCAAACGAAATGTACACTTTTTAAGCTTTATATGACCTGATTAAATGATTACGACAAACTATTGAAGCAACGACTCATTTTTTCGCAATTTGATACCAAACTCATGAAGCGATGTCGAAAGTAGGTCAAAATAGTAGGACATGCGACTTTCTTAAATGACGTCACAACATACATGATGACGTCATATTGAAATTCAAGTATGAATCTCGTTTGAATCATGGTCCGCGCTGTATGCGCATGCGCAACAATTTAAAAATAATTCTAACCCCATCTGAGACGGGGTTGAATTTAGGTTTGGATTCTCCCTAAATTCAGCTATCTGTCCTGTAATTTCGGCTCATTCTCTGTCTGAATCGCATATTATTAACCATCCCGAGGTGGTCAACACAAAAGTTTTGCATATTTTTTCAAAAAATTTCATTTTTTGCAATTAGACCATCTGTTGCCGTCGCCCTTTAAGCTGTATAACTTTAATGTAATGTTACACATTTTACACATTTTATGCCATCCTTTAGGCTCGGAAAAAAATCCTTGAGCCACCATTGCATACTAGAACGTATAAGTTCTTATTTCGAAATTGAAAAAAAAAATGATGTAAAAAAGTGCATCATATTGAGTTATAATTTTAAACTGAGTGATAAATGATTTGGAAAACTTGCATCAAAAGATGGTAGAATTTATAGTGTCATGAACGCCTTCCTGAGGGTTGAAAACGCTATTTCTCAAGAGCTCCCGGGTGGCTCTGGCCCCGTGGACCCCTGGCCAGGGCGTTTCCATAGACCCATCGGGGGCCCTATGGTCCATGGCCCCCCAGCTGTAAAATTCAGTATTTTGAAAGTATCTAACTTTCACCCAGGGAGGACAAGTTTGATTTTGAGGGGTTTTAGTAAAGTGAGGAATGCGTTATGAAATATAGATCTATTTTATTCAATACACCCAAATACACTTCCAATTTGTTACTTAAAATAGTAACACTTTTTGATGCCAGATCGAGGCTCTGACCCAAATGTGAGTAAAGCATCCAACGTACAATGGAAATGAACGGAGGAAAGAAGAAGTTTAAGAGGAAACACACACCGTTTAGTGATGATTCCTCTGTGAATCTCGACGGGATATCATTGACTGACTTCCATTTATGGCCTTTATCGGCTTTTAAGTCATTTTTGACCCTCCGAAAAAGTAACTAGTATCCTCGGATCTTTCGAGGACCTAGCCGCAAGGTTAAACTGTCATATTCACGTTACAAACCCCCTTCCCCAACAAAAAAAAGTACGAAACATGCCATTTTCAGTTTGAAGATGGTTATGTCAGTGCCAAAAGGTTTACGAAGAAAGATAATTCATTATGGTAGATCAATTTGATAATAAAAACATAGCTGTTAAAGCCCATTTCCCAAACGACAAATTATTTAGACTTATCAAGTTTGACAGCGGCTTAACCCTTTCCTAAACGGCACCTGATTCAATTTGGAAGCTCTTGCAGATAACAGAATGGGTATCATGAAAGTAGGTTTTTTTAGTGCAAGGGCGGATCTAGAGTGGGGGGTGGGGTCGGGATGTCCGCACTCCCCTCCTCCGGAATCAGCCATAAATTGAATGTTGACTATATAATTAAAGCGTCAATATATAATTTAACACATTTTTAAAATTCATCATTTGGGCGTGGACCCCCCCCCGGCAATTGGGCTTGGACCCCCATGAAAAATATAGTAATATAGTAACGAAAAACTTGAGGCAAAAGGAGAAAATGCTGATTAAAAGTAATTCATTATTTTGCCCCTTGAAATGATTTTTGAAACAATCTCGATCTGTAAGACAGTCAAAGACGGATCTAAAAGGGGGTCGGGGGTCCGGACCCCGCCTTGAATAGGTCGAAAATCGAATTTTGACTACACAGCGTTAATATGGTATCTAACATTACAAAATTCACAAATTTAAAGACATCTTTTGGGCTAGACCTCACCCCACCCCTTGAAAAAAAATCCTGGATCCTTGACAGTCAAAACATTAACATTTCTTGTTTGGTAAAAGTTTAAAACATTTTCCTTTTCATTTCTTTTTTTTAATTTATCGCCTCTCAACAATATTTCAGCAATAAGTTAATTTATAATTGTCCACGCTCCGCGGCTGGGAATCCATCCTGTGACCTATCCATTATTGGCTCTAATCTAGAGCACAAACACATGCAAAATATTACCGCTCACACTTGGACAGTACTAAGGAGCTCACTTGCTCCTGCAAAATTCTTTTTATATGGTTTTCAAAAGCAGTAGCTCATCCTGAACTTGCATGGTGGTAATGGGCGATGGAGACAGGGTACGAATGATTACAAGCCAAAAAATCTCTTTTTTTTCTATCAAAGTTGCAAAAATATTCCTGTAACTGAAAACTCTAATAATTAACGCAAATGACTGTATAAAATATTCTTAATACTTAGGCAGAATAAATGAAAATTGCTCGCGCGAAAATAACGACTCGCACAATGAATTATATAGTAAAAAGACCACGTGACCTTTTGTTTGCTCACTTCATGCGCAGGTCACGGTTAAAAATTTGGAACTGTATCAGGGTGTATGAATTTCTGTGACATCTTCTGAAATTGGGAAATCTGAATAGAACAAAATGGGTAAATATTTCATTTAAAACATCGTTCTTACCCAGAATTTAGTTTAGTATCAATTCCAGTCAATTTACGGGACATGCAGCCAAAACATCGCAACTACAGATTAAAGGGGGACCTGCTAGGCTGTCGAAAATGCAAATGGCACAAAAATTACAAACCAGATATAAACGTATGAAATTACAAACCTGAAGGGGTCCATTGTTAGCACTCATTGAGCTTTATCAAGTATAAAAATCCAAGTCAATGAATAACGTGCAGATCCGCATTTTATTGTCCTTGGTTTTTGTTTTGTAACGGTTACACATGCCCAACCTTCAAAAAGCAATTACGTCAGAGGTACGTCATCTGTGCTCAGCGAGATTCAACACACCGTACAACCGGCTGCGTCGTCAATGAAGACAGATTCGGCATCTGATGTCAGGTGCATGGTAGGTCAAATTAATTTACTTTTATGAATAAACGAAAGGATCTTTGGTATTCTATAGTTGATAAATACGTGTATAAATGTTCAGTGCTAACTGCTTCTACAAAATAAACCTTTCCACGCATCCCTCGCAAATAAGGTCACAGTCATCGACGCAGCCGGTTGTACAGTGTGTTAATACTGCTGGGGATGTGTCTCGTTGACCTTGACCTTGTCTCGTTTCGAAGTAAAAATAGAATCTGTAAACACGCTTGTAAAGGATTGATCTATAGCAAAGGAAAGATGGATATTCGCCGTGATTGAGGTTTTTATGCATTGCAAATTGTTTTTCCATGTACAAATATGAGTTCCCGAATAGTTCAGAAGCATAAAAACGTAGCATGGGCCCCTTTCAGAAATCTGTAGTTACGACGTTTTTACTCCCAATCACTAAACACCCCAAAATTACCTACAAATTGGACCAATCTAACATTTTGAAAATAGATCTAGCTTCCACTGCTTTTCATATGTAGCATTCATTTTAACGATATAATTATCTATGGATTTGCTGTAGCCTATGGTATTATGAATTTGTATATATAGATATGGATGAAAAATAAAGCTGTGTTTCTCTGTAAATATTCTATAACTTGTTTTGTCTTTCATTTTATTATTGGTTTTTTTTTTTTTTTTTTTTTTTTCAATTTGTTTCTAAAGAAGGTGATCTAATCACGAGTTCGGTCATCGTTTATAAACTTTATCGTTATTTTGACAAGATATATTTTGCGTACTTAAAATGGAGATCTAGGTCTTGTTTACATTGCATAAAACTTCATAGGTAAGAATTGATACTCTGTCAATCATATTTTTGGGTTTTCCCCCTTGTTGATTTTCATATATTTTAATTGTTTGTCAAGAGCATTACTAAAAATTATGCGAGGTAGATTCGTGCAACTTCATAGGTGGATGGTGTCATTATGTAGAAGTGTATTGTACAAAAATATAACTCTGCTGATAATGTTCGTGGAGTTATTGCCAATTTTCCCTTTTCATTCTTGATATAAATTAATACTACAATTGCACTACTTCAATTGTTAAAGGTTTACCCTTGTGGGGGCATACATACATTTCATTCAATACTTCAAAGCATTCTCTGATAGGATCATGAAAAGCAAATCTTGTTTTACAAATAATTCTGTTGTAGCGACTTTCAGGCCCTTCAGGGCTTTGATTTTGCATTTCTGGTAATCATAAATGGTGTGCAGTTTGTCCATGATGAAAGTGGACAGTCTTGCAGTGAGGCCCGTCATGGGGGTTAGTATAGACGTTTGGCGATGCAGAATAGGCTGCTTCGCCATGCCGAAGGCGAGAGGCGTATCCAACATATCTGGAATTTCTATCGGCTATAATAAATTGTCGCTCAGCATACGCATTGTGCTGTTTTTGCTTCTGGCTGCAGCGTGTATAGAAGTTAATCCTGGACCCTCTACAAGAGGTTCTCGTGGTAATGGTAATAAGAGAGGGGCAGGTAGAGGCAGAGGCGGCCCGGGGAGAGGGTCAAGTCAAAATAGCCCGCCGGCTAATATAGAGCAAAATGATCCCGAAATCGCTTCTCAAAGCATATTGCAACCAAGTACGAGTAGGACCCACGATAAACAACAAACGTCTATCGGTGATTGGTTATCGACTCCTGTACCACGGACCAGAAGTAAGGCAAAACAGTCATCCCGCACACGTGACCATTCTGTTTCGTCGTCTGCGTCAACCACAGACGACGAATTTATGACCAGCGATGATCGTCCGAGAAACACTAGACGTTCAGACGTTATGTTCGATATCCAACAGAACTTACGCAGCCTAAATAAAAAAATGGATAAAATGCAACTTTCTGTCGAATCTATCCATCACGAAAACAAGCAACTGAGGAAACAAAATGATATACTGACGAACAAAGTGTCTAACCTCCAATCTGAAGTGAGCGAATTAACGGCAAAATGCAACAACCTAGAGGGTCAGTCTCGCCGTCAAAATCTGCGATTCTTTAATATTCAAGAAGATCCGCGAGAAACATGGGAACAGGCTGAAGATAAAGTGCGCGATTACATCACAACTGAACTCGATATCGACACAGATAATATACAAATAGAACGCGCGCATCGCCTGCCTGGTAAACACCGACCGAGACCCATAATCGTGAAATTCTCGTTTTATAAGGACAAAGACAGAATTCTACAAAAATACAAAGACATGACGAAACTACGACGAGAACAAGAACAGCCGACTGAAGACGATACAGATACGAACAAGGTCTACATATGTGAAGATTTCCCGGAATATGTGCGCAAAACGAGAAAACTACTTCAGCCCTTCTTGAAAGAAGCTTTCGATTCCGGGAAACGTGCCTATTTACGGTTTGACAAGCTTGTGGTAGATAAGAAAACGTTCGTCTACAATCCCGAAACAAAGCTACCAGAGCCCCTAGCTAAAGACTAGGAACGTGGTCGAGGCCCACAGCTTGACGTTAATAGGAACACTGGGACATTTAATATTAATATTTGTTCTTGGAATATTGAAGGTTTGTCTAAATATGAAAATGATTATGACTTTCACAAATTTTGTGAAAACTATGATATGATTGGTTTTTGTGAAACTTGGGGATATAATGTTAACCAATTTGACAATATACTTCCAAATTTTACAAGATACGATTACATGAGAGTTAAAAAGCCGTCTGCTATAAGAGGCTCAGGGGGCGTAACTGCCTTTGTTAACAAATCATTAACTGATTCTGGTATTGTTCGTCGCATAGCGAATAATTTAGAAGAATGTGTAGTATTGTTTGTAAATTTATCTACTGTTAACCCTATTTATGACGATTTCATTGTTATTTTCACGTACATTTCACCTGAATATTCTCCTATTTATAGGAATTGTAATGATAATGGTATTGACGATTTAATTGAAAAACTAAACCATATTGTTTCAGAATATCCAAATACAAAATTATTCTTGGCTGGAGACTTCAATGCTAGAATGAAAGATCTCCAAGACTATATCAGTAATGACGATCTCTCATTTATCATTGGGGATAATAATTCTTACCCTGCAGATAATTTTTCACAAGCTCGGAAGTCTAAAGATAAAATTTATAATCGGTTTGGTTTATCATTAATTGAGTTATGTTGTTCATTTAATGTCCATACATTGAACGGTAGACTTTTTGGGGACTCAGATGGGAATTTTACTTGCACCGCGAACAACGGTGCAAGTGTAGTCGATTACATGATATGCTCGTCGGAGTTATTTCCCTTTGTTATTGATTTCCAAATACTTGATAACGATTCATCTGTCCATTTCCCTTTACATTGCACTCTTAGTTTTGAATCTGGCCAAAATCACTTGAGAACGAATGAATTTAACGAAAATCAAGATTCCATTCCTTGGCTGAAATATAAATGGAAGGAGCATTTTAAAGAAAATTTTAATGAAAAGTTTTTAGAATATTATGCAAATTTTCAACGTAAAACGGCGGAAATAGGCAATTCGTCATTACAGTATTTAAATGATTTTATTGGTACATTACGCTCCTCAGCTGAATCGATGTTATGTAAAAATGCACCACCGTCAAACACTTGTAACAAATGGTTTGATGAAGAATGTTCCAAAGCTAAACATAGTAAAATAATGGCACTGCGCAAGTTTCGCAGAACAAATAGTCAGTTTGATCTTTTAGATTATAAATTGAAAAGAAATAGCTTAAAATTAATATGTAAACAAAAGAAGAAATACTTTCAATGCACGAAGAGAACGGAACTCATCAGTAGCAGAAAAGATCCCAAAAAATTTTGGGGTATTCTCAAGTTATCTAGAATTAAAAATGTACATGGATCGAAAATCACGTCGGAACAATGGATATCGCATTTTAAGGATTTACTCAATGTTAAACCTATAGTGAATGATGAAAATAATGTAAGTCGAACTTTGGATAATCTACACTTAAGCAAAAATTGTGATCCATTAAACGTACCGATTCAAAATGAAGAAATCATAGAAAGTGTTAAATCACTGAAAAATAATAAATCACCAGGACCAGATGGGATTTGTGCTGAAATATACAAACATACTTTAAATCATACTTTGCCCTATCTTAAACAGGTTTTTAACGAAATATTTGACAAATGTTCAGTCCCGAAAGAATGGTGTTATAGCATTATTACCCCTATCCACAAGAAAGGTAGTTTTTTAGACCCAAATAATTATAGGGGTATATCATTGATTGACTGTATCTGTAAAATATTTACGAAGATTCTTGTTAATAGACTCTCTTCTTGGTGCACAGAATTTAATATAATTGATGAAGAACAAGCTGGTTTTAGAAAAGGTTATTCTACAACTGATAATTGCTTTACACTAATGTCCTTGGTACAAAAGTATATCTCAAAGAGAAAAGGTCGATTTTATTGCATTTTTATTGATTTTGAAAAAGCTTTTGATAACATTAATCACGATAAATTATGGGATTCCCTATTGCGAAAAGGTATCAGTGGAAAGTTTCTTAATATCTTACAATCTATGTATAGTCAGTTGAAATCTTGCGTGAAGACAGGAAATGCCTTGACGGAATATTTCAGCTGTACTGTTGGTACCCGTCAGGGCTGTACCGGAAGTCCGACGATTTTTGCCATCTTTATTAATGATCTAGTCCATTACTTCAACCAAAATATCAAGAAAGGTATATTCGTTTCAAATAATGTCAAAGAGTTGAACCTTTTGCTTTTTGCAGACGACGTTTCAAGTTTCTCCGACACTGTTGTTCAGCTACAAAGGCAAATCGACAGTATTTCACATTTTTCAGACTCAGTTGGAATGAAAATTAACGCAGATAAAAGCAAAATAATGGTATTTAGAAATGGAGGAACAGTCAAACGAAGAGAAAAATGGTTCTACAAAAATAGTTCTATAGAAATTGTTTCATATTATAAATACCTTGGACTTTATTTTTCGTCGAAATTGGCATGGAGTAAAACACATGAAATGTTATCGCTTCAAGCACATAAGGCAATTAATAATATTTTCTCCGTGCGTAGATATTTTGGTTTTTTAGAAATTGAAGATTTATTTAAAATATTTGACTCTGTTGTGAAGCCCATACTTTGTTATGGAGCTCAAATTTGGGGATATAGCGTTATCCAAAGGATTGAACGAGTTCAAATCAAATTTTGCAAGAGGGTCTGCCACCTTCCCGACAGTACATGCGATGCGATGGCTCTAGGCGAATGTGGCAGACTCCCATTATGCACCACGTATATGACGACCTGTTTAAAATATTGGCTGCAGTTAATTCGAATGGATAATTCAAGATACCCAAGACAATGTTACGAAATGTTAAAAGAGCTTGATTCATCTGGACGTCAAACTTGGGCAACAAACATAAAAAATATGCTTTATCTTTATGGTTTTGGTTACGTGTGGATTGCCCATGATATTGGGAACGAATTGAATTTCATAAAGCTTTTCAAAACACGATTAATTGACTGCTTTTCGCAACAATGGCTATCTAACATCGATAATTCTCCCAAAGCAATTACTTATAAACATTTTAAAACTGCGTTAAACCCAGAAAAATACCTTAGCATTGATATCCCATATAGCTATAGAAAAATTCTTTCAAGATTTAGATGTAGTAACCACGATCTCATGATCGAAAAGGGACGACATCTAGGTATTGATAGAAATCTAAGATATTGCCAATTTTGCAAAGCAATTAATATTTCAATTATTGAAGATGAATTTCATTTCTTTTTTGAATGTTCTAAATATGAAGATCTAAGAACCAAATACTTCAAAACACAATGGCTTCAAAACAGAACAAAACAAATGTTTTACAGTATTTTTACATTAAACGATTTGATGACAATAAAGATTGTTGCAAAGTATCTGATAGATGCTTTCGAAATAAGGAAACAAAGTATTTAACATTATTGCGCCTTTTTGTTTATGCATTCATACCTTAGTGAAATAATTAGAGATGTCAAAACCTATTTTGTCAGATTATTGTCAGAGTTTATGATAGATAAAACTGTTTCTACCCTTTTAATCCTTTCCTTGATAGAATTAAATCCATATTTTTCCCTTATGATACGTCACTCTATTTTTGTTAATTTGTTATATGATATGTATATGGGCCAGAGGCCAAAATACTAAATAAACTTGTTGTATTGTATTGTATAGTCTTCTTTTCTGTGAAACTTTTGAAAATCGGAGCATCAAACTCAAAGGCTTATAATTCTTATTACTCGTAATCATATATTACCTATTGAAACTGGAAGATGGATAGGCATACCAACGTCAGAACGTATATGTACTGAATGTAGGGAAATAGGTGACGAATTTCATATGATGTTTCAATGTCCAAAATATTTAGAACTTCGAAAAAGATACTTACCAGAAGAACTTAGAAAACGCCAGAGTGTTTTTAAAATGACAACATTGATGAATTCAAGAAATATGGATCTTTTGACAAACACATGCGTATTCGTATCTAAAATTATTTCAAAAGATGATAGAAAAAATACATTATTACGGGTAAAATAACATAAATTTCAACGATTTAAACCTAACACCTGATTTATTTCGTCTTCCAGGATTCCAAGATTCATATGATAAACAAACCTACTTCAACTTTTACAGTCTTAGTACTAGTTCTCTTTGAGACAATTTGCTTTTTACGTAAATGTTATGTTATTGCCATCACCTAAGTTAAATATGTCAACTGTATTTTCTCATGTTAATCATTGTATATGATTCTGAGATTGATTAAACATTTGAATTTGGGTATGGGTTCGCAAGACTAAATGTTGTAAATATAATTTGCATCTAATTTATTGACACCTTTCATGTATAATACCTACAGTGAACAGTGTCAACATAAGTTAGTGGAATGTCCTCAACAAACGCCATACTTCACAATGGACAGGTCTTCATCAGAACTGAAAAATACATTATCAACCCATTACCAAACACCAAAATTTTGGACTTGTCCAAATTCAAAGATGCTGAAGACGACAATATGAATTGAATGCAATTTCGCTTTCTTCGATCTTTCTGTGTAGACAAAATTGTTGGAAACGAAGAAATTGCTTGTTACAAGCGATTTCTTCATTTTCCACAATGTTTTTAAAAGTCATTATCTTGTAGGGTATCAAAAAGAGTCATTGTGTGGTAATGGGTTAACCTATCTGTATGCAATCAATAGTTTGTAATTAGATCTACATGAGATTGAAACGAGGAAAAAAGTAAAAATTAGGGTAACCAGAATTTTACAGGCCTCCGAATGTGGGCATATAATATAGAATGGAATTTTCATATAAATTTCTAAGTAACCCTTAGTTATCCGGATTTTCTTCTTTTGTCTCAATGTTTTCCCAAGGCTTATCCATTAAGAACGTAAAACCAGCTCTTTTAAAGAATTAAAAGACTCAGAAGTAGTTAAAATTGACTCGACATGTTTTCTTGCAATTTCTCCAGTAAATGCTTATAGTCCTAGTGGTATGCCCTGTAATGAATGTGTCCTAAGAAACTCGTCCTCGGAGACCACAGCGGCCATAGCTCACGCTACATGACGTCATGTAGCGTAGCTATGACCGCGGGGTTTCCGAGGATGTAAGAAACTGTGGGCTATCCATACAGAGTAACAAATAAGATTGGGTAAATAATATTCTATCTGTTATTTGAAATCCAAATTCTAAGATATTGTTACTCATTTGAATCGTCTCGGTGAGTACCCACAACATAGGTTTTGATAAGCGATGAACAAAAAATTACATTTTGAAAGACCAACATCCCCTCCTAATATGAAGGTCTTGCCATACATAAATACATCCATGCAGCGCATGAAGAGACCCAAGTAGGTTTCCGAGGATTTAGGCCTAATGAAGGAACAACAAATTCAACAAATAATCAAAATATGACAAAGCTTTCACTTACCTGCATTTGTCCTTTTTAAAGAAACATTCGTTGGTATACGTCACGTGGTTGGTCCCACATACTGGTATATTTATGTTGGGACAGTCGCTGGTGGGACAGTCAGCTGGTACCAGCCAGCTCAACAGCTGGTCAGGTGGTATGGGGATAGCATGGCTCGTACCTGTAACTATAAATAACATGGTTGGTCCCACATACTGGTATATTTATGTTGGGACAGTCGCTGGTCGGACAGTCAGCTGGTACCAGCCAGTTCAACAGCTATTCAGGTGGTATGGGGATAGCATGGCTCGTACCTGTAACTATAAATAACATGGTTGGTACCACATACTGGTATATTTATGTTGGGACAGTCGCTGGTCGGACAGTCAACTGGTACCAGCCAGCTCAACAGCTGGTCAGGTGCTATGGGGATAGCATGGCTCGTACCTGTAACTGTAAATAACATAACGTCGCTTTACAACGAAAACCTCGTAAATGCAGCTTAAAACAAGCTGAAGTTACGAGGTTTTCGTTGAAAAGCATCGATAAAAAATGACTCAAAATTCCGATATACCAACACCCCGAGTAGCTGGTCAGGTGGTATGGGGATAAGATGGCTCGTACCTGTAACTGTAGGCCCTATATAAACCATTGCCAACCAGAACGGCAATGAATTTTTTGCTAAAAATAGACCGGGTTTACCGTTAGACTATGTATTGATAAACCGATGATATTGTTATAAAATCTCGTAACTACAGTTCGAATCTAGCCGTAGTATTGTTTGACCGAAGTAAACTTGCGCTCATTATTATCAATATTGCAGACGATTACGTTTGTTTATAAATATTCACAGCGCACGGTCACTTCGGTTTAACAATAATGAGATTTTGTAACAACACCAACGAAATACTATTCGTTTGTCCGAAATTACGTCATGGTTACCTGGATAAAATCGTTGTACCGTTCTGTTTGCACGTTAAAATAGATAGATCTACTAACCCTTTTTTCAAACGAGACTTAGTTTTGATGTCCCTATTAGAAAATGTCTGAGAAGACATTTTGAGACAAAAGGAGCAAATGAAAATGTAATCTGCAAAATATTTGAATTTTGATCAGTCGAAAATTTCGCCATCTGGTAATGTGTAAAAGAGCCTTACTTAAGAGGCTTAGAAGCTGACCAAGACAATAATGTTCTCCGACAGCTTTTAACTCGTCTTGAGCAACCCCAAGACAACAATATGGATCCTGATTAAACTGCACTTTTAAGTTGTACTGGAGTTTGGTTTATTGGGGTTTTACGCCGATTTCAACTGCCAGGGTCATATCGCGGCGGCTGGAGCACCTAACCATGGATTCCTGTTGTTTCTCAAACCAGTACTACCACAACACCTTTACCGGGCCTCCAGCTCCTCGCCCACTTTGGTTAACGATTTCAAACCCATTGGTGGGTGACAATTTAAGTTGCACTGGAAACACTGTATTTACCAACTGCCATTATGATCCCTTTTTCCAGATCCCAACCCTATCATTTATAAAGTATAGTTGTTTACTTACCCGCCAAAAATAGAAAATAGAACCCAAATACGTCATTCATGGCGAATTTTGAACTAGATGTTTTTATCAATGATTATAAAGGTCAAGATAAGCCTGATCAAGACAAATGTAAACAAGGTCACATAGCTCTCCCGGGTTGTTGAGGACAGAATTCTACATACAGGTGACTCTCTCTTTTGGAGGGGAGGGGTGGGGTAACTTCTTTTATATCCATGTTTTCTCAAGCTCTTTATGGCTTTCTATAAGGTGCGTCAATACCAAGCCACGGTTTCCGGATAAACTTAAGTAGCCTACGTTCTCAGACTCAAATCACACGAAATCCACGTGAACTTCAATCGAATACCCTTCAACGTTGGAGATTATTCCATTGAGGTTTAGCATGTACTCATGAGTATGTATATAGTAGGCCTACTGAAGTTTTTTCGAGAAACCAGTGCCAGGTCTTGTTTGGGAAAGGGTTAACATAAACTGCATGACACATTTATTCCAACCAAACAGAGTGTATGGGGCTATTTCTTGTCTAGTGTTGGTCAATTTATCATAGAAACCATAGAAAATATAAACACTGATTTAGAAAATGATTGGAAAAATAATCTCCCCGTTATCTTTGACATAGGCCATCTTAGTGAACGTTCTAATAAGGTCTAACTTTTTATTTTGTCATCTTAATTTATTTTGAAAAAAGTCTTAACCCATTAACACACAGTGATTCTTTTTTACTCCCCCACAAGAAATTGGCCTGGAAAAACATTGTGGTAAATGAAGAAATTGCTTGTGGCAAGCAATTTCATAATTTACCACAATATTTTCTAAACAAAAACATCAAGGAATGAAAAAAAAAATTCTTTCACACTTCAAATTGGCATCTGCAACATCTTTGAATTTGGACAAGTCGAAAATTTTGCCGTTTGGTAAAGGGTTAACAACATTATCGTTTCTAAAGGTAAGATTCAAGCCTTATGATCTAATTCCACTTATCAAGTGACCTAACATCAATTTTGCCGTCTATGTACAAATTCTTTCAATTTGAAGCAGTCTAAAATATTGTCGTCTGGAATGGGGTTAAAACTATGTACAAGGTTAATATATTCAAATCGATTAACTTTTTTTAACATCGATGAGAATTAGAGCAAAACTAATGTTACTTAAATATCCTTTTTGCACCTGCGATGTTTTTGCACTAAACCCAATGATGTCATTTCTCTCTAACCCCTTTAACAAACAATATCTGGTTTTGATATCCCTATTAGAGAGACATAGGAAACATTTGAGGGATTTAGGAAGGGACAGCTTCTGCATATTTCATTTTCGCCAAATGTTTCCATGTTATAGGAAACATACATGTATATTGTGTGCCTTTAGAAGACGACGTGATTGTACTATTGTGAAAAAACGCATGAAACACATAATAAAACTAACGAACGCAGCATACACCCTATTCAACCAAGTGTTCCAAAACTACGATCCTTAGGACTATTTATGAATACGTTGTGAAAACGCCTTACCATTACATCATTCTATATAGAATTGCTAAATATAAGGGCCTGAACTTGCATTGCTCTCGAAAAGGATAAACCATTAAAACCCATTCCGAAACATTGACCCGTTTTGACGCCCTTCAAGATAAAGGCTTTGGAGAACATTAATTGTGGAAAATGAAGAAATTGCTTGTGACAAGCAATTTCTTCGTTTCATTCAAGGTTTTCTAAGCCAAATTGGTAAGATTTTTAATATTTCATCAACTTGAAATTCTCGTCTGCAATACCTTTCAAATATATAGTCCAAAATTTCGTGACACCCAAC
Organism: Fragum sueziense; assembly: GCA_963680895.1. NCBI lineage: Eukaryota > Metazoa > Mollusca > Bivalvia > Cardiida > Cardiidae > Fragum > Fragum sueziense. The sequence goes on from OY804603.1 coordinate 43,854,653, forward strand.
ATTTTTTTTAAAGAAATATTGAGATATTAAAAAGAGAAATTCCTCAAATATGTCCATGTCAGAGAACACATTTTGCCCTTTGACGTCATGTTTGTATCATCTTTTAATTTTGACAAGCCTGTCATAATGTGGAATATTTCTGTTGTTTTGGAAAAGGATAAAAGTTTTACACTAACTTTATTGTGTTTTTTTTCCTTCTATTTTTGTATTTTCCGCGCTTGATTATCGTCTGCAATCTATGACACGTTTGAACGGTGTTAAAGTCGGTCAAGTTCAACTACGATGTCACGTAGACGATATACTGAGTGCGACGACCTTACTCAAGGCTCCTAGAGGCTAGGAGACGCCAGCCAAACCTCTCACAAAACAACACTTGGTTTTGACGTCCCTACATAACATTGCGAGAAAAGAATGCAGATATATCTTCATAGATCTATATTTTCATTTCCAAACTAAACATAAAAAAGTTTAAGCTTTTCCAAATTCAAAGAAATGTTAGAGGACAATTTATAATGAATGACTTAGTATTTTTGTGTCTATTTGAGTATCAAACATTGTGGGAAATGAAGAAATTGCTTGTGAAAACATCGAGGCAATTAACCAGAGTTTTCCCTTTTGTCGTTTTTTCTCCTGTAATCAATTTGTCGTGTACACTACAGTTTCCAAATCATTTGATCATGATCAGTCTACGTTTGGCCAGTTGGGAAAGGGTATTATATCAAAGAGAGATAACCTTTCTCCTCTCAATCCAAATGTTTTTACCGGTAGCCTCCCTTTATGTCCCAGTTGTAGTCCAGGGAAGTTCGTTATGATTGGTAAACCAAGTCGAGACTACGCATAATCGATAAATCTCCCACAGTAGAAATACGGTCAAGTTTGTTATTACGCGAAAATAGTGAACTGCGTTTGAATTTTACTACAACAGACGAGTTTTAGTGTCACATTGACTGAAGTCTAGTTTGGGAAGAGATCTGATTGTCATCCAGATTTAGAGAGGTAAGAATTTTTCATTTTCTGTTAATTTTTCGTATGTACAGCTCTGTATCAGTTATTGGATGCTGGATGAATCCAAAATAGGATATTGACTTGCGTGAACGTGGCGTTCCCAGACGGTAAATTTCTTGGCGGGTTCAAATTCAAAGGGGATGCAGACGACAAAAATATTTTTACCAAAATTGGAAAAAAAGAAAAAAAAAGAAATTACACTAGATCTAAATGGTAACCCAAAATATCGAGATAAAGGTAGAAATTGTTGTTCATCATTTAGAAATTCTCATTTTAGATCTACCCTTTTTTCTGGTCTTGGTAGATTCTGGTAGGGGCGGATCCAGGATTTTTTCCAGGGGGGAGGGGGGGGGGTCCAAGCCCAAGATTTTTTCAGGGGGATCCAAGCTCAAATTATGGCTTAAAATGTTATAAATATGTAACGTTGCACTAAATTTATATGGTCAAAAATTAATTTTCGGCCAATACCAGGGGGGGGGGGGCCCCCCCCCCCCACACACACACACTCTAGATCCGCCCATGACTGGTATAGTCATCCCTTAAAAATATATCGCACCAACTCGTTGAAAAGAGAACTTTAGGAGAAAACTGTCAATGAACAATGTTTCTCCATGAGCTGTATTTTCCAGCTGAAAACTAGAACTGTCGCAAAGCGGACAAATACCCCCCACTAGCGCGTTGTCACTGAAAAAGTGTTAAAGTTCAAAGTAGCATAACTCTGAAACTACTGCCTGGATCAAGATGAAAATTGCAGGTGCACAACTTCATATGATAGGAAACAACATGCTAAAATTTCAGCAAAATCGGTCAAAAACTGTGGGAGGAGAAGAGGACACAAAATTATGTCCACAGACGGACGGACAGACGGACGGACGGACAGACGGACGGACGGACAGACAACCTGAATCCAGTATACCCCCCATAACTTTGTTGTGGGGGGTATAAAAAATCTATTTTACTTGTGGTTGTGATATCACCTGCCAGTAATACCCGAAAGGGGAGTTAGGCAGTATATATAGATAGATAGATAGATAGGTTATATTTATTTAGATCTAATTGTCTGAAATATTGTAAGCATTTTGACAAGCTAGTGAATTTGTTGTTTGTGAAGGGATCAATAGGTTAATAAAAACCATGTGACTATCTCTTGCAGGAGTGACTCCCACAAACAACTATTACGTCTATCATAACCCTTTCCCCAAACAACAAAAATATGGGTTATCCAAAAGCTGGGTTATCAAAAATCTGCTTCAGACAACAAAATGTGTGTTGATAAAGCCTGGATTTGTGTATGATATACTAAGTCAAGAAAACATTGAGGCAAAAGGAGTAAATGCTGATCATGATCAGCATTTTCTTCTTTTGCCTCAATGTTTTCCCAAGCCTTTTTTTATAAGGGATGTCAGAATCAGGTCTTGTTTGGGAAAGGGTTAACTGGCGAGGTATAGAAAAAAGGCCTGTTAATGGCATTTGATAACACAATGAAACCAGCTAGATCAGCATTGACTTTGTGCAAAATTGTGTTTGATCAGGATCCTTCCTTGAAATTGATGTTTTGTGGTAGATCTAGTGTTGTATGTGATCTTTGGAATGGTATTGTGCAGAATTTCAAATTATGACTCTTAGACTTGGTATAGATCTAGACTTTGAATATTTGAAATGAAACATCTAGAAATATTCTCTTACTACTTCTTATCTTCAGCTTTATGAATTATAAACTTACCTAACCTTTTAGTTATAATTATTACAGGAAAAACATCCTCATTGAACCATTAAGCTGTAATTTGCCCAGTCACTCTTCAACACATTCTGAAGTAGTGAAGCTTTTCAGGACACAAGACAACTATGGGCTAAAAGATTCTGAAAAACAAAGAAAATGATTTATTTCCAACTACGTTTTCTTCTTAGAAAGACCAAATAATTATATATGCAAAATTTCATTCACTTGAAGTTGACGTCTGAAAATTATAAACTCTGGGCAGTCTAGATATTTGCCCTTTAAAAAAGGATGAATATCATATAAATATACTCTTGTATTACAGGAAAACCATCTCCACAGAAGCATTAAGTTGTCAGTCCACTACATTTGAGGACATCAGTAAAGTGAGGAGTAAAACAGACTTTAAATTCCTACAAGAACTTTGTTATTACCGTTTTTGGATTTGAGTGGAAACAACGAGCATTAAATGAACCAAGAGCGAAACTCCGAGCCGAGCTTTAACAACGCCGCTTTCAAGGACTTGTGTAAGTGGAGTTTTAAAATTAGTCTTAACCCTTTCCCAAATATGCCTGATTTGAAAATTCATATCAGAGACACAATGGGAAAGGATAGAGGGAAAAGGAGAATATGTTGGTGATCAGCAAATTTTCTGTATTATGAAATGTTCAAGTTCTCCACATTTGTAGGCAATCATTTTGTTGTTGTTTTTAATGACAAGTTTTATTAAGTAAAGACTAGATCTATTTAGAAATTTTCCTGCTTGAGAAAAGGTTACAGACATGTTAATCAATTCTGAAACTTAGTTTAGCTTAACCCACTACCAAATGACAAAATTTAGACTGTTCTAATTTGAAAGGTGTAGCAGACAACAATTTCAAGGTGGTCAAATTTTAAAAACCTTTGTATTTTGGGTTAGAAAACTGTGTGAATAATGAAGAAATTGCTTGTCACAAGCAATTTCTTCATTTCCCACAATGTTTTCCCAAGCTTTTTTCTTGAGGGGCATCAAAAAGCGTCACTGTGTGAGAATGGGCTAAAATTTCCTCAATTAAACTTTTCTCTTACAATGCCTGTCCACAACTCTACATAAATATTGCATAGAATATTGAGAAATAAGGAGAAAATGGTTGTCAGCATTTTTTTCTTTACTCTCAATGTTTTTTAAAACTCTCCCTTAAAAAAGCACATCAAAACCATAGATTGTTTTGGAGAGAGCAAAATTTAATGAAGCTAAATTACTATAGAAATTTATGTTAAAATTTTATGAGATGACCATGCTGGCTTCAATTATTTATGGAATCAATATATATATTAATAATTAATCAGTATAATGTATTATATGTGTGAAAATTAAGGTTATTCCAACCTATTTATTTTCATTTTCAGCTAAGGTTTAACAATTTCCAAAATGGTAAAAGTTTGGATGTTGATAAATATAGGATTTTTTATACAATATATTGCTCAAGGCAAATAGAGAAAATGCTGATTATCAGCATTTTCTGCTTTTGCCTCACTGTTTTCCTTATAAATGTTTCTATTACATGTAAAAATCAGGCCCTGGTTTCTGGAAAAAAACTTAAGTATGATCTCATGCTCATATTTGAGCACCATGCTCAGATCGCACGAAATCCATGTGAACTTCAATCGAATAACTTCCAACGTTGAAGAGTATCCCTTTGAAGTTGAGCAAATTCTCATGAGAATTCTGAATATACTTAAGCTTTTTCGAGAAACTGGGGCCAGGTTCTGTAAATGTTTGGGAAAAGGTTAATGTGCTGGATTGAGCCTTTAAACCAAAATGTTAAAACAAAAGTTAAATTCATGCTGGTATAATGGAGATAATGTTAAAATGGGGGTAAAGTACAAAATGATGCAATGGTAAACGGAACTTAGGAATTCATATCAAATTCCATTCACCAAAGGTCATTTTATTGCGTAGATTAACAGAACTGTTTATGTTGCAATATTGAACTGCAGTAGTACAGTAGTACAGTAGTACGCACATGGTGAATAACGTGACACAACAATAGCAGAAAATATTCGATATTTCTGTTAACCCTTTCCCAAACGGCAAAATTTTGGCTTGGTCTAATTTGAAAGCTGCTGCAGACGACAAAATAAATGTTGATAGATATGGAATTTGTGTAAAATAATGCAAAGAAAAAATTGAGACAAAAGGAGAAACTGCTGGTTATCAGCAGTTTCTTCTTTTGTTTCAATGTTTTCCCAAGCCTTTTCTATTAGGAACTTCTAAACCAGGTCTTGTTTGGGAGAGGGTTAAATCTTTATGTTGCAATATTGAACTGCAGCAGTACAGTAGTACGCACATGGTGAATAACGTGACATAACAATAGCAGAAAATATTCGATATTTCTGTTAACCCTTTCCCAAACGGCAAAATTTTAGGGTGATCCACTTCAAAAACTGCCACAAATGACAAAATGAATGTTATTAAAGATAGGATTTGTGTGAAATATGGCACAGAAAATATTGAGACAAAAGGAGAAACTGCTGGTTATCAGCAGTTTCTTCTTTTGTTTCAATGTTTTCCCAAGCCTTTTCTGTTAGGAACTTCTAAACCAGGTCTTGTTTGGGAAAGGGTTAATATGTGACTGATTTGAAAATTTTACTTTGTTGTCAATGACTTTCTTATCAGCTAATGTTCAAAATATTTTCCACGCCCATCTAATTCCTGACTTTTACCTGCCTTCTCATGATTCCCAGCCATGGTAAGTCTAGCGTTGCAATATTTATGAACTTACTACTGTGAATGTATATGAAATGGTCCACCGACCATTTCTCAAGCATAAAATGTATTGACTTATTTGAATTCAGAGAATTATGATTATGCCAAAACTGTATGTAAGTGCAATTGCATGGAAAACCATTGAGGAATATTCTATTAATTATCAGGGGCCGCAGCCATGGCGCAGTTGGTAGTGCATCTGCCTCTCATTCGAGAGGTCCCGGGTTAGATACCCAGCCGCAGCAAATTCTCTATCTGAGGCTCAGATAGGGTAGTACTGGTGAGATTAATACCAGGAATCCATTGTTAGGTGCTCCAGCCGCGCGATATGACCTTAGTAGTTAAAAACGGCATAAAAATCCAATAAACTAAACTGTTAATTATCAGCATTTTCTTCCTTTCTCTCATTGCTTTCCAGAGCAGTCTTGATAACAAACATGAACATCAGAACTTGAGGCACTAAGGCAGGATTACAGAACTATTTTTGGGCTTGTTCTGTTTACTTTCCATTCATAGTTTGACCATAAGAATCTTTGTTTATCTTGGTGTGTGTGAACCTATTGTATTTTGCATTTGAAAAAAAGCCCTTACAGCAGTTGAGAACAACATAGATAAAGATCAGTTTATGCCTAAATTAAGTCAGATCGGGTCCGGATCCATTTTTCTCTCTGAGAGTTGCTTAAATAGGTAATGAAGAAAGAATTCAGGGAAAGCATGGATCTAGATCAGACTGCATATGCACAGGCTGATCTGGATCCATGTTGGTCTCAAATTCAATAAGTGCCCCTTTTCCAGATGCAAACATATTTTATTCATATTTGACCATAGTGACCGCTGAGTTAATCCTGTTTGACCAATCCTTTCCCAGTTTATATAGTTAACAAAAATTTGTTAGGTTTGGTGCAATGGTAACATGCTATACTCCCAACTCAGGGGTCTTTTGTTTGATCCCCCATTGCTCTACTCTTTTTAACCCTTTCCAAAACAATACCTGGTTTTGACATATCTAATAGACAACACATAGGAAAACATTGAGACAAAAGAAGAAACTGCTGATAACCAGCAGTTTCTCCTTTTGCCTCAATATTTTCTGTGCAATATTTTACGAAAATCTTATCGTTACCAACATCTATTTTGTTGTTTAATGCGGCCTTTAAATTGCACCACCCTAAAATTTTGCTGTTTGGGAAAGGGTTAATCAGACTTCAAACAGAAGTCCTGTCTCTATGTGACCCTAGCCGTTGAGTTAGGATGTTATCCTTTTTTCATTGAATTCGTTGTGAAAGGTGTTGCAGATTGAAAGCAAAACAGATATAGACCAGCCTGCTTATACATTTAGTCTGATCTAGATCCATGTTGTTATCTTAAAATCTTCTCCGTGACTTAAAGCAACTGTTAACGAACATCATAAGTCATTATCAGTCAGCAGCAAGGGTCAGTCGACTGATCCGGAAATGTTTTATTCTTAAATGTTATAAAAGCCCTTTTTCCAGATCCGGGCTCATTTTCACTCTGTGTCCCCCTCATGTACATTATATTGGTCAGCTATATGGGTTAAGAATATCATCACATTTCAACAAAAACCTTGTAACTGCAGCTTATTATACCCCCCACAACAAAGTTATGGGGGGGTATACTGGAATCAGGTTGTCCGTCTGTCCGTCCGTCTGTCCGTCTGTCCGTCTGTCCGTCTGTCCGTCTGTCCGTCCGTCCGTGGACATAATCTTGTGTCCTCTTCTCCTCCCACAGTTTTTGACCAATTTTTCTGAAATTTTACCAGGATGTTTCCTATCATATGAAGTTGTGCACCTGCAATTTTCATCTTGATCCAGTGATTAGTTTTAGAGTTATGCCACTTTGAACTTTTTAATGGGGGGGGGGGGGAAGTAGTCAATATTACTGGAAGTAGTCAAAATTTACAATTTCGTTTCTGTGTTCTAACTCAAGAACCGTTTGACCTAGGATCATGAAACTTTACACAGTTGTTGGCCATGACCCAAGGAGGTGCCCTATCGTTTTGGGGGTCACCAAGGTCAAAGGTCAAGGTCACAGTTGGACTTTGTTTAAAATCCGTTTCCATGCTCTAAGTCAAGAACCTTTTGAGCGATAGCACTTTTTCAGTGACAAGGCTTTAGTGGGGGGTATTCGTCCGCTTTGCGACAGTTCTAGTTTTAAGCTGCAGTTACAAGGTATTTGATGAAATGTGATGATATATTGGTCAGTGTTTGACCAGGGTGTACTGGATCTCCTTGACCAGAGTTTGACCTCACGTTTACCTACACATTTTTGGCACCTATTGTAATATTTGTGTGCCCTCAGGCTTTAACCCTTTCCCAAACAACACAATTTCAGATTAGTAAAAGTTAAAGTTGAATATTCATTGCTGTCAGGGGCAGATCCAGATAGGGGGGGGGGGGGGGTTTGGAGGTTTCAAATGAACTCCGTCTGAAGCCTAATTATGTCATGTTGATATTGCTGCTTTTCTATGAAAACCTTGTAACTGCAGCTTAAAACAAGCTTCAGTTACGAGATTTTCTTAACTTAACTTAACTTAAGAATTTCATTCGTCTGAAATTGTCCTCTGCAATATCGTTAAATTTGGACCAGTCTAAAATTTTGCAGTCTGGTAGGCCTAATGGGTTAAAAATACAAATACATAATACAAAGACTGTTGAACTTTTGAAACTTAGAAAATCCTGCTCAAAGTACAATATTATTATTTTAAATACTTTGATGGATTAAAATGTGGATTAGCAACCCCCACTCCAACAAATATGACCCATATTTGGGATTATATAACAATGCAGATTAACCAAGTTTTCCTTTTATTTCAAATCATTGTTTATCCCAATCCAAAACACCGAACATTTAAGGTAGAATACCCGTAATTTGGCCATTTTGAGATTCATAAAATATCGGCTATTCTTCAAGCCTCCTTGTGACATATCTGAACCTATTCGGGCGCGTTATAATGTAAGCATTCGGCGATGGAAACTTCCACGGCCAAATGTTTCCCCTGCGCCTGAATAATTCTGATGTTGCACAAATCTCATTATGGGTATTCTACCTTAAACCAGTCCAAATTGAGGGATGTGCAGACTACAAAAAAATTACTTAAATGATGCAACTTCCCCTGCGAAAAAGTTCATGAAATTATGATGAACGTTCATGAAATGCAAAATTTGCCTTTCATGAATTTCAAGAAGTTCTTGAACTTTTGTTCTTGAACTTCGGAAGTCAGACAAGTTCATGAAACAGCAAGTTCATGAACCACTGAAGTTCACCAACAAAAGTTCAAGAACTTCTGAAGTTCATGAACTTCTGAAGTTCAAGAACTTCTTGCAAGTTCATTAAAGGCAAATTTTGCTTTTCATGAACTTTCATCATAATTTCATGAACTAAGTTATTTACTACACAATATGTGGGTGGGGAATTGTAAAACTGAACATTTAAATTTGTTAAATTTAGTCAAAAGAACACTCACCAATGTTGCTTTACTTGGTTTAACTGTTCAGTGAGCTTCTTTATCTCCTGATTATTCTTAAATATGAATGTAAATTATGACAATAAACAATTTTTTTTGAAAAAAAGTCAGACAAGCAAATTCCCTCCAATTCTCTGATAAACAGGAAGTGATGTCATGTAATAGACTGGAAACTTGAATAAAATTAGACTGGGAGGTCTGATTTCACCCAGTTTATTCTGTATCTTGTGAACTATTTGAAAAACAGATGTACCATTTCACACATGGATATATTATGCCAAGATTTTTAGCTCACCTGAGCACGATAGTGCTCATGGTGAGGTATTGTGATACCGCTGTGTCCGTCGTCCGTCGTCCGTCGTCCGTCGTCAGTCGTCCGTCGTCCGTCGTGCGTCGTGCGTCAACCTTTGGCTTATGTGCACTCTAGAGGCCACATTTTTTGCCCAATCAACCTGAAATTTGCTCAGAATGATTGTCTTGATGAAATCTCGGACAAGTTCGAAATTGGGTCATCTGGGGTCAAAAAGTAGGTCACGGGGTCAAATCTTAGAAAAACCTTGTGTGCACTCTAGAGGCCACATTTTTTGCCCAATCAACCTGAAAATTGATCAGAATGATTGTCTTGATCAAATCTCGGACAAGTTCGAAATTGGGTCATCTTGGGTCAAAAACTAGGTCACGGGGTCAAATCTTAGAAAAACCTTGTGTGCACTCTTGAGGCCACATTTTTTGCCCAATTAACCTGAAATTTGCTCAGAATGTTTGTCTTGATGTAATCTCGGACAAGTTTGAAATTGGGTCATCTGGGGTCAAAAACTAGGTCACAGGGTCAAATCTTAGAAAAACCTTGTGTGCACTCTAGAGGCCACATTTTTTGCCCAATCAACCTGAAATTAGCTCAGAATGATTGTCTTGATGAAATCTCAGACAAGTTTGAAATTGGGTCATCTGGGGTCAAAAAGTAGGTCACGGGGTCAAATCTTAGAAAAACCTTGTGTGCACTCTAGAGGCCACATTTTTTGCCCAATCAACCTGAAAATTGATCAGAATGATTGTCTTGATCAAATCTCGGACAAGTTCGAAATTGGGTCATCTGGGGTCAAAAAGTAGGTCACGGGGTCAAATCTTAGAAAAACCTTGTGTGCACTCTAGAGGCCACATTTTTTGCCCAATCAACCTGAAAATTGATCAGAATGATTGTCTTGATCAAATCTCGGACAAGTTCGAAATTGGGTCATCTGGGGTCAAAAACTAGGTCACGGGGTCAAATCTTAGAAAAACCTTGTGTGCACTCTTGAGGCCACATTTTTTGCCCAATTAACCTGAAATTTGCTCAGAATGTTTGTCTTGATGTAATCTCGGACAAGTTTGAAATTGGGTCATCTGGGGTCAAAAACTAGGTCACGGGGTCAAATCTTAGAAAAACCTTGTGTGCACTCTAGAGGCCACATTTTTTGCCCAATCAACCTGAAATTAGCTCAGAATGATTGTCTTGATGAAATCTCAGACAAGTTTGAAATTGGGTCATCTGGGGTCAAAAAGTAGGTCACGGGGTCAAATCCTAGAGAAACCTTGTGTGCACTCTAGAGGCCACATTTTCAGCCCAATCAACCTGAAATATGCTCAGAATGATTGTCTTGATGAAATCTCGGACAAATTTGAAATTGGGTCATCTGGGGTCAAAAACTAGGTCACTGGGTCAAATCTTAGAAAAACCTTGTGTGCACTCTAGAGGCCACATTTTTTGCCCAATCAACCTGAAAATTGATCAGAATGATTGTCTTGATGAAATCTCAGACAAGTTTGAAATTGGGTCATCTGGGGTCAAAAACTAGGTCACTGGGTCAAATCTTAGAAAAACCTTGTGTGCACTCTAGAGGCCACATTTTTTGCCCAATCAACCTGAAAATTGATCAGAATGATTGTCTTGATAAAATCTCGGACAAGTTTGAAATTGGGTCATCTGGGGTCAAAAACTAGGTCACAGGGTCAAATCTTAGAAAAACCTTGTGTGCACTCTAGAGGCCACATTTTTTGCCCAATCAATATGAAATTTGCTCAGAATGATTGTCTTGATCAAATCTTGGACAAGATTGAAATTGGGTCATCTGGGGTCAAAAACTAGGTCACAGGGTCAAATCTTAGGAAAACCTTGTGTGCACTCTAGAGGCCACACTTTTTGCCCAATCAACCTGAAATTTGCTCAGAATGATTGTCTTGATGAAATCTCGGACAAGTTAGAAATTGGGTCATCCGGGGTCAAAAACTAGGTCACGGGGTTAAATCTTAGAAATACCCTGTGTGCACTCTGGAGGCCACATTTTTTGCCCAATCAACCTGAAATTAGCTCAAAATGATTGACTTGATGAAATCTCGGACAAGTTTGAAATTGGGTCATCTGGGGTCAAAAAGTAGGTCACTGGGTCAAATCCTAGAGAAACCTTGTGTGCACTCTAGAGGCCACATTTTATGCCCAATCAACCTGAAATTTGCTCAGAATGATTGTCTTGATGAAATCTCGGACCAGTTTTAAATTGGGTCATCTGGGGTCAAAAACTAGGCCACTGGGTCAAATCTTAAAATAACCTTGTGTGCACTCTAGAGGCCACATTTTTTGCCCAATCAACCTGAAAATTGATCAGAATGATTGTCTTGATAAAATCTCGTACAAGTTTGAAATTGGGTCATCTGGGGTCAAAAACTAGGTCACAGGGTCAAATCTTAGAAAAACCTTGTGTGCACTCTAGAGGCCACATTTTTTGCCCAATCAACCTGAAATTTGCTCAGAATGATTGTCTTGATAAAATCTCGGACAAGTTTGAAATTGGGTCATCTGGGGTCAAAAACTAGGTCACAGGGTCAAATCTTAGAAAAACCTTGTGTGCACTCTAGAGGCCACATTTTTTGCCCAATCAACCTGAAATTAGCTCAAAATGATTGACTTGATGAAATCTCGGACAAGCCTGAAATGGGGTCATCTGGGGTCAAAAAATAGGTCACTAGGTCAAATCTTAGAGAAACCTTGTGTGCACTCTAGAGGCCACATTTTTTGCCCAATCAACCTGAAATTTGCTCAAAATGATTGTCTTGATGAAATCTCAGACAAGTTTGAAATTGGGTCATCTGGGGTCAAAAACTAGGTCACGGGGTCAAATCTTAGAAAAAACCTTTTGTGCACTCTAGAGGCCACATTTTTTGCCCAATCAACCTGAAAATTGATCAGAATGATTATCTTGATGAAATCTCGGACAAGTTTGAAATTGGGTCATCTGGCGTCAAAAACAAGGTCACAGGGTCAAATCTTAGAAAAACCTTGTGTGCACTCAAGAGGCCACATTTTTTGCCCAATCAACCTGAAATTTGCTCAGAATGATTGTCTTGATAAAATCTCGGACAAGTTTGAAATTGGGTCATCTGGGGTCAAAAACTAGGTCACAGGGTCAAATCTTTGTAAAACCTTGTGTGCACTCTAGAGGCCACATTTTTTGCCCAATCAACCTGAAATATGCTCATAATAATTGTCTTGATGAAATGTACAAAAAGTTTGAAATTGGGTCATCTGGGGTCAAAAACTAGGTCACTAGGTCAAATTTAAGAAAAACCTTGTGTGCACTCTAGAGGCCACATTTTATGCCCAATCAGCCTAGTCAGAATAATTATCTTGATAAAATCTCAGACAATTTCAAAATTTGGTCATCTGGGGTCCTAAACTAGGTCATGGGGTCCAGTCTTGGGGATTTTTTTTGCCCAATCAAGCTGAAAATTTGTCAGAATGATTATCTTAAACAGGCCACAAATCTTAGTAAAATGTGATCATTTTGGAGGCTCAGACACACCATCTACAGAAAGCTATTATGTCAGGCAGGCCTGTAGGAACAGGGGGGCTAGGGGGGCTAAACCCTTCCAAAGTTGGCCAAAAATACCAATTTTTCTTAATTTTACACTTAAAATTTTGGGGAAATCCCAATTAGCCCCCACCCCCCAATATTTAGGATAGAGTCTATAGCCCCCCATTATGAAATTGCTTCCTATGGGCCTGTCAGGTGAGCGCTTCAGGGCCAATGGCCCTCTTGTTTGCCCAATCAACCTGAAATTTGCTCAGAATGATTATCTTGATGAAATCTCGGACAAGTTTGAAATTGGGTCATCTGGGGTCAAAAACTAGGTCACGGGGTCAAATCTTAGAAAAACCTTGTGTACACTCTAGAGGCCACATTTTTTGCCCAATCAATCTGAAATTTGCTCAGAATGATTGTCTTGATGAAATCTTGGACAAGTTGGAAATTGGGTCATTTGGGGTCAAAAACTAGGTCATGGGGTCAAATCTTAGAAAAACATTGTGTGCACTCTAGAGGCCACATTTTTTGCCCAATCAACCTGAAATTTGCTCAGAATGATTGTCTTGATGAAATCTCGGACAAGTTCGAAATTGGGTCATCTGGGGTCAAAAACTTGGTCATGGGGTCAAATCTTAGAAAAACCTTGTGTGCACTCTAGAGGCCACATTTTTTGCTCTATCAACCTGAAATTTGCTCAGAATGATTGTCTTGATAAAATCTCGGACAAGTTTGAAATTGGGTTATCTGGGGTCAAAAACTAGGTCACAGGGTCAAATCTTAGAAAAACCTTGTGTGCACTCTAGCGGCCACATTTTTTGCCCAATCAACCTGAAATTTGCTCAGAATGATTGTCTTGATAAAATCTTGGACAGGTTCGAAATTGGGTCATCTGGGGTCAAAAACTAGGTCACGGGGTAAAATCTTAGAAAAATCTTGTGTGCACTCTAGAGGCCACATTTTTTGCCCAATCAACCTGAAATTTGCTCAGAATGATTGTCTTGATGAAATCTCGGACAAGTTCGAAATTGGGTCATCTGGGGTCAAAAATTAGGTCACGTGGTCAAATCTTAGGAAACCTTGTGTGCACTCTAGAGGCCACATTTTTTGACCAATCAACCTGAAATTTGCTCAGAATGATTGTCTTGATAAAATTTCAAACAAGTTTGAAATTGGGTCATCTGGGGTCAAAAACTAGGTCACGGGGTAAAATCTTAGAAAAACCTTGTGTGCACTCTAGAGGCCACATTTTTTGCCCAATCAACCTGAAATACACTGCCCTCCAAAAGTTCCTTCACACTGATATTTTCTTGTTCTATAATCCATGTAAATACCTATCTTCTTCAGAAATAGTTGTCTAAGTTGAAATGTAGTATTTTTTCAAAACTTTGCTTTGTCCTTGTAAAGAAAATTTCATAATTATATTATCCATTGAAAATTATTGTGATGGATGTCCGAAACTTGATAGAGGCTTCAGAATCTGAAAATTGAAAATTCGTCAAAAATGCTCCCTTTGCATACCAGTCATAAACTTTACTAAAATAAAATTTATTTTGTATTTTTGTTGATACATTTTAGATAATACATTTTTGAACAGATATCTGCAAAAATTGAAACAAAATTGCTTGGTGATGGGACTTTCCCATGACACTGCGTTCAGTGGGTGTTTTTCACATATTTTCAAAGTTCGGAAAATGTGACATATTCTGCGATTTCATCTTCTAGTAGTCTGGGTATCATTGACAACTAGACCTCAGAAGTATTCTCCATAGACAGGGAAAACCCGTTTTTGCAAAATTATTTTACGTGACACGAGGATTTGCTTCTTTACAAGTGAGGTATTACATTGATTTCAGTAAAATTAAACTTGAGTGTGAAGGAACTTTTGGAGGGCAGTGTATGCTCAGAATGATTGTCTTGATAAAATCTTGGACAAGTTTGAAATTGGGTCATCTGGGGTCAAAAACTAGGTCACGGGGTCAAATCTTAGGAAACCTTGTATGCACTCTAGAGGCCACATTTTTTGACCAATCAACCTGAAATTTGCTCAGAATGATTGTCTTGATAAAATTTTGAACAAGTTTGAAATTGGGTCATCTGGGGTCAAAAACTAGGTCACGGGGTAAAATCTTAGAAAAACCTTATGTGCACTCTAGAGGCCACATTTTTTGCCCAATCAACCTGAAAATTGATCAGAATAATGGTCTTGATAAAATCTAATACAAATTCGAAATTGGGTTATCTGGGGTCAAAAACTAGGTCGCGGGGTCAAATCTTAGAAAAACCTTGTGTGCATTCTAGAGGCCACATTTTTTGCCCAATCAACCTGGAATTTGCTCAGAATGATTGTTTTGTTCAAATCTCGGACAAATTTGAAATTGGGTCATCTGGGGTCAAAAACTAGGTCACAGGGTCAAATCTTAGAAAAACCTTGTGTGCACTCTAGAGGCCACATTTTTTGCCCAATCAACCTGAAAATTGATCAGAATGATTGTCTTGATCAATTCTCGGACAAGATTGAAATTGGGTCATCTGGGGTCATAAACTAGGTCATGAGGTAAAATCTTTGTTTGTGAAAATTGATCAGAATGATTGTCTTGATCAATTCTAGGTCACGAGGTCAAATCTTAGTTAAACCTTGTGTGCACCCTAGAGGTCACATTTTTTGTCCAATCAACCTGAAAATTGGTATACAAAAAGTTATATTATATCAGGTGAGCGATTCAGGGCCAATGGCCCTCTTGTTCATTTAAGACCATGACCTTTGACCTTGTGACCTTGACCTTGAAGTTTAACCTAAATTTACTTTATAGATAAGTTCATGAACTAGTTCATGAACATTCGCAGTAGTTCTAGAACTTTTTAAGCTTTTCATGAATTCGATAGAAGAAATTCATTACAAAGCCAATTTATAATTCTGTTTAGGTTCAGAGATTCCTTGTCACAAACACTGGTTAATAGACACTGGATGATCACAAAAGTAGCTAGCAGAAGATTAGCTAGAAATAGACCTTATATAGTCAGTCGTTTAGCAATTATTCAGATAATTTAGTCAGCAGCTAAATTGTTCTTTCTACAGCTTATTGATTTCTCCATCCATTTTCAAAATCATTGAAATTTAAATATATGCAAAACTGCTTTGTCAGGGTTGAAACAGCCTGGCTATTAGTTTGTGAATTGGTACTTTTTATAATTGTTGATTTTAGTAGCCAACATATGTTATCTATCGATGAAATGGTTGACTCCTAAGTCAGGAACTTTGGAATTAAAATGCAGACCTATTTTATTTCTTTAAATGGAGGTTCATGAACTAAACATAATAAGTTCAACAACTTTCAAAATCTTTGTAAAAAGTTCATGAACTATGAATTTAGGAAATTCAAAGTTCATGAACGTGTTTATTTGTTCATGAAGTTCATAAAATGTTCAACAAAGTTCATCAACTTTGTAAAAAGTTCACCAACTTTGAATTAATGAAACTGGATGTTCATGAATTTTTAATGCTAGTTCATGCAATTTCATGAATTTCATTAAAAGTTCATCAAAGTTCATGAACTTCGTGAACTTTTTTCGCAGGGGTTACAATCAAAATCATAGAAAACAATGAGAGAAAACAAAATGCATGTACTGATAATCAGTATTTCTCCCTCTTCCTCAAAGATTTTTCACTTTCTTATCAAACATGCTATGCATAGAATGTGCAGCAAATCAGGGTTTCTTTTAGAGAGGATTTGATGCTTTTTTCAACTGAGTTGCAAACATAGTTTTCATTTGACTTTTTATTCCCAAAATACCAGTTCCAAAAAAGAGGCAAGAAGAGAGGGAGAATGTCAAAACTCGGTCTTGTTTGAGAAAGGGATTGATAAAAGCAACATTACAAATAATAACCCCGGCTGTCACATTTAAAACAATTACTTTTACATTAACTTAATCTCAATAACATGGCTGTTTCAATCTAAAAGCTGCTGCAGACAACAAAATAGGATCAAATTAAGTCTTGGTTTGTGTATCATATAGCACAGAAAATATTTAGGCATTTTCTTCTTTTGTTTCAACATTTCCTTTTGCCTTTTATAGCAAGGACGTCAAAACTTAGTCATGTTTGGGAAAGGGATTTAAAAAAGTAACATTATAAATAATAACCGGACTGTCACTATGTTAGAGGGTAACTTCTACATCATTATTTACCTAGCTCACCTGGGATGACCTTCATTATAATAAATTATAATGTTTTACTTTTATAGGTCAAGGAATTTTGAATGTACTCTTTCATTTTGGAAAACATTTTGCCTTTGACGCACCTAATAGAAAAAGCGTTGTAAAACAAAAAAATGCTGATAACCATCATTTTCTCCTTTTGCCTCAATATTTCTGCACTATATTTTAAACACAAATTCTATCTTTTATCCATTTTCAGTTTGCATCATTAGCAGCTGTCAAATTGGAACTGTCTCAATTTTGCCGTTCAGGAAAGGGTTAAAACTTTTCCAAAGGACATAATCTAATGCTGGTCCTGATTCGAGTGGTGATGGTGCAATATTTGTGTACTGTAGTACTGAAAATATTGATAGACATCATTTTCTCCTTTGCCTCAATATTTTCTTCAATATATTTAGCAAAAGTCCTATTGTGTCGTCATTAACATGTTACAATTTGTCGTCTCCAGCAGCTTTCATATTTAGTCTAAATTATTGCCATTTCAAAAAGGGATTATGGGCAGCTTAATTATCATTTAAGTAAGGCTCAAAATAATATAATGTTTTAACTAATCCTAATGTATTTTCAGCCCAAGCGACGGTCCTAGATGAGCAGAGTTTGATATATAAGAGCTGTAGCCAGGAGAATAGATGTACCGTGTGGGCGCCGGACTGTTCGTATGTCGCGTGGTCACAGGGCGGCGGTATTGTCTACCTACTACCCTGGAATAGAGATGCTGCTAAACTGTGAGTGCATATTTTTGTCGTACAAATATCCTAAGAAATGCCTAGAACATTAATCACATTTCTTTGTGTCATGATAGATTTATGATACTTGATTTTTGCCTTAAAGGGCGACGGTAACAGATGGTCTAATTGCAAAAAATGAATTTTTTTGAAAAAATATGCAAAACTTTTGTGTTGACAACCTCGGGATGGTTAATAATATGCGATTCAGACAGAGAATGAGCCGAAATTACAAGACAGATAGCTGAATTTAGGGAGAATCCAAACCTAAAATTCAACCCAATCACTGATGGGGTTAGAATTATTTTGAAATTGTTGCACATGCGCATACAGCGCGGACCATGATTCAAACGAGATTCATACTTGAATTTCAATATGACGTCATCATGTATGTTGTGACGTCATTTAAGAAAGTCGCATGTCCTACTGTTTTGACCTACTTTCGATATCGCTTCATGAATTTGGTATCAAATTGCGAAAAAATGAGTCGTTGCTTCAATAGTTTGTCGTAATCATTTAATCAGGTCATATAAAGCTTAAAAAGTGTACATTTCGTTTGTATTTGACAATTTTTGGGTCCAAATCTGGGAAATAGTAGCTTTAAATGTGTCATAAGACATCGGTAAGACGTAAAAAACATCCTAAATGTTTTGATTAAACTGGCCCCTGGTTTCAGCTTCCATTGGTTTCCATTACTAGATAGCAAAATATTAAACTTGTAAATATCCAAAGATGCTACATTGTGAGTAATATAGTTTGGCCAAGCTAGCATAATAAGCCTTTTAATTACAGTATCTAAGTCCCTAATCTTGATTAGGATATCAAGTTTCTAATATGTGACCCGTCGTGCTAAAAGGGACCTTATCTGAACTCCAAAAATCCAAATTTTGACGAACTTGTCAGACCCAGCACAGTTCAACCAGGTCCCGTATGCAATAAATGAACAAATAGTAAGATAGGCAAAGCTTTCCAAACTAAGAAAATTACATAAAAGTGGAAAGTGTCGGCTCTAGTCTGGCTGCGCGGACTGCGCAGACTGACTAGGGTCGATATTTTTCACACTTCGGATAAGGTCCCTTTTAGCGTGACGGGTCACATATATATAAGACCATTTATGCATTGCAACATTGTTTGGGTTGAAATTTCCTCTCTTGACGACAAAAACTATTCATTAGGGACCATGAATTTTAGTTGGACAGACTTAACCCATTACAACTCTGTGACGCCTATTGACGCTCTTTAACACAATGGCTTTGGAAAACATTGTGGAAAATGAAGAAATTGCTTGTGACAAGCAATTTCTTCATTTCCCACAATGTTTTCTACCCAAAAAGATCAAAATATTTTAGATTTTATTGATTTTGAAATGTCGTCTGCAAAATCTTTGAATTTGGATCAGTCCAAAATTTTGTCGTCTGGTAATGGGTTAATGTTTTGCCCCGATCACTTCAGGTTGAAAAAGCCATGTGAGCATATCAGAGTGCAGCCTGATTTCCTGCTGCAACCAGAGGAAAATCTCGACTCAAACTTGCCACAAATCCCCATCTACGACCAGGATGAACAAAACAGCTGTAACAACAACAGCGTCAACAACAGTCGGCGGAACTCCACCGACGGCGCCGACGAGAGAAAGTTGTACAGGATTGATACCGGTGATTATATATGGTCTATGGCGTTTGGAAGTGGAATCTCAAAAACAAATATCAAATTATCGCGGAGGTTCATCTTTAATCGAGATCTGATCCTGGCCACGGGGCTGCAGAACGGGAAGATTAAGCTGTGGAACGTCAGCTCCGGTAAGTCAAACCTTTAACCCTTTCCCAAATGGCACAATTTTAGGGTGATCCACTTTAAAAAGTGCCACAAATGACGAAATGGATGTTATTAAAGGTAGAATATGTGTAAAATATAGCATAGACAATATTGAGACAAAAGGAGAAACTGCTGGTTATCAGCAGTTTCTTCTTTTGTTTCAATGTTTTCCTAAGCCTTTTCTATTTGGGACGTCAAAACCCGGTCTTGTTTGGGAAAAGGTTAAGCATTTCCCAAATCGCAGAATTTTATAGTGGATCATTTTGAAACCTGCTGCAGACGACTAAATAATTATGCGTCACTTGAAGTAGAATTTGTCAATATTATAACACAAAACATAGAGGCAAAAGGAGAAAATGCTGATTATCAGCCTTGTTTGGGAGAGCGATAATTAAACCTTTCAAGAACAGAAAAAAATGAACTGGTCCAAATTCAAAGATATTGCAGACAACAATGTCAAGTGAACAAATTATTTACATGTTATGGTTCTGTTGCATAGAAATCATTAGTTGGAAATGAAGAAATTGCTTGTTGCTCTGGTGAGTAGTATGGCAAGTAGTATGTTAAATAACACTTGATATTAGCCAAATGTTTAAAAAATCCCAAGCACTTTAGATCTAGTCAAATTTCTATCTTAATGGTAGTAAGTAAGAGATTTTTAGCTCCACTGGCCGAAGGCCAGCGGGGCTTATGTTATGGCCCTGTGTCCGTCGTGCGTCCGTCCGTCCGTGCGTCCGTGCGTGCGTGTGTCAACTTTTTCTTTAAACATCTTCTTCTCCAAAACTACTGGACCAATTTCAACCAAACTTCACAGGAAGCTTCCTTGCATGAACCTTTTCCAAATTCCTTCAAAAAATTAAATTCCGTGTAGAACTTGAATTTTAATTAAATTAATTAATTTAAATTTTCAAAAATCTTTTAAAAATCCTCTTCTCCAAAACTACTTGACCAATTTCAACCAAACTTCACAGGAATCTTCCTTGCATGAACCTTTTCCAAATTCCTTCAAAAAAATAAATTCCGTTTAGAACTTGAATTTTAATTAAATTAATTAATTTTAATTTTCGAAAAATCTTTAAAAAAAATTCTTCTCCAAAACTACTGGACCAATTTCAACCAAACTTCACAGAAATCTTCCTTGTATGAATCTCTACCAAATTCCTTCAGAAGAATAAAATCTGTGGAGAACTTGAATTTTAATTAATTTAATTGATTTAAATTTTCGAAAAATCTTTTAAAAATCTACTTCTCCAAAACTACTCGACCAATTTCAACCAAACTTCACAAGATTCTTCCTTGCATGAACCTTTTCCAAATTTCTTCAAAAAATTAAATTCCGTCAAGAATTTGTATTTTAATTAAATTAATTAATTTAAATTTTCGAAATATCATTAAAAATTCTTTTTCTCCAAAACTACTGGACCAATTTCAACCAAACTTCACAGGAAGCTTCCTTGCATGAACCTTTTCCAAATTCCTTCAAAAAATAACTTCCGTGTAGAGACTTAAATTTTAATGAAATTAATTAATTTAAATTTTTGAAAAATCTTATAAAAATTTTCTTCTCCAAAACTACTGGACCAATTTCAACCAAAATTCACAGGAAGCTTCCTTGTATAAACCTCATCCAAATTCCTTCAAAAAATTAAATTCCGTACAGAACTTGAATTTTAATTAAATTAAATTTTTGAAATATCTTTTAAAAGTATTTTTCTCCAAAACTACTGGACCAATTTCAATCAAATTTCACAGGAATCTTCCTTGTATGCATCTCTTCCAAATTTTTTAAAATAAATAAATTCTGTGCAGAACTTAAATTTGAATTAATCAAATTAAGTTTCATTTCCGAAAGATCTTTAAAAATCTTCTCCAAAATGACTTATTGGATTTCATTGTAATTTAGCCTGAATGTTCAATGAACAGTTCCCAATAAGATTCTTTGAAAAAAATCAATTGGTTGAAAAACATATGGCTGCTGTGGGCTGGGCTTTTTTTTTGCAATATGAAACATATAGTTATTTTTAGAAAATTTTAAAAACCTTTCTCCTCCATAACCACGGATTGGATTTCCTTGTGAGGTAGCATGAATCTTCTTTGGATAGACCTCTATTGTGCTCCTTGAAGAATTTCATAGTCTAAAAGTCTAAAGTCTAAAAGCCAGTGGAGCGATACAGGGCCATCATGGCCCTCTTGTTTGTGAGATCTTTCCTTAACCCTTTCCCAAACAAGACCTGGTTTTGAAGTCCTTAATAGATTATGCTTGGGAAAACATTGAAACAAAAGAAGAAACTGCTGATAACCAGCAGTTTCTCCTTTTGTCTCAATATTTTCTGTGCCATATTTTACACAAATCCTATCTTTCATAACACCCATTTTGTCATTTGTGGCAGTTTTTGAAGTGGATCACCCTAAAAATTTGCCATTTGGGAAAGGGTTAACCCATTCCCACATAGTGATGTTTTTTGATGCCCCTTTTACACCCCACAAGAAAATGGCATTGGAAAAGATTGTTGAGTATGAAGAAATTTTTTGTGACAAGCAATTTCTTCTTTTCTTGCAAGGTTTTCTACTTAAAGAGACCAAAAAATGTAAAATATTTAACATGTTTAAAGGGTAATATTTTGTCATCTGGTAGTTGGTTAATGCTTTCCTTAACTATGAAACCTTTTGACTTGCACAGTATGGAAAGTTTGATAAAACATTGAGGCAAAAGAAGAAATAGATATACTAGCTGATAAACGAATGTTAATTCATTTAAGGTAATCTGCTGATGGAACTACTGGACCACAAAAAAATTGTCCGAGGTCTGAGTTTTACGTCTGACGGCAGTTTACAGCTGATATCGTGCTCAAATGACTGTACGCTGAAGTTTTGGGACTTAAACGAGGACGGGAATATGTGTCGTACGCTCAAGTTTGAGAATCGTGGCATGATATTCGACTGTAAATGGTCACCGAATTGTAATCAAGTGGCTGCTGTCGGAACTCACAAAAATGTAAGTCAATTCCTTAGCTTAATTTTGTAAATAAGATTCATCCTTTTCTCGAAGATAAAACTCAGACTGTAGTGGGGCAACTTCAAGAGAATATCGTTGGTAAGCTTAAAAAATAAGTTGTAAACATGATGTCTTTGAAAAAATGATGATAAGCTGTTTTCTTTTTCCTCAAATTGTTCCAATATCTGTATGCTTGATTTATCTTTAACCCATTCCCAAACAGTGACACCTTTTGACTCCCTACAAAATAAAGGCTTAGGCAAACATTGTGGAAAATGAAGAAATTGCTTGTGACAATGTTTTCTACCCCAAAAGACCAAAAGACGAAACAATGTAGATTTTCATTCACTTCAATTTATCATCTGCAACACCTTTCAAATAGGAACAGTCCAAAATTTTGCCATCTGATAATGGTTTAAATTCAGTTATAGATATGTTATTTTAAGGATTAGACTGTCTTCGGCTGAACTAGTTTCATCTCTCTATAATAAGTTTTTAGTGCAGGTAATTCAGTTTAGTCAAGTGTAAAGCTGCTTCAAATTCAATCGAGATTCATATGCATTTACAACAGTGTTGCACTTAATCACGAAGCTGCTAGTCATTGTAAACCTATCCTAAATGACAGTTTATAACCCAAACGACAAATTTTCGACGGGTCCAAATTCCCAAGTTCAAAGATGTTGCAGACGACAATTTAAAGTTAAAGAAATTTAAAATCTTTTGGTCCTTTTGGTAGGAAACATTGTGGGAAATGAAGAAATTGCTTGTCACAATCTTTTGGGGAGTCAAATAGTCAATGAGTGGGAATTGGTTAACCATGAAGCTGCAAGTCATTGTAAAACCTATCGCAAATGACAGGCTTTTGAAGTTTTCAAGGTCACATGTGACTGTGCAGCAACCTGTAAGAAGGACTATGCATAAATTAGATCATATTGCAAAAAATCTCAAACCTTTCCTAAACTAAATAATTCAGAATCACCTGAATTTAAAGGAGCTACAAATGACAAATAGAATAGTACTAAAAATAGAAAACATTTGAGAAATGGCATTCAATGCCTTTTAAAAATTCGAGTTATTAACATTTGCTCCTTTTCCCCCAAAGGATTTTAAATTAATATCCTACAAATTAGTCAAGACCAGTTATGATCTTTGGTTCGGAAAGGGTTCAGCTTTTCCCAAATGACGACTTGTAAGCTACTACAGCAGCCTGCTTAGTGAGACTTGATTGTGAAGCAGTACAAAGTAGAAGTAAATAGAATTGATATTGCTAATTATTTGACTTGTGTACTTATGTACATTATAGCAAAGAAAATATTGAGGCAAAAGGAGGAAATGCTGATTATCAGCATTTTCTCCTTTTGCCTCAATGTTTTCCCTGGCAACTTTTTCTATAAGGGACATGAAAACCAGGTTTTGTTTGGTAATGGGTTAACCAAGATGAGACAACAAAATACTTGGATGAACTAGTGTTTGTCTTACCCTGTGCTGGTGGCTTCAATGCACAACCCCATGAAAGTAGTCCGAGCAAGAAACAAGTAACTAGGTTGTTTTTCCGGTTGGTAGGTTGTTTTTCCGGTTCGTCGTGATTTACTGAAACAATACATACAAACAAATGCTAACACATAAACAACGTAACAACATCAAATTCTAACATACATACGGCATTATTGCATCAACCAAGTACACATACGTTACTATTGCATCAATTTCTAATGCACTCACGGCATTATGGCATCAGTTCATACCTCACATACACCATTGTTGCATAAACCTGCTAATACGTAAGTATCATTAACGCTTCTATCGTTAATGCACATACCGGTACGTCTTTATACTAATTGACATCAAGTTTAAATGTGAAAATGCCTGTAGGAATATAATGCCAATGCTAAACTATCGTAAATAGTCATCAATAGTTGGTTACAAACAAAATAATTACTAGTGAAAGTATTCAATGTCGTTGCTGTTAATGCAAAATATCGTTTTTGGAAGATTTAAAAGGAGAAAGAAAAAGTGTTATAACTTTTCCAAAACTGAAAGGTTTTACTTGAAATTTGAAGATATTGTTCACAAAAAATGTGTCATTAATACTGATAAGTAAAAATATCCCAAAACCTGCAAGAATTGTCTTAACTGGTACTTTGAAAATCCCAAAAATCGACATATGAAGTTTTTCATTTACACCAACGAAATTCAATTTAACAATTCAAGTTATCAAGAAAAACAATTTGCAAAAAAAACATAATTCAACTTACTAGCTTTAGGCCAATGCACTCAAGAAATAATGCATGTTACGGTATGTACCAACAATTCAGCTCTGTGCTGCTAGAAAAATCGTCTGCTTTAGAATGATTTGCAATTCCCGCCTACCCACTATATAATATACCCTGACATACATGTACATTTAGGACGGGTCAATGTATCAAATATTGCAACTTGCAAGTTCCATGCGATTCAAATTCTCAAGGACATTTAATTTAGATAGAAGCGTCATGAGTAAATCTAGCAAAAATTTAGTTTTTGAAAATTGGCATACGTAAATGTAGCATCAACATACCCTTTCCCAAATGGCAAATTTTAGACTAGTCCAAATTCAAAAATGTTGCAGACGATAATGTCAAGTTAAGGAAATTAGAAATATTTTGGTCTTTATTGGTAGAAAACATTGTGGGAAATGAAGAAATTGCTTGTGACAAGCAATTTCTTTTTTTCCCACAATGTTGTAGGGGAAATAAAAAGAGTCATTGTGTGGTAATGGTTTAAGTAGATTGGTAAGTTCATGTACCATAAAAAAACAATTTTATGTTGTTAACGATTTTATGACTGATCAAAGGCAATTCAGTTTGTGTCACAATTTTTTTTAAGAAAAAAAATAGTACAGCTAAGTTAAATATTCGTGTTAAAAAAAATTGTAATATAAAACAATTTTATGGGCACAGGACACACATGGAGTTCTAACATGTAAAATTCAGCTTGAATTGCAATGTATCCCTTTCCCAAACATGACCTGGTTTTGACATCTATTATAGAATTGGTTAGAGAATACATTGAGACAAAAGAAGGAACTGCTGATAACCAGCAGGTTCTTCTTTTGCCTCGATATTTCTTTGCTACATCTTTCCTTTTTTGTACACAAATATATCTTTATCAATACATACTCTGCAGTAGCCTAAAATTTTGTCGTTTGGGAAAGGGTTAAAAAACCACCAAAATAACAAAAATAGTACAAGAAGGTTACAAGCTCATTTACTATTACCATATTTATTCTTATAAACGCACATATTCTAATAAAAGCCCATCCCCCAAATGTCAGCTGAACATCTGCTTATTTCAAGCACAATTTTAGCGAAAAGGGGTGATTCTGATAAATGTCCAGCCCCCGATTCCGGATTAAAATAATGTAAGTCTTAAACAAGGATCATTTCCAAAAGCAATGAAAAAGAGGATGTCTGGCCCTCAATCTGTTTGCAAGGAAGGAATTTCATTGAAAAATCATATTGTACGGCCCTTTTAACAAAACTTAGCCAATTTCAACTTGCTGGACTTCGAGTCCATGAATTGACACTTGATTTGCAAATGTTGCCAAACAAAATTAAAATACCTAAAATAAACGCCTGGGCGTTTATTAGAATAATTATGGTACTATTACTGTTATAAAAACCAATTCTATTTGAAATCACATTGACTGATCAAGGTCATTGTGCACATGTGCAGTACTAACATGTTAATTTCAGCTTGTTTTGCAAGTTTTGAAGAAAAAACTAGTTTATGTAAGTCACAAGTTCATTCATATTCTATAAAAACAATTCTATGTTGATTTGGTTTATTGGGGTTTTACGCCGTTTTCAACTTCTAAGGTCATATCGCGGCAGTTGGAACACCTAACCATGGATGCCTGTTGTTTCTCATACCAGTACTACCACAACACCCTTACCGTGCCTCCAGCTGCTCCCCCACATAGGTTCACAATATCAAACCATTGATGGGTGACATTTTTGTTAGTAAGGGTATTTGCCGCGGCCAGGTATCAAACCCGGGACCTCTCGAATGAGAGGCAGATGCGCTTCCAACTGTGCCATGGCTGCGGCCCAATTCTATGATGAATTTACATTGAATGTTCAAGGTCACTGTGCACATGTGCTGTTCTTACATGTGATATTCAAATAATAAGAAAAAAGTCTTTAAACTTAAACACAAACTTTTTACAGACATTAAAATATTTGGGGTGAAGACATTAAAATATTTGGGATGAAATTGTTTCAGTCATATACAAATAACAGTAATAACTTTTAGTGAAAGTAAGTTACAAATACTATAAAATTAATGAAAATTTTTGTTGTTTAAGGTCTCGTTTTACTGCAAATACCAGTAAATGTATTAGCCTGCGGAATTCAGGCAATATCTGCAATTTTTGAAGAAGATAAACGACAGGTAATTTGTAAATTAAACCTTTATTAAACATCCTTATTTCCCCTTTCAGCGATATGTGTAGCAACTGCAAATATCTGTGATTTGCAAGTTGAAAACAAAAATTGAATAAGGTCATGCAGTTAAAGTCAAGACCTGAGGGTCATCTACCCATTAACAAGTATGCTATGATATAGGGTTATTTCACGTTTTTGAGGTCTTTGACATTCGCAGAGGCCCAAGAAATATGTAAACGTCCGAGTGCGAAGCATGAGGGTCGTTTTCATATTTTGCGGGCCTCTGTGAAGGTGACAGCGACAGAAAAATATGTGAATTGACGCTATAATTTCATAAAAAGCATAAAATTCCAATTATTACTTACCCCAAACCCCTTGATATGTGCGAAAAATGATTCGATGTGAGATCGAAAATGTCCGTCATTGTTGTTTTATTCTGATAAATCTTCTGAGAATTTTTTGTTATGCGTGACGTCGGTAAAACAATGTTACATCATAATTTGGCGCCAAAGGCGAACATCGCTTATCTAATGTAAGAAGATGGGAATTTTGCGAGGAAAAGGTTATTTTGAAGGGTCAAATCGAGGATATTTGAGTGCAAAGCCGGTCCGATATCGCATGTGAATCCCCCGAACAACAACGGTTTCTTCTTGTTATTCAATGCTGATAATGGCCCGAAAACACACATTTTATGCAATAATGCAAAAAAGTTTATGACCAATTATTCCTTAAAGTTTTAGCTTGATATTAATCAAATAATGATTTTAAAATATTTTTAATTGATGAGCCCTGTTTATCCAATTGGCACTGGAAACTGTTTTTGGTGATAAATTTTGCAACGAAGGAGTTAAAAGGAATCTAGTATTTATGGGAACATATGGAGAGAAAGACGAAATGTTTGTATAAGTTAATTATATCAAGGGAAAATTGTAATGTAATCCCTGAATTCTTGTTAAAATGGTAAGGATTGAGTTAGATTAGTTTGCCAAGATCAAGATAAGATTTGTTTGTGCAAATTAACCGAATTCAGAAGTCAATGAAGCAAATTTGGCAATATTTGGCATGCTTTGTAAATTGGTACAATTAGGGGAGTAAACTAGTTCAATGTTTTAGTTAAACCTTCTCTAAATTATCCTTGGATAAAGTCAGTGGAGAGATAGCTATAGAAAATGCAGACAGAAAAGAAGAGTTTTGTGCTCATAACAAGCATAACTTTATTTTTCCCTTGTAATTGTTTATAGGGTTAATTCACCTTTTTGAGGTCGTTAACATTCTCAGAGGCCCAAAAAATACGTTATCGACCGAGACCGAAGGTCGAGGTCGATAACGTATTTTGTGGGCCTCTGAGAATGTTAACGACCGAAAAAAGGTGAATTGACGCTATTATTGCATAAAAAGCATGAAATTCCAATGATAACTTACCCCAAACCCCTTCATATGTGCAAAAAATGAACCGAGGTGAGATAAGAAAATGTCCGCCATTGTTGTTTTGTTCTGATAAATCTTCCGAGAATTTTTTGTTATGCGTGACGTCGGTAAAACGACGTTACGTCATTATTTGGCGCCAAAAGGCGAACGTCGCTTATTTAACGTAAGACGTTGAGAATTTTGCGGGAAAAGAGACAATTGTTTATTTTGCAGGGTAAAATCGAGGATATTTGAGTGCAAAGCCGGTCCGATATCGCACTGAATATAGACCGGTTTTCACGATATCGGACCGGTTTCGTCCCGTTATTCAATGTCAATAACGGCCTAAAAACACACATCTTATGCAATAATCTGCAATATTTGATAAAAAAAAAACTTTTTAATGGATTAGGTGTTGTCTATAAAAGATTCCAATTTGGTACAGTTTGGAAGAAATTTCTCTGTGTGTGAAAGGATTAATTGGACAAGCTTCAAAACATGCAGATCTCAATGTGACAAAATTCTGTTTTTAGGAATCCTCAGGTTAATCGGTCAAGGATTTACAAAATATCTACAAAAGTCTTTGACGGCAAAGACCAAAACCAATTTGTATAGCTTGTCAATGTTATGCTCCCCTTCTTGGCCAATATCCTTCAAAAACCGTACATTTGGAACCAAGATCTTTGACCACTCGACTTCGACCTTGGATGTTTGGATGTCTGACCTTTTGTTTGTGACAAGTTTCTGTTTAGAAAAGGTCCTCAGACAGTTCTTGATTCACCAATATGTTTAAAGTAATCATTTATATGGCAGTTTCAAGGGCCAATGAAGTGGATTTGTTGTCATATGACTTGAAAATTTGCTAAAACTAATAGTGATGAAAAACCAAACCTGATTTAAGGTATAAAGTGCCTAATGAAAAACACCACTTTCTAGCCGTACAAAATGTATCAAATTACACACACTTGTAAATACACTTCACATAAGTTGATTCACCGTGCCGGATTTCAAGATTATGCTTCAAGAAGAAAATAATTTACAAATATCATTATACTCTATATTCATATGCAAGGGAGGTAATTTTGAACATTTTTGTCAAATATTTCCATAAATATGCATTAATTCAAAATTCTAAACCGTACAAAATGCTTATGTTTGTATTTTGAATGGAAATGTAACACAGTTTAGGAATTACTGGCACTTTTCAAATTTTGCCGCTGGCTCTTTTGTGCTAATTCCATCTCATTGAAATGGGAGAGATAACAGATACAGTACTCTGCTAGGGGGCGCTTGTGTACTATCGGTTATACCTGTGGTTGATTTTACTAATACACAAGTAAGATGCGTATCAGTTTAATGCTTATAAACCATTCATTTGATCATTAATTTACTCAAGATCATTAGGGTATCCAAATTCCATGGTTTAACCCATTACCGGACAGCAAAATGTCAGATTGGTCCAAAATTAAAGGTATTGCAGATGACAATGTAAAGTGCAAGTGATGAAATTTTACATTTTTTCTGCTAGAAAATTAATATGTGGAAAATGAAGTTACCACTAGCAATTTATTCATTTTCCTTAATGTTTTCCAAAGCCTTCTTTATCTTGTGGGGCATCACAAAGTGGCCATATCAATTATGGTAATGGGTTAACAATACATGTATTCAATTTAATATTGACTCTTAACCCAGCAACATCAATGATGCAGCCTTGTTTTGAAAGAAAAACGGAATGATGTAATTAAAGAAAACGCAGTGCGACAAGAATGAAGTATAAGATTCATTGCCTTATAATAAATATTGTCTGTCATCAACAGTTCAATACCAGGCATGGCTTTTATAAATTTGCATGTTTCAAAAAATCAAGATAGGCAACCAAGATAAGGGTTTATATATGTAGAAATGTTATGCCCATCTATCTAAAATGAAAACAAATCAGATTTTGTGATTTTATGCCCTACAAGACAAAGGCTTTGGAAATCATTGTGCCAAATGGGAAAAAACACTTGTAGGAAGCAATTTCTTCCTTTCCCACAATGCTCTCTACAAAGTAATTCCTTCAAATCTGGTATTTCAGTTGCTTGAAATTGTCGTCTGCAACGTATTATCTTACCTCTCCCCACCCTACTTAAGCATTTTAATGACAAAAATAACTTATTTTTTCAAAATATTTCCAATAGATGCTTGCAATGCATTAGACAGAAAATTAATTCAAATATGCCATTTAAATAATACAAAATA
Organism: Fragum sueziense; assembly: GCA_963680895.1. NCBI lineage: Eukaryota > Metazoa > Mollusca > Bivalvia > Cardiida > Cardiidae > Fragum > Fragum sueziense. Next base: position 43,885,266 of record OY804603.1, read on the forward strand.
GGAATAGTTCGCTTTTAAAATTAGACAAAAACAGAAACAATGATATTTGATTTAAATTTAATTTTTAACGCCCGATTTAAATGAAACTACATGTAGACTAATTTGCCAGACATTCCATCATTACAAATGCATCATGAACACACAGGTAAGACACCACAATTTTAACCAACCATTTGTAGAACATGGTTAGGGAACATTGCAGTGCAGACAAGATCAGAAAACACAACAATGATAACAAAATTTGATTTTCTTCCCTTAGTCAGTTTGCCTATCAATACATCATAGCAAGGGATGAATGAAGATAAAAACTCTTTTTACTGGTTTTCTGGTGATTGGTCAGTAAATAATTTTATATTGGTACCTTTGTTATTTTACTTTACATTGATTACCCTTTCACCTTTTTTCTTAATGTACCTGTATTATGCAATTACAGCATTGAATTTGGGAGCACCCCATCCATTATAAACCGATTTCCTATTAGAATCCATTGTAAAACATGTGTGTATTGAGAGTCAGCTGGTTCTGTTATGACCTGTGTAACTGCAGCGCTCCTAGCGGATGAACCCGTTTATCTCTCCCATTCAGCATGGTAAAAATTCATCTTCTTCCTTTTGTTACATTATATGAGATCAAGTTTTAAGCAATAAAAGGTTGCCTGTCTGGATGGCCCTGTCATGATGGAAATAAACCATTTAAAATACCGTAATTATTCTAATAAATACATGGGCGTTTTACAAAAGTGCCTGATAGAAAAGTTGGGGGTGGGCGTTTATTAGAGGTATTCTTATTTTGTTAGTCAAACCATGCGAATCAAATGTCAACTCATGGACTCGAAATTAATCAAATAGATGTTTGCGATGTTTTGTTACAAGGACTGTATACGTTTTTGATGAAATTTCTAGACAGCTAGAAGTAACAGCTTGGGGGACAAGAAATTATCTCTCTCATTGCTTTTTGATGTGATCTTTGTTTATGACTTACATCATTAGCTCACCTGAGCACGAAGTGCTCAAGGTGAGCTATTGTGATCGCTTTTTGTCCGTCGTCCGTCCGTATGTCCGTATGTCTGTATGTCCGTCCGTCCGTCCGTCCGTCCGTCTGTCAACAATTTGGTGTTTACACTCTAGCATCTACAAATATAAGCCAATCTTAACTAAACTTGGTCAAAACATGTATGACCATGAGCTTTCGGATGAGTTCAAATTTGGGTTAGATCGGACTGGAAAGTCCAGAGTTATCTGCCCTTGAATGTAAAAAATAGCTACTTTTGACATTGTTTACACTCTAGCATCTACAAATATTGACCAATCATTACAATAGTTGGACACAATGTTGGTGACCATAAGATCATGAATGAGTTCGATTTTGGGTCAGATCGGACTAGAAAGTCAGGAGTTATCTGCCCTCAAATTTGACAAAATTGTCGTTTTTGACCGTTTTCGACTTTGTTTACACTATAGCATCTACAAATATTGACCAATCAAGACATGACTTTAACACAATGTTAGTGACCGTAAGATCTTGGATGAGTTTGATTTTGGGTGAGATCGGACCAGAAAGTCAGGAGTTATCTGACCTTGGATATAAAAAAATAGCTACTTTTGACATTGTTTACACTCTAGCATCTACAAATATTGACCAATCAATACAAAAGTTAGACACAATGTAGGTGACCATAAGATCTCGGATGAGTTTGATTTTTGGTTTGATCGGACCAGAAAGTCAGGAGTTATCTGCCCTTGAATTTGACAAAATTGTCGTTTTTGACTGTTTTCGACTTTGTTTACACTATAGCATCTACAATTATTGACCAATCAAGACAAAACTTTGGCACAATATTAGTGACCATAAGATCTTGGATGAGTTTGATTTTGGGTGAGATCGGACCAGAAAGTCAGGAGTTATCTGCCCTTGGATGTAAAAAATAGCTACTTTTGACATTGTTTACACTCTAGCATCTACAAATATTGACCAATCAATACAAAAGTTAGACACATTGTAGGTGACCATAAGATCTCGGACGAGGTTGATTTTTGGTTTGATCGGACCAGAAAGTCCTGAGTTATCTGCCCTTGAATTTGACAAAATTGTCGTTTTTGACTGTTTTTGACTTTGTTTACACTATAGCATCTATAATTATTGACCAATCAAGACAAAACTTGGGCACAATATTAGTGACCATAAGATCTTGGATGACTTTGATTTTGGGTCAGATCGGACCAGAAAGTCAGGATTTATCTGCCCTTGAAAGAAAAAAAAACTACTTTTGACATTGTTTACACTCTAGCTTAGATCTACAAATATTGACCAATATTATACAAAAAATGGACACAACGTTAGTGACCGTATGTAAGATTTCGGATGAGTTTTTGTTTTGGTTTGATCGGACCAGAATGTCCTGGGTTATCTGCCCTTGAATTTGACAAAATTGCTGTTTTCGACTTTGTTTTTACTCTAACAACCACAAAATTAATGGTGAACAATCAAGACAAAACTTTGATCTTGGATATAATGGTTAATCACCATAAGATCATGGATGAGTTTGAACTTCAGCACAATTAGACAAGCAGTTGCTGAGTTATCTGCCCTTGAAATGGACAAAATTCTCGTTTTTGTCTTTGTTTTCACTCTTTACAACCGATATATATTGACCTATAAAGAAGAAACAGGGACATAATGATGATGACCATAAGTTTGTTTTCAGTCTTAATGTCACAAATATTAATTGATTCAAAGATAACTGTGGCTTATATCATCTTGGTTCAGGTGAGCGATATAGGACCATCATGGTCCTCTTGTTTTAATCTGTTATCAGGGTATGGGCGTTTATTAGAATCACCATTTCTCGCTTAAATTGTGATTGCAATATGCATATTTTCAGCTGAGATTATGGGGATGGGCGTTTATTAGAATAATTACGGTAATTTCAATCTCTTGTAATTGGAGAAAATGTCCTGCTGAAAACAAGACCGACTGACCCAGTGACAAGTGGGTTTAACCCCAGTTATTGTCCAGCAAGATTAACCCGGGACATCTGCATATGTAATGACCCCACTTCGGCAATGTTTTGTTAAGATGCTCAACTAACGGACTTTGCGCACGAAAATTAAGTTGTCCCGGGTTAACCTTGTTGGACAATAACCCATAAATGTTATTGTTATTAAAAATCAGGTCATGTTTTAAGCTGTATAGTGTTACAAGTCATGATGACCAGGTCATTAGCCCTTTCCCAAACAAAACCTGATTTTAACGTCCCTTAGAAAAGGCTTTGGAAAACATTGAGGCAAAAGAAGAAAATGCTGGTAACCAGCATTTTCTCCTTTTGCCTCAATATTTTCTGTGTAATATTATACAAAAATTCTTTCTTTATTAACTATTTTTCTGACTTCTTCAGCTTTGAATTAGAATTGTCCAAATATTATAAATTTCGGAAAGGTTTAGGAAAGGTTTAATGACCAACATGATCAGGCGTTAACCTGATGTTGAGTACAAAAAAACATAAAGAGCCGTTCTAAAATTAATGTTGTACTTTTAACCAGTTCGGTGGTTTTCGCTGTTTTTGCCCTTTTCCATACAACAAAATTTGAACCTACCCAAATTCAAAGGTGTAAATTATGATGACAAAAATAATTCTGACTGGCAAATTTAAAGTTTTCTTCTTTAAAATCGAGGTGTTTCAAAAAGTGTCACTGGTTTGGAAAAAGTAATTCTGGATTTTGCACATCCTTTCTTTTTAAGAAATCTTAAGAAAACATTAAGACAAATGATATACAGCATATTCTCTTGCTTTACTGTTTTCTAGTCTATTGAATAAATATTTTGCGATGCATGGGTCATTAAAATTTTATTTCTTTAGTAATATAAGGTCACATTGACCTGGTCCTGATCTTTATACAGGGATTGGATGACCCTAGATCATGTGATAACCTTATGTATTGTACAAAAAACGATCCATTTGTCAAAGTTGTCCTATTTTTGTCTGCTGAAAAGGAGGCTTTTGTTAACCTTAACCTTAATCAGAGAGCATACAAAATGAACATTAAAACTGCAAAGTACAAAGGCATAACGTCGGTGTAAATGCAAAACCTCGTATGTCGGTTCTAGCGATTTTCAAAGTACAAACTTGTGTGTCCAATTTAGACAATTCTTGCAGGTTTTGAGATATTTTTACCGATCAGTATCAATGATACATTATTTGTGAAAAATATTTCCAAATTTCAAGTAAAACATTTCAGTTTGGGAAAAGTTATTACACTTTATTCCCTCCCCTTTAAAATTTTCCGAAAACGAGATACTGAGGTTTTGCATTTACAACGACGATAATGTACCAATAAACAAGCCTTGCTTCCCTCTGAAGGATTTGATAATAAATCGAAAGCTAATTCCAAAACTGTTTCAATAGCTTAAAACGCATTGGTAAACAACAAGATTTAACCCTTTCCCAAACGACAAAATTTTAGGGTGGACCAATTTGAAAGCCACTGCAGACGACACAATAGATGTTAATAAAGATTGTGTGATATAGTCAAGAAAATATTGAGGCAAAAGGAGAAACTGCTGGTTATCAGCAGTTTCTTCTTTTGTCTCAATGTTTTCACAAGCCTATTCTATTATGGACGTCAAAACGATGAGGTCTTGTTTGGGAAAGGGTTAACCCTTCTATAAGAGCAAAAAATAATCTTTTGAGGGAAAAAATGAGCGAAATGCAGACAGTTGTGTCCAAAATGTTGTCCAAACGTTTTTATCATTGATATCAAGTCCATGTATTGTTTCGGACTGATTTAAAGCAACATTTTGTTGACAAAATTTTTTAATGATCCAATTGGAAAGCTGCAATGGACGACAGCATTCATGTTAAAAAGGAGAGGATTTGCATACAATATGGCATATAAAATATTGATGCAAAAGGAGAAACTGCTGGTTATCAGCAGTTTCTTCTTTTGTCTCAATGTTTTCCCAAGCCATTTCTATTAGGGACATCAAAAGCAGGTCTTGTTTGGGAAAGGGTTAAGAACAAAACATTATTTTGGCACAATATTCTGACACTACTATCGGTTTAAGCTGGTTGAGTCTTGTATTTTAAGGTAAACCCAGATTTCAAGGCCCTTTGTATTCAGTCCAACAGATCTTTTGTATAATATATTGACAAATGTGACATGCTTTTGCCCATGACCCTGAGGCGACGGCTATACAATAGACTTTGTCCTTGTCTTGATACTTGATATAATAGAGCAAAAGATCAGAAGCGGTAAAAACATTCTGAAATTGTTATATTGAATCAAAACCCTGTGTAGTGGGTACTCAACATGAGATGATTCCTATAGTTACCCTCAACATAGTGTTTGTAAATAGTACCTGATATATATTTGTATTTTGTTTGACCCTTTCCCAAACAAGACCTGGTTTTGACGTTGCTAATAGAAAGGGCTTGGGAAAACATTTAAACAAAAGAAGAAACTGCTGATAACCAGCAGTTTCTCCTTTTGTCTCAATATTTTCTGTGCCATACTTTACACAAATTCTATCTTTAATGACATCCACTTTGTATTTTTAGCTCACCTGAGCACGAAGTGCTCAAGGTGAGCTATTGTGGTCACTTTTTGTCCGTCGTCCGTCTGTCCGTCTGTCCGTCTGTCCGTCCGTCCGTCCGTCCACAATTTCGTGTTTACACTCTAGCATCTACAAATATAAGCCAATCTTGACCAAACTTGGTCAAAACATGTATGGCCATAAGATCTCGGATGAGTTCGATTATGGGTCAGATCGAACCAGAAAGTCAGGAGTTATCTGCCCTTGAATGCGAAAAATACTTAGTTTTGACATTGTTTACACTCTAGCATCTACAATTATTGATCAATCAAGACAAATCTTGGACATAACATTGTAGACCATAAGATCTCGGATGAGTTTGATTTTCAGTATGATCTGACCAGAAAGACGAGAGTTATGTGCCCTTGAATTTGACAAAATTGCCATTTTCGGCTGTTTTTGTCTTTGTTTACACTCTAGAATCTACAATTATTCATCAATCAAGACAAAACTTTGACACAATGTTTGGGACCATGAGAACCCGGATGAGTATGATTTTCAGTCTGATCTGATCAGAAAGTCGAGAGTTACTTGCCCTTGAATTTGACAAAATTGTCATTTTTGGCTGTTTTCGACGATGTTTACTCTCTCGAATCTACAATTATTGATCAATCAATCCAAAACTTGGACACAAGGTTGGGGACCATAAGATCTCATATGAGTTTGATTTTCAGTCTGATCTGACCAGAAAGATGAGAGTTATGTGCCCTTGAATTTGATAAAATTGCTGATTTCGGCTGTTTTTGACATTTTTTACACTGTATAATCTACTATTATTTATTAATTAAGACAAAACTTGAACACAATGTTTGAGACCATAAGATCTTGGATAAGTTTGATTTTCAGTCCGATCTGATCAAAAAGTGGAGAGTTATGTGCCCTTAAATTTGATCAAATTGCCGATTTCAGCTGCTTTAGACATTGTACACTCTAGAATCTACATTTATTGACCAATCAAGACAAATCTTGGACACAATGTTGGATATCATAAGATCTCGGATGAGTTTGATTTTCAGCCTGATCTGACCAGAAAGTCGAGAGTTATGTGCCCTTGAATTTGACAAAATTGCTGTTTTCGGCTGTTTTTGACCTTGTTTATACTCCAGAATCTACAATTATTTATCAAACAAGACAAATCTTGGACACAATGTTGGGCACGATGAAATCTTGGATGAGTTCGATTTTCACAATGTTATTGACCATAAGTTCGTTTTCAGTCTTAAGAGTCATAAATATTTTTTGAATTGAAGAAAAGTGTTGCTTATATCATTTTGGTTCAGGTGAGCGATATAGGACCATCATGGTCCTCTTGTTTTTTACAATTTTGAAGTGGAACACCCTAAGATTTTGCTGTTTGGGAAAGGATTAAACAAGTCAGTACTCGACTTGTTTATCAGCAAGCTCTGCCAACACTATAATTCATTCCATGTGCAATCTGTCAGTGTAGGTGCATGGTATGTAAAAGACTTGGACAAGATTCAGGTTTTGATCTAAACCATTATGTAGTCTGAAATTTGTTTCAAATGAGATTGGTTTGAAATTTTGTCATTTGTGAAAGGGTTAACCTCATGATTACCCAGAGATATAGGGACATTTGGACCCTTTCCAAAACGACAAAATTTTAGGGTGATCCACTTCAAAAACTGCCACAAATGACAAAATGGATTTTATTAAAGATAGGATTTGTGTAAAATATGGCACAGAAAATATTGAGACAAAAGGAGAAACTGCTGGTTATCAGTAGTTTTTTCTTTTGTTTCAATGATTTCCTAAGCCTTTTCTATTAGGGACGTCAAAACAAGGTATTGTTTGGGAAAGGGTTAATCCTATGATTACCTGGCCGCTGCCTTAGCGCAGTTGGTAGCGCATCTGCCTCTCATTCAAGAGGTCCCGGGTTCGATACCCGGCCGCGGCAAATACCCTTTCAGACAAAATTGTCACCCACCAATGGGTTTGAAATCGTTAACCTAAGTGGGCGAGCAGCTGGAGGCTCGGTAAGGGTGTTGTGGTAGTCATTGTTTGAGAAACTACAGGAAACCATGGTTAGATACTCCAGCCGCCGTGATATGTCCCTAGCAGTTGAAAATGGCGTAAAACCTCAATAAACTCAAACTCTCATGATAACCTAGAGAAATAGTGTCTTCGGAGCTACATGTGCCATTTGAGTCGCATGTAAATTTTTGTTTTACAAAAATAATGTAATATTTATACAGGTTTTTTCAGGTTGACTGAATATTTCCTGTTCTTTGAAATTCTAGAAGCGTATTAACCCATTACAAGACGCCAATATTTTAGACTTTTCCAAGTTAAAAAATTATTGCAGATCATAATTTCAAGAGAATCAAAGGTTACATTCTTCAATCTTTTGAGAAGAAAATATTTATGGAAATGAAAAAAAAATTGCTTGTCTTAACCCTTTCCCAAACAAGACCAGGTTGTGACGTCCCTAATAGAAAAGGCTTGGGAAAATATTGAAACAAAAGAAGAAACTGCTGATACCCAGCAGTTTCTCCTTTTGTCTCAATATTTTCTATGCCATATTTTACACAAATTCTATCTTTAAAAACTTCCATTATGCCACTTGTGGCATTCTTGAAGTGAATCACCCAAGAATTTTGCTGTCTGGTAATGGGTTAAATGATTCTCTATCGATATGTCTGTTGTTGCAGGTGTATATTTGGAACAAAGAGAACTGGAACAATTTTTTGAAGCTCTCTGGTCACTACCACACGGTGAATAGCTGCGATTTCTCTCCAGATGGCGCCATCCTTGCCACAGCTTCCTTCGATACTACTGTGATATTATGGGATCCCTTTACGGGGGACTGTCTGAAAAAATTAGGGTAAGTATGTCCGCTTATGGAATTCCATCCCTAGTAAGATTTCAGTGAAGTTGAATTTTTTATGTGATGTAAACATTCAATAATTGATAAAGCTAGGGAATACATTCAGACAAAAAAGAAGAAAATGCTGATAATCAGCATTTTCTTCTTTTGCCTCATATTTTCTATACTAAAAGATTAACAATTTTAACCCCTTCGCTGCCCCATGACGGCCTGAGCGAGAACGATGTTTTTTTCCAAAGTTTGATAACAACAAATGACTTATTATGTAATTGCCAAACCATCTCTTCGGAAAATGTTGGAGGGAAAATGTTTTATAGCTCCACTGGCCGAAGGCCAGTGAGCTTTTGTCATGGCGTTGTGTCCGTTGTGCGTCCGTCAGTGCGTCCGTTAACTTTTTCTTTAAAAATCTTCTCTCAAACCAGTTGTCCAATTTTGACCAAACTCTGCAGGAACGTTCCTTTGGTGACCCTTTACTTTGATTGTTCAAAGAATTTTGATTCGTCAATAAATGTGGGTGTGGCAGGGCGGGGCTTATCGGACTTAGAGAAATCACAAAATAATTCTTTAAAAATCAACCATTCAGCCAATTTTGACTAAACTCGGCAGAAATGTTTCTTTGGTGCCTCTTTACCTAAATTGTCAGTATAATTTTGATTGGTACATAAATGTGGGCGTGGCAGGGCGGGGCTTATCAGAATTGGAGAAATCACAAAATAATTCTTTGAAAATCTTCTCCTCTCAAACCAGTGGGCCAATTTTGACCAAACTATACAAGAATGTTCCTTAAATGAACCTCTACTTAAATTGTTCAAAGAATTTTGATTGGTCAATAAATGTGGGTGTGGCAGGGCGGGGCTTATCAGAGAAATCATTAAATAATTCTTTAAAAATCAACCATTCAGCCAATTTCGACCAAACTTGGTAGAAATGTGCCTTGGGTGACTCTTTACATGATTTGTCAGTGAAATTTTGATTGGTCCATAAATGTTGGCGTGGCAGGGGGGGGGGGGGGAGGGGGTCTGGGGGGCTCATCAGAATTGGAGAAATCACAATATAATTCTTTATAAATCAACCAATGGGCCAATTATGGAGACCAATTTTGGCAGTTATGCTACTTGAGTGGCCCTTTACTTACTTTGTTAGTGAAAATTTGATTGGTCCATTAATATTGGCGTGGCATGGCGGGGCTTATCAGAATATGTGAAATCACGAAATGATTCTTTTAAAACAACCATTGGGTCAATTTTAGCAAACTTGGCATAAATGTTCCTTGGGTGGTTTACAGTGTTTGTGAAACTTTGATTAGTCTATAACTGTGGGTGTGGCAGTGCAGGGCTTATCAGAATTGGACAAACCATGAAATAATTCTTTAGAAATAAGCAATGGGCCAATTCAGATCAAACTTTGCAGAATTATTCCTTGGGTGACCCTTTTCAAGAATTGGCAGTGCGAGGCTTACAAGAAATCATAAGGTAATTCTTTTTTTTAGCTAGTGGAGCCGCTTGGAGCGATACAGGCCCTCTTGGGCCTCTTGTTTAGAATAATTTTCTCTTGAAAGAGTATTTTCTATTATTCTTAAAAAACAGCATGATTAATGTATCAGAAAATAGTATTGTTTAAAGTTTGTTAGACTTCTAGCATTTTGCAGTCCGATAAAGAGTTCAAACTTCTTTTAGTTACATAATGCAAAACCATTGTAGGTTTATATAAAAATGTGACCCGTCGCGCTAAAAGGGACCTTATTGGGGGTGTGAAAAATATCGACCCTAGTCAGTCTGCACTGTCCGCGCAGCCAGACTAGGGCCGACACTTTTCACTTTTATGTAATTTTCTAAACCCGGAATGTTTTCCTATCTTACTATATGTTATTTTTTTTGCATACGTGATCTGATTGACCTGTGATGAGTCTGACAAGTTTGTCAAAATTTGGATTTTGGGTATTCGGATAAGGTCTGTTTTAGCGTGACGGGTTACAAATATATCGTCACCTTAGAATAGAAAGGTTCTATGTAACATTTTGATAGTTTTGAGAAAATCGCGTTTAAAGGTTTAAAGTTCTGGTATAAATCAGGAAATTACTGCACAAAAACAACATTTACACTGATTATGTATTTGTATTTAATGTTTAATTTTATATATGTTCTAATTGATTAGAATCAATACTTTGATCAATATGATCAATAATGTAGATAGGCCCTTTCAATTCCAACTAAGTTTGTAATAGCAAGGACACTTTGGTATAAATAGAAAAGTTCTATGTGTCACATAAAACCTTTTTATTTGAACTCACTTTGCTGATAAATGCTGGTTTTGGGTTATATGTGACAAATAGATCCTTTTGATACCAACAGATTAAGCAAATACATTATATATAAAACATTTTATATGGCTGTATTTTCACAAACTGAGGTTCAAAATGGACATTTTTGCGCAAACATTAAAGCATCATTACATATTAATCAACCATGGTTAGTTCATGGTCTATACACATATTTGATATTCTTACTTTCATAGGAAAAAAGCTCATTGTACGATAATAATGTATCCGAGTCTTCATCCTTTGAGCAACTTGGTACTTTGTCTTAGCAATTTCTAGCAGTTGGAAGATTATTATAATATGAATGGAAGTCGGTTGGTATGACTTCATTTTTACACAAATTAACTAAGTCTTTTTATGCCCCAGTATTAAAAGATCGGGGGCATATTGTTTTACTCGTGTCCGTCTGTCCGTCCGTCCGTCCGTCTGTCTGTACGAAAACTTAACATTTGCCTTTTCTCCAAAGTATTTGACATACAAACCTCAAATTTGGTATGTAACTTTCTTTCAATGATATCTATCTGTTACATGCAATATGAACTTTCTGAATGTCATACGTTAACCTTTACCAACCGTATACATGAAAACTTAACATTTTAGAAGAAATGACACTTTCGAGGGCATTCGTGTTTCTCAAACACATCTTGTTTCTTTTGTTCTGAAACTGGTAGGCGCGTGAGATAGCACTTGTCCTTTTTCTGAGTCATTTATCGGCCATGTGTTGACTTGACCTTTCATCCTTGTTTCTCTTTGCACAGTATACACTTTCGTGAAACTATTTTCATAAAAGGAATAATTGATCAACAGTTTTTTCGGTTCTTCTCTTTTAATGCGAATCATTTTGATATTCAACCAATTTATTCTACAACCCCCAATTGTAGTGTGTAGATTAAGATGATGTTTTGTAACAAGAGGCTCACATGGTCAACTTTTGATGGGACTGCAATGTATGGACTTTTCCTCCTAGCCGTTTTGATGAATGTACTCCAGTTTGAAGGGACACAAATGGATTTTAATTACTTTGCTTGTTCGATTGTAGAATGGACAAAGTCACATTCCATCTGACTAAAACCAGATTGAAAAAAACTTCTGGCTTATTGCCTTTAACTGAGGTAATTTAGAAACATAGTACATGTATGATGCAGCTACATATTTGTTTCTTCAACACCCCCTGACCTACTAAATGACTGAGAATTCTTCAAAAGGCAAGTGGCCTCTTTTTTCCATGTGTTTCCTCCCACAAAATTAATGATAAAATGCCTGTTTGTCATGCGAGTTGTACATTGTAAGATTATAGCAACATAATAGTATAGTCCACTAACTAGGGAACAGGGTGTTGTCAAAACGCCTGTAATTTCAAAAGTAGCAACACAATATTTTAAATCAAGTTTTGCTTTTCGTTTATTTCTTTTCCTTTTCTTCCCGGGCCTGGGTTTTCATTCTGTATGTCATCAATGTCATGTGATGGCGTTGATACTTTGTGCATGTAGAATAGTGATCTTTCTTGGGTTAAAAAAAAATATTGAACTTCTCACAGAAAACTGATCTATATTTGTCCTCCTAAACAGGGGCTATTCCTTTGTGTCTGCGCCAGTCTCTGTAAAGTTCCCACATCTTCTTTATGTTTAGATCGTGGGCCAAATATTCTTTCTTTGTACCCCACTCATTAGAGTTAGCACATACTCTTACATTTTCATTGTTGACTGGTAAATGATATTGTGGAGACTTTTGCTTCTTACCAGTTATCATACGTATCGGAGTACTTTGGGTAACAACGTTGCATATGAAACACCGTTGCCTTTCAAAGTTCAGGAGTGAATACTACACATCTTCTTCCTTTCAATCTCGCTCATGTGCTGGCTGCATTTGAATCTGCATTTTTGACAATTCCGGAGTTGTACTTTTTTCCTTTACTATCTTCGCAGATTGTCACACATACGATTTTCACTCATTTTTGTTTCGCATACGCATAGATGACTTTCACTGACGCTCATTCCGTACCCTTTCCTGGATAATTTCTTAATTTGAGTTTCATAGTCCGCCCTTTTGGGTGGGGCTATAATTGGGGTTTCTGGGGGTATTTGTACCATCATTCTTTCCCCGTGATGAGAAACTTCTTTGTCTGTTTATGTAGGAATTTGTTTGAATCTTTTGTGTGATAGATTCAGTGCCTTTATAATGTTCTTACTGTCTTATAGTTATAAAAGCGCCACTTCAATAAAGTTGGTATGGTTCGCTCTCAGACTGGGAACTTGGCTTAATATTTATGATAGTAGAACAGACAGAGCTTGAGTAGATTCGCACTATTCTATTCAAATTTATTAGCAATTGCTAAGGGCAAACAATCTGCCAAATAAGTGTTCCATTGTCCACGTTGTCGCAAATAATGCACTTCTTTTATGAAGATTTCTCGTTGATTACAACTGTGTGAATAAAAAACCACATACTGGATAGTTTTCATTTTTTCTAGAGCATTAAAATCACATAAAGATTTCTGAACTCTGTCAAGTCACCAAATGTATAATCCCCGATACATGCAGCAACTGCAGCGAAAAAGCAATTTCCATCTTCATTCACTTTCACAAATTTTCTCCATGTCTATAAAACTAAGTAATTATGTGTGTTGACTGTAACCTGTTAATTCGTTTTCCAACAAGGTGTGAAATTTTATCCTGTAAATATTTTTTTATCACTGATAAGAGGGCATATGTTTCATGAAAAGACTATTTCAATAGCAATGAAAGGTTCTATTTGTCATATAGAACCTTTCACTGTCATAATATCCTAACTTTCAACATAATTTGTTGAAATAGAAAGGACCCATGTGTCAAATAGGTCCTTTCTCTACAAATTGGTATACACTTAGAACCTTTCTCCTCCAACACATACTGAGATAGGTACATAGAACCTTTACATTTTGTTGAATATCTTCATCATTTATGTCCAGATTGATCTGATTTTTACACAGTAGCTGCATTGGTTGATACCATCTTTAAATATGTAAAAATCTCAATTTCGACCAAAATGTTAGATAGAACCTTTCTATTCTAAGGTGACGATATGCACTCACAACAAATCTACACTTACCTATCCAATTCACTACAGAGATAAGAATTTGGGCAGAATTACCTGTCTAGATAATGGTGTAATAATCTAATAAAAAAAAGGCTTCGGAAAACATTGAGACAAAAGAAGAAAAAGTTGGTAACCAGCATTTTCTTCTTTTGTCTCAATATTTTCTGTACAGTAGTTATCAAATTTTATCATTATCTACATTTATTTGTAGTCTGCAGCAATTGTAATCTTAAAAATTAAAAAAGTAAAAAAATAATATGTTTTGAAATGTTTTAGGTTAGACCTGGGTAATTCGTAAGTCGGGGCATTTTTAAGGTTCTGATTTCTGGGGAATATCCTAAACAATTTTTGTGAAAATGTTTCTAAATTGTATGAAGAGTAGGCAAAAAAACACCCCCAAAAAACAACAAGAATTCTAAATTTGAAAGCAATGATAATTACTTCCCTTGAAATCGTCTATTCGTACCATACAGATTTTTTTCCATAAATGGTCACATAGCGCATTACCCAGGTCTTACCTTAACAATAAGAATTCGGTCAGAATAATCTGTAATGAAGTATGCCTGTGTAATTTATACTATTTTGGTGCACATTTCAGTGAAGGTGTTAGGTTACATTTTGTCATTAACTCATTATGCCATAATACACTGCTTTGTTATGTGTTCTCTCACACGAAAAAAATAAATGTGTTTATACCTTTATTTTGCAAGTACTTGGTCATAAATCCAAGGACGTCTTTTGTGCTTTTGTTGAAATCATGTTGTTATTTTTACCCTTTCCCAAACAGCAATATTTTAGGGTATTGCAGTTTAACCCTTTTCCAAACAAGACCTGGTTTTGATACCCCAGAAATAATTGGTTTGGGCAAACAAAGCATATTCTCCTTTTGCCTCAATATTTACTGTGCTATATCCTACACATATCCTATCTTTACCAATATACAATGTTAATGAGGGAAAGAGGGAAATGAAGGAAATGCCAACCATCATTATTTTAACCTTTTCTCTTGATATTTTTCATGACTAATATATGAACCGTCCAAAAATATTTGTGCATGGGAGGGGTGATGTTTGGAATTTTGTTTACCTACAGTTATGCATGTAAACAACTTTACAAGTTAATCCAGGCCCCGGTTTCTCGAAAAAACTTAAGTATATTCTCATGAGAACATACTCAACTTCAAAGGGATACTCTCCAACGTTGAAGGGTATTCGATTGAAGTTCACGTGGATTTCGTGCGTTTTGAGCACGGTGCTCAAATTTGAGCATGAGAACGCACTTAAGTTTTTTCGAGAAACCGGGGCCAGGTTATTGAACTTAACCCTTTCCAAAACAACAAAATTTTAGGGTAGTCCATTTTGAAAGATGCTGCAGATGACAAAATGGTTGTTAATCAAACATGGATTTGTGTACAATATAGCTCAGAATATTTTGAGGCAAAAGGAGAAAGTGATGATTATCAGCACTTTCTCCTTTTGCTTAAATGTTTTCCCAAGCATTTTCTAAAAGGGACATCGAAACCCGGTCTTGTTTGGGAAAAGGTTGATGATGTAAACAGATTGCATTTAATCCCTTCCTATTTCCAAATGGCAAAGTTTTGAACTACTCCTTTTTAACCCATTAATTACCAAACAACAAAAATTTGGACCTGTTCAAATTGAAAGAAGTTGCAGACGACATTTTCAAGTTGATGAAATTTTACATTTTCTTGTCTTTTAACCCTTTCCCAAACAAGACCTGGTTTTGACGTCTCTACTAGAAAAGGCTTGGGAAAACATTGAAACAAAAGAAGAAACTGCTGATAACCAGCAGTTTCTCCTTTTGTCTCAATATTTTCTGTGCCATATTTTGCACAAATTCCATCTTTAATAACATCCATTTCGTCATTTATGGCAGTTTTTGAAGTGGATCGCCCTAAAATTATGTCGTTTGGGAAAGGGTTAAGCTAGTAAACATTGTGGGAAATGAAGAAATTGCTTGTCACAAGCAATTTCTTCATTTTCCACAACGTTTTCCAAAGCCATTATCTTGTCAGGAGTCAAAAAGAATCAATGTGTGGTTAAAAGCTGCTGAATATGAATGATGTTGGTGCAGATAGAGTTTGTGTGGTTATCAACTTTTTTGTCAATCATGGGATTCTGCATCACAGGAAAAGGGACTCAATAAAAAAAAACACCACAAGGTTCAACATTAACATTTATGGTAGCCAGACATTTGGTATTAATGCTGCCAATGGCAAAGAATTTTGTGCGAACATAGAATGAGTTTGCCGTTATATTTTGATAAGCCGTCGGTGTTGTTATAAAATCTCGTAACTACGGCTTAAATATCGTTCCCTATTGCTGCTGGTCCTGACCATGTGTACACTGCCTGTTGGGCATAGGTTAACCCTTTCCCAAACAAAACCTGGTTTTGATGTCACTTATAGAAAAGGCTTGGGAAAATATTGAAACAAAAGAAGAAACTGCTGAAAACCAGCAGTTTCTCCTTTTGTCTCAATATTTTCTATGCCATATTTTACACAAATTATATCTGATATAACTTCCATTTTGTCATTTGTGAGAGTTTTTTAAGAGGATCACCGTAAAACTTTGCTGTTTGGGATAGGGTTGATGTTGAACCCAGCACTGGGTGTGTTGTGACTGTGTTTCTCTTGTTTTAGCTTAGGAAATAATTTTTAATTCCGACATATATTTTCAGACATTTGTTTCCGGAGCCCAACTTCATCTATGCCGGAGGTGAGAACGGACATTATGTGAGAAGTGTGTCATTCTCCCGAAGTGGTTTACATCTAGTCACTGTCGCTGACGACGGGTACGTTTCTTGTTCATTTAGCCTTCTGCCGTCCATACCATAATAGAACAGCATCATGTTAGAAGTGTGTTTTAGAAGTGTGTCATTCTCTAGATGTGGTTTACATCTAGTCACTGTCTTTCTTAAACCTTGCTCAAATGTCTCACACCAATGGTTGGAAAATCAGTAACCTGTTGTAGGCGAGCAGCTGGAGGTTTGATAAGGATGTTGTCATGGTGTATAATCACGTGACACAACAATTTAAAAAAAATCTTCAATAATTTTGTAAATACTGGACCGATTTGAATTCGGTTTGAAGCAGAGAATGTGGACAGATGTCACGCATTGGATGGACGTGGTTGATTTTTGAAAAATCAACTGATAAAAAAGTTATTGAAGGTAATCAAAAATTTTGGTTTATCTTCAATAACTTTTTTATCCGTTGATTTTTCAAAAACCCAACACGTCCAGCTTATTTCTTACATTTTCCCACATTCTCTGCTTCAAACCGAATTCAAATTAATCAAGTATTAAAAAAGATATTGAAGATTATCGGAAATTCCGAGTCGCATGATTATACACCGTGGTTGTGTTAGTACTAGAGAGAGAAGCAACAGGAATTCATGGGTAGGTGCTCCAGCAACCACAATATGACCATAGCAGTCGAATGAGGTGCTTAACGTAATTCAATCAACCTTTCCCAGACAATTTCTTGTGAATGAAATCGGTAATTTTTGGTCTCTATGGGTTGAAAATATTGTGGAAAATAAAGAAATTGGTTCTGACAAGCAATTCTTCTATTGCCACAACATTTTACAAAGCTTTTATCTTGTGGGGTTTCAAAAAATGTTATCGTATTGGAATGGGCTAAAGAAGCAAGATAACTGATGGTCTGTCAGATATTCTACAGTTTGTGCATGGAGCGTTCAAAAGCATCAAAATGTGGAAATAGGTTAGCCCATTCCAACACAATGACTCTTTTTGACTCCTTACAAGATGATGGCTTAGTAAACCTTGGGGAAAATGAGGAAATTGCTTATGACAAACAATTTCTTCATTTCCCACAATGTTTTAAACAATGTTTTTACCCAGTAAGACTGAAAATTAGAAATTTTCTTTCACTTTATTTTCTTGTCTGCAACATCTTTGAATTTGGAGCAGTCTAAATTTTTGCCATTTGATAATGGGTTAGAATATAAAATATACAGGATTTCTTATCTTGGGTACATTCTATTGTCTATTGAACTTTTACCTGAATCAGTTGGATGATTAAAGAACTGCTGTAATTGCATATGGAATTTGTATGAACTTACAACTGTTTGCAATGAACCCTCAGTCTATTTTCCATTCATGCTGTTGAATACTGATATCAAGTCAGATATTGTCACTTTTCAACAAAAACCTTGTAACTGTTGCTTGATTTAAGCTGCAGTTACAAGGTTTTTGTTTAATAGTGACGATATATAGAAGTTTGTGAGTGATTAATGGACAGCAATGTTTTCATATTAAAACTAGGTGACAAAGCACTTTATGATACTGTCTTGACATTTTCCATGCTATATTGCACACAAATCCTATCTTTATCAACATCCATTTTGACGTCTGCAGAAGCTTTCAAATGTCTTAATTTTGCTGTTTGGGAAAGGTGACCAAGCACTTTACATGGTAATGAAATTTAAATCTTTCTAAATTCAGTCAAAACTTATATGAGCTTCAAAAGTCCTTTGTTATGTCCTTAACTGAAGAAACTTGCGAAAACATTGTGACAAAAGAAGAAAAATGCTGATTATAGTAAGCATCCTTTTGCTTAAATATTTTCTATGCTGAATGCACATAAATCTAACCTTTATCTGGAACACCCATTTTGTGACAATGTCGTCTACAGCAGCTTTCAAATTGGATTGTCCAAAATTTAGCAGTTTAGAAAAGGGCTATATACTAAATCATTTACTTTGTACATATAAGAATTACTATATATTTTGTAGTTATTTACGTTTTTGGGATTTGAGTGATACTACGAACCCGAGCTGTGTCACAGTGAGCGCGGATGATCCCCTATGTTGTGCGTACAGTCCGAATGGTGTAGTCGTCAGTATGGGGTAGGTATCATGTGTTGTCATCCTGTTTATGTTGGTGATTTTACACTTATTAATGCTATACTAGATTACAAACTTTTGCACTGAATATTCACCTGAATTCTTGAAGTGGTTAAAGCTTGATAATGATTTAATGTTGATGTTTGATTAATATTTATATACAGTAATATGCCTTTCCATGATTTACCCATTACCAGACACCCAACATTTTAGACAGGTCCAAATTCAAAGATGTTGCAGACAACAATTTTAAGTGAATGATATTTATTATATTTTGGTCTTTAGAAAACATTGTGGAAAATGAAGAAATTGTTTGTCACTAAAAAAGTAAGGGATTTTAGCGCTGATACCAAGTTTTTCACTATCTAGCAAGGTCCAGTTTCTCATAAATGTAACTATAGATATAAGTTGTGGGTAAGTCAATTATATATAGTTTTGATCTAGAAGTACTAAGTAAACTTCATTCAAAATTTACTTGGACAGAAATAATATAGCTATGCAGGTTGACCATTCCCATTCCATAGGATATTTGAATATATTTTTTACCTACGACAACCTAGCTTATAGTTGTCGCCACATCGTATGGCACAATGTTTATGTTTTGTTCAAATGTAATTGAAGGTTAAAGAAAACATAAACACGTGCCATACAATGTGGCGACAACTGTAGGTGCCTTTAAGTGGTCATGCAAGTTAAAGATTGTTAGAGCAATATTACAATGAAGATGTCAAAAGAAGGTCTTGTTTGGTAAAGGATAAAAGAGATGAATTACTTTATGTGTGAAATTCGGTCAAGTATTTCCTCTTTCTTATCAAAAGATAATAATCTTCCATCCTTGATGATATTTTCCGTTTCTCAACAAAAATACTTTTGTCATGGAGGTATTTAATAAAGACCTAAGTTTCCTATACAACTGAGTACTCTTGTTTAAATAATGGTTTGCATCAAATAGCAGCCAAACAAAATTTGGCTTTCTTTTGTCTTCAGAAAGTTCTTCATACCCACTAGGTTTATCTCTTATAAAGGCCATTGCTTATTATCTTTCATAGGCTTAACATTGATATGTAAATATTTATATTGTCCACCCAAATTAACCCGGGACAACTTAATTTTCGTGCGCAAAGTCTGTAAGTTGAGCGTCTTAACAAAACATTGTGGAATTGGGGTCATTACATATGCAGATGTCCCGAGTTAATCTTGCTGGACAATAAAAGAATCCACAAAGACCCTTTTCTCTGACAACAATAACTAACAGAGCATTGTCTAGTTGTATAGCCATTTACTGAAATGTTTGAAAGTTTTTATTAGCTCACCTGAGCACAAAGTGCTCAATGTGAGCTATTGTGGTCGCTTTTTGTCTGTTGTCCGTCTGTCTGTCCATCCATCTGTCTGTCCACAATTTGTTGTTAACACTCTAGCATCCACAAATATTGACCAATCTTAACCAAACTCGGATGATTTTGATTTTGGGTCAGATCGAACGAGGAAGTCAGGAGTTATGGGCCCTTGAATGTCAAAAATAGCTACTTTTTAATTTGTTAACACTCTAGCATCTACAAATATCACCGTCTATCATCAACACCGGAAATAGATTACCAGCGAAGCGAGAGTATGAATAAACGCGGGGCGAGTGGTAAGTTTTGACCTTTATCATTGCGTTATTATTAACTACAGGATAACCAGTGCATGTAAGACACATTGTAAAGAGATTTAATAAAACGGCATGTGGCTCTATTATATCCTGTGTATCGAAATAGCTGCCCTAAAACATTTTTTTCGTTGCTTGGTACCGAAATTTAAGACCATCGTGTCGCGAAAACACATGTTTTATCGGGTTAACAAGATTGTGTTCCGGATTTGAAGTCCATTCCCTATTCTTAATACCATTTTGCCTTATCTAACATGTGTTTCTTAGGTTTGTTTGATATTTTTCTGCCCCTAATTACTGGAACAAAAATGTTTGGGGTATACGGCGAATAGTGGTTTGTTGGTATTTTATGGACGGCGAATAGTTAATTTCATGGACGGCGAATAGTCGTTATGTGTAAACGAGATTTACGTCGTATATTTTTTCATTTCTTTTTAAAAATCAAGAAATGGATTATTACGCAATCATGATAGTTATGAAGTATCTCATGTTACCTGTTCGTTAGAATATTGGAGGTCAGTATGGTGGAGGAAGGCCTCCACTCAACTAACAATATATTTGCACCAACTGACATTTTGCACTCTGCAGCGCAGCATATCTAGTGAAATGTTTATTATCATTATGATGATGATGATGATAATAATAATAATTATTAATTATTAGCTCACCTGAGCACGAAGTGCTCAAGGTGAGCTATTGTGGTCACTTTTTGTCCGTCGTCCGTCTGTCTGTCCGTCTGTCCGTCTGTCCGTCCGTCCGTCCGTCCACAATTTCGTGTTTACACTCTAGCATCTACAAATATAAGCCAATCTTGACCAAACTTGGTCAAAACATGTATGGCCATAAGATCTCGGATGAGTTCGATTATGGGTCAGATCGAACCAGAAAGTCAGGAGTTATCTGCCCTTGAATGCGAAAAATACTTAGTTTTGACATTGTTTACACTCTAGCATCTACAATTATTGATCAATCAAGACAAATCTTGGACATAACATTGTAGACCATAAGATCTCGGATGAGTTTTATTTTCAGTATGATCTGACCAGAAAGACGAGAGTTATGTGCCCTTGAATTTGACAAAATTGCCATTTTCGGCTGTTTTTGACCTTGTTTACACTCTAGAATCTACAATTATTCATCAATCAAGACAAAACTTTGACACAATGTTTGGGACCATGAGATCCCGGATGAGTATGATTTTCAGTCTGATCTGATCAGAAAGTCGAGAGTTACTTGCCCTTGAATTTGACAAAATTGTCATTTTTGGCTGTTTTCGACGATGTTTACACTCTAGAATCTACAATTATTGATCAATCAATCCAAAACTTGGACACAATGTTGGAGACTATAAGATCTCATATGAGTTTGATTTTCAGTCTGATCTGACCAGAAAGATGAGAGTTATGTGCCCTTAAATTTGATCAAATTGCCGATTTCGGCTGCTTTAGACCTTGTTTACACTCTAGAATCTACAATTATTGACCAATCAAGACAAATCTTGGACAAAATGTTGGATATCATAAGATCTCGGATGAGTTTAATTTTCAGCCTGATCTGACCAGAAAGTCGAGAGTGCCCTTGAATTTGACAAAATTGCTGTTTTCGGCTTTTTTCGACCTTGTTTATACTCCAGAATCTACAATTATTTATCAAACAAGACAAATCTTGGACACAATGTTGGGCACGATGAAATCTTGGATGAGTTCGATTTTCACAATGTTATTGACCATAAGTTCGTTTTCAGTCTTAGAGTCATAAATATTTTTTGAATTGAAGAAAAGTGTTGCTTATATCATTTTGGTTCAGGTGAGCGATATAGGACCATCATGGTCCTCTTGTTTTTATTATTATTATTATTATTATTATTATTATTATTATTATTATTATAAGTTGAGTCCAATGAGTCTGCGCGTCCGGTAAGTCTGCGTACCCATTCTATTCCGTCTATCAAACCGCTAGGTACCATATTCATTATCAACGAAAACAAGACCCGTTATAGACGGATTATGCTCCCCGAATTAGTGTTTGTCACAAAATAAAAACTACCATACATTAAGCCCCCTTTTTCCATGACAGATTCTTTGTACACACATTGCTTATAGAATATGGTCTAGAACATCTAATTTGTCACATAAGTACAAAATTGCATTAAATTCTGCTCATTAGATAAAAGAGAGATTAGAGAAAAACTATTTTTTACATTAAGGCGCCTTTTTCCGTGACGCAGCCTCAAATCAAGAAACCAAGAAAAAGGTCCCTAGGGATTATCCCAGGGAGTTCACATGTGAAGTTTCATTGACTTTGGTTCAAAGGTTGCTGAGATCTGGCTGTGGACGGACGGACACATGGACGGACGGACAGCATGTCGACTATATGCTCCCCCGAAATTCTTTCGGAGAACATGAAAAAAGATAACAAAAAAAAAATCACACTATCTATGATCCAACTTTTCAAATATATTATGAATATTTTTCAAAGAACTTAAAATATTTTTTACAAAATTCTTGATTTAACCAAGTGACGCCAGTGTTTACATTTTCCTGGGTTTCCTCACTAATATTCATGTGACCTTTTTTAATCGGACCCTCAGCCTCCCGCATTTCCTCTTCTGGAAAGGCTTGAAAACGAAGTATTTGATTAAAAAATGCACAAAACTTAAATTCCCCTCAGATAAATAGGCATAATCTAAAAAATTATAACTTTGCGATAAAATGCAGAACTTTTACACCTAAAGTCAACAAGACTAAATAAAGTCACATTTTACATAGCAAACGTCATCACACCACTGAATGAGGTCACTGTGCACCTAAACTACACGTAATGACGTGTGCAGACTTACCGGACAAAAATAAACTTCAAACACAAGGCTATGTAACTTAAAAGCTTGATTATTTCAATTGTTTTGGGGAAATTTGCAGAATTTCTAAATTGTCATGTTTTAACAGATCCTAATTTGCTTTATGCTTGTAATTGTTGAGCTTACAGTCGTACATTCAATGGCAAATATGGATCTTGTTTCTAAGGGTACATGTAACCCATCATTAGCACCATTGAAGAGCCAGGTGCGAAATTTGAAAAGTGCCAGTAAAATTTCCTAAACTGTGTTACATTTCTATTGAAATACAAAATTAAGCATTTTTTACGGTTTAGAATTTTGAATTAATGCATACTTATGGAAATATTTTACAAAAATGTTCAGAATTACATTCATTGTGTGTGACTTAATAGAGCAAAATAATGTTTGTAGATTATTTCCTTCTTGAAGCATAATCTTGAAATCCGGCACGATATATCAACTTATGTGAAGTGTATTTATAAGTGTGTTGGAAATTAAGGTCAGTTTGAAAAAAAAAACAAAAAAAAAAAAACCACACACTTACACAATTAGAGTTGTCGGTTCTAACTTCTAAGGAATACTAAGGATGAATTCCAATCTTTGTTTTAGAAAAGAAAATAAGAAATATGCAAACCCCATTTTCACTATATAAAGTTGGGTTTCATGGTAAAACATTATACGAACATGTTATCATGAAATGCTGAAAGAAGCTTTATATTTGTCTTTGACTGTACATGCCGTGAATCCGTTGCTGAGATTATGTAGGTCTAAAAAGACAACACTACCTAAAATCAATTTTATTGATCTGTACGACCATACGACTAGACAATCCATATACATGTAGAGTATGCTAAACGTACACGCCCGTACGGCTTGCGAATATAGGCTAGTCGCACGAGAACGTACGTTAAGCCTGTATCGGCTAGTTGTAAGGGCCCCTGCGGCTGGCCAGTACATTTACTCTAATTGTATTATCACCTCGGTCAAAGAAAAGAGAGCTATTGTCTGTCAATAAATGTTCTTTTTTATGTTGCTTTTTATCTCAGCGGTTCTCTAACTCTAGGCACACTGAGGTGGTTGCGGTTTTTCATTGTGACCCTCTTTAAACGTTCAATTTTAACGGTTTTTTGATGACTATTTGCCGTACACATATTTTGGATAATTTTACTATAAGCCGTACACATTGTGTTCTATTCGCCGTACACATCTAACTTTTTGTTTTTGTAAATATTTTGCTAAATCCCTGGATTTCGGTTTATAAATTCTAGGATACCTTCATATTCTGTATGTTCTCTTGCTCAGTACTCAAAAACTCGAAAATATCCGCATATTTTTCGGATAAATTGGTTGTAAACGTCAAACGCATGCTTTGTTTATGGTACCAGCCGTCGGATGATCGCTCCTCAAATCCATCCGTCTTGTCAATTAACAAAACGATCTACTTACAACAAAAGCTTTATATATCCGACATGTATGTACATTAAAATATCTTCAAACATTTCACGGGTAAAACCATCAAAACTAATTTTTTATGAGCTGTCACATTTCGTGTAAGTCAACTCTCGCTTCGCTGGTAATCTATTTCCGGTGTTGATGATAGACGGTGAATATTGATCAATCAAGACAAAACTTGGAGATAATGTTTGAGAACATAAGATCTCAGATGAGTTTGTTTTTATGCCCCCAATAGGGAGGCATCATAAATTTGACTTGTCCGTCCGTCCGTCCGTCTGTCCGTCTGTCTGTCTGTCTGTCTGTCTGTCTGTCCGTCCGTCTGTCCGTCATTCCGTCCAAAAACTTTAACATTGGCCATAACTTCCTTATTACTTATATTATTATTATTATTATACCGCATTTATATAGCACCCTTTTCATAGTAACACTATGTTCAAAGGTGCTTTACATAGTATGTTAAATTCATTCAGTAAAAAATTGAAATAATTAGTACACACTAAAGTTATAAAGAAAGAGAAAACTTAAGCTAAAATCGAATTAAAACAGAAAATGATAGTGAATTTATATAAGATAATCTGCAACGATTGCTTAAAATTGATTTGTATCACTGCTTAATGTCCGTAAAATCTAATGAATAGGTGGGTTTTAAGACCTTTTTTAAAAACAGTCAGTGAATCAGTGTCTCTAAGATACGTTGGCAAATCGTTCCACAACTTCGGAGCTGCCCTGACAAAACTTCTGTCACCATACTTGACACGACTTTTTGGAACTTCTAATGTCAAAGAGCTGTGACTCGACCGTAGGTTTCTGGCGGGTTGGTACACATGAAGAAGTTTGTGTATATATACTGGGGCCTGACCGTGTAACGCTTTGTGAGTTAAAGTTAAAATCTTATATTCAATCCGAGACTGGACAGGTAACCAATGGAGTTCTTTCAACACTGGGGTAATATGGCATGTTCGTGACGACCTGTTTATAATTCGTGCAGCTGTGTTTTGGACACGTTGGAGTTTATTTAAAACTTTGTCTGGCAGACCATATAGCAATGAATTACAATAGTCAATTCTTGATGTTACTAGAGAGTTCACGAGAGATTTTGTTGCGTCTGAAGTCAGATATTTTCTAATATGACCGATTTGACGTAACTGAGCATAATATGACCTACATACTGTGTTGATATTTTGCTCCATGTCCATATTCATGTCTAGCCAAGCACCAAGGTTTCTTACACAAGTAGCTGGTTTGATTGTAGAGTCCCCGATTTTTAGCTGTACGTTGTTTATAAACTTGGCATTTCTACTAGAGGAAAATAGTATAACTTCTGTTTTCTCCGTATTTAACTTCAACATATTGGAATGCATCCACGACACAATATCCGTAAGACAAGATTCTATTCTGCTGATTGTCTCGGATCTTGAAATATTATCCGTTGGCTCAAAAGTCAGATACAACTGAGAATCATCCGCGTAAAAGTGGTAATCTAGTCCGTGCTTCTTGCAAATCAGCCCAACTGGCTTCGTGTACATGGTGTAGTACTTTGGCCCCAACACAGAACCTTGCGGAACACTAAATTCCATGAGTACAGGTTTCGATAGTTTGCCGTCTATACTCACAGTCTGATACCGGTCAGTCAGATAGGATGTTATCCATTTGAGGGGCTTGCCAGCAATTCCAAAATGACCCTCTAGGCGTTGAAGCAGTGTTTTATGATCAATCGTATCGAAGGCTGCCGAAAGATCTAATAGGACTAAAACTGTAACTTTGTTCTGATCGAGAGATTGAAGTATGTCACTTTGGACTTTTAACAACGCTGTTTCTGTTGAATGACAAGATCGATAAGCAGATTGGTGTTCTTCATGAAGATTGTTGGAAGTTAAATGGTTTTCTATTCGTGAGTTTACTACCTTTTCTAACACCTTTGAGATAAATGGCAAGTTGGATACGGGTCTGTAATTTTTTAATACATTTTGGTCTAAGTTAGACTTCTTAATAAGCGGTCTAATTCGTGAACTTTTGAAAGAAAGTGGCACACAGGCAGTGTCAAGGGAACTATTCACGATTTTTGTCACCAGAGGAATAAGCACGTCTATACATGATTTTAACAGCCATGTGGGTATAGGGTCTAATTCACACGATTTGTTTGGTGATTTAAGAATAATCTTTCTAACTTCATCCTCAGTTGCTGGTGTGAATTCAACCAATTGTTTTTCAGTTGGAATCATGTCCTCAGCTTCTTCATGTTGTGCACTGGACTTAGTTTGTGTAGTAATATCATTGCGGATGCCTTCTATCTTGTTTATGAAGAAGTCACTAAAATCTTGAGACAGTTCTGAAGAAGTTTTACCTACAGGAAGGACAGTTTCGCATGGACCTACTAACAGATGATTTGTAATTTTACGTAGGCTTTTCTGATCTTGTTCACATGATGTAATTTTCTCTGAATAATATGCTGTTTTTACACTAGTCAAAAGTTTATTTACTTTTGCACACTGAGTTCTATAGATGCTATGGTCAATTGTTAGCTTAGTTCGGCGCCATTTTCTTTCTAGCTTGCGTCTTAAATGTTTAGCATCATGAAGTTCTTCATTATACCATGGGCAAGAAGGCCTCATTGTGATTGTCTTGGTTTTCATTGGTGCATGATTATCCACGAGTTTCGTTAGTTCACTAATGTATGCAGATACCATACCTTCTGTATCCAAAGACGAACAGGATTTTAGAACTTCGGATTCAACAATATCTTGTGTAAAAGATTCTATATTTATGGATCGCAGTTTTCTGAAAGACACAGTTTTTCTAATGGGAGGCGGTCGTGAAGCCAATACAGTACAAGAAACTGCATAGTGATCTCGTATAATGTTACCATTTCCATCCCCGAGCCCAGGATCAGTTACCACTATATCAGATATAATGTTTTCTGAAACTCTGGTTATGATGACATCAAGGATATGACCGGCACAATGTGTAGGTTCATTAACATGTTGAATCATACCACATGACTGTAAGATGCTATTAAACTTGATAGTTTCATTTTTAGATTTGTTATCAAGATGTAGATTCAAATCACCTGTAATAATTGTATGTTTGTCCAGAGTTGCATAATTCTCCAGAAACATGGGGAACTCATCTTCTAGGAAAGTGCTTGATTTCAAATTGTTTTCTTTACTTGGAGGGGGTCTATAAATAACAGCAACGCGTAGAAAGTAACCATTTATATCTACATCACAATCCATGTGTTCAAAAGAAGAGTACTGCTTATCACTACTTGAAGATACGATTTGAACATCTATAATCGACTTGTAGATTAAGGCAACGCCCCCTCCCCGCCGATGACATGGTCTGGGAACGTGCTTAATTTTGTAATAAGACGGCAAGAGTTCATTTATACAGGCTTTATCAGATCCAGAACCTAGCCAGGTTTCTGTCACAGCAAGAAGATCTAGGTCGTTTGAAAGAATAAAGTCACAGACAGCATGGGTTTTATTTTTAAGTGACCTTGGATTAACATATTCGCTTCATACTTTACCACAACATTCCTTGGTACATTACCTTTCTGTAGGCACATACTTTGGTGACCTTGACCCCTGGATGACCTTGACCTTGAACATAGATTGGCCATAATTTAAAATCAAAGCGGTGTCGGGGGCATTGTCATCTTACAGTGACAGCTCTTGTTCAGTCTGATCTTATCAGAAAGACAAGAGTTATGGGCCCTTGAATTCGACAAAATTGTCATTTTAGGCTGTTTTCGACCTTGTTTACACTCTAGAATCTACAATTATGAATCAATCAAGACAAAACTTGGACACAATGTTGGGGACCATAAGATCTTTGATGAAAATGATTTTCAGTCTGATCTGATCCAAAAGGTGAGAGTTATGTGCCCTTGAATATGACAAAATTACCATTTTCGACTGTTTTTGACCTTGTTTACACTCTAGAATCTACAATCATGAATCAATCAAGACAAAACTTGAACACAATGTTGGAGACCATAAGATCTTTGATGAGTTCCATTTTCAGTCTGATCTTTTTCAGAAAGTTTAGAGTTACATACCCTTGAATTTGACAAAATTGCCATTTTCAGCTGTTTTTGACCTTGTTTACACTCTAGAATCTTTAATTATAAATCAATCAAGACAAAACTTGGACACAATGTTGGGGACCATAAGATCTTTGATGAGTTCGATTTTCAGTCTGATCTGATCAGAAAGTCGAGAGCTACTTGCCCTTGAATGTGACAAAATTGCCTTTTTTGGCTGTTTTTGACCTTGTTTACACTCTAAAATTTACAAATATTAATCAATCAAGACAAAACTTGGACACAATGTTGGGGACCATAAGATCTCAGATGAGTTCGATTTTCAAAACGTTATTGACCATAAGTTCGTTTTCAGTCTTAAAGTCATAAATATTAATTGAATTGAACAAATGTTTTACTCATATCATTTTGGTTCAGATGAGCGATATAGGACCATCATGGTCCTCTTGTTTGAATTTCTTCTTATATGCTTAAAGTTTCTTTAGCTCAAGATATGATGCTTATACAAATACAAAATTTTCTTTCAGAATTTAGTTTAGATAGCCATTTACACATCTTGTCATTGAATGTTATTTTTTTCTGACCATTTTGGTCGAGATCACTTGCATCCTTGTATTTTCTACAGAATTATTTCCCCCTGAATTATTCGTTGCTATGGAGGGGTAGAGAAAACAACCTGAAGTAGTCAACCGGCCTCATTGTGAGGTCGTGACATTGAAATGACCTTGAGACCTGTATTGAAGGTCAAGGTTTGTACTGTAAGTTAGTCCATGATAAGACAATAATTATACTTATCTGTATCGCACCTAGGCAAAATATTGCTAGAGGTGAAGTTGTGATCATTTTGATGTCCGCCATAACTTGTCTGTTATCAAGGTTTACTTTTATTTACACTGTCTTTGTCTTGAACAATAACCTATTTTTGACAACCATTGGATACAGAGCTTTGGAAATCTAGGAGGGAAAAGAAAATTGTTATATATGTACAAGATTTTGGCTTTTTCATTTACATTTACATGTTTTCCCGCTTTGATAACCTTTCGGATGAGTCTTTAAACTGAGGTTCTGTCTCCATATAAACCTAGCTGTTTAGTATGTCCTAAAACTCCATTTTATCGGTCTGCCGCTTAGAATAATAAATATAAAGTTTGTCCTGACAATTATTGTCTCTCAGGAATGGATGTGAATCATCTTTGTAAGAGAGCAGCTGGAGGATCGGTTTGGATATTGTGGTAGTACTGGTGAGAGAAATACCAGGAATCCATGGTTAGGTGCTCCAGCCACCATTAAATGATCATAGTAGTTGAAAGAGGCATTAAACCCTAATCAATGAATTGTCCTGACAATTAATTTGTTGTCAACAATTATTTCCAAACTTGGATTGGTCTACAAATTTGCTCTCTTGAAAGGTTCCATAGCTATAATTGCTAAAATCATAAATATTACTTGAGAAAAGTAGTAGTTGTTTTCGTGAAATTTTAAGATGCATGTGTTACACATATAGACATACTCAGGTGAGCAATTAAGGACATTATTGTCCACTTATACTGGTATAGTGTAAGATACATTTGTTTTAGATGGACCATTCTCTTGTTTACTGTGTATGTTTAGCTTTTAACAAACCATGGTTTTGATTTGAGTAGGAAATGTTAATACTTTACAACTTTTTCAGGGGTTTTATCCCAGACAATACCTATACTGAATATTGCACTGCTTTTTGCCGTTTGCTTATATAGGATACAAGATTAGCAGAATTATGACAAGATTTTCTTAGAAAAAAAATGTTCGAATTGTGATAAGGTTTATTTTTATGGCACTGCATTAATTTTTGTTACATTAAGAATTGAATTGTCCATAATTTAAATACATACATCAGGGACTCCATGGTACAGAGCCTGAAGGGATTCAAATTATCTTGCAAGTATAAAATCCCAGGATAAAGATGAAAAAAGGGATTGAAAATTATCCTCCAAGTATAAAATCCCAGAATAAAGAAGGGACAGGGTTGTAAATTTTCTTGCAAGTATAAAATCCCATGGTAAAGAAGGGAAAGGATTGAAAATTATCTTCCATGTATAAAAATCCCAGGGTAAAGAAGGGAAGAGATTGAATATTATTTTCCATGTATAAAAATCCCAGGATAATGATGAAAAAAGGGATTGAAAATTATCCTCCAAGTATAAAATCCCAGAATAAAGAAAGGACAGGATTGTAAATTATCTTGCAAGTATAAAATCTCATGGTAAAGAAGGGAAAGGATTGAAAATTATCTTCCATGTATAAAAATCCCAGGATAAAGAAGGGAAGAGATTGAAAATTATCTTGCAAGTATAAAATCCCATGATAAAGAAGGGACGGGATTGAAAATTATCATCAAATATAAAATCCCATGGTAAAAAGGGGAAAGGATTGAAAATGATCTTGCAAGTTATAAAAATCTCATGGTAAAGAAGAGAAAAGAAGTAAAAAATAATTTTCAATAGTTACTTACTAATGGGAATTTTAGAGAAAAGGCAGGCTATGGGAAATTGAAAAAAGTATGCATAATTATATTCTGTAGACTGCATTAATTCAGATATACAATGTATGTGTATTCCCAGAGCTTTATCTACATCATATATCTGCTTAAATCATATATCATCACTTTACCTTGACAACCATTGTGTGCTCCATGACAACAGATATTTGATATTCCGTGTTCGTATTTCAGGGATCGTAAAGGTACAGTTACATTCTGCAAGGCGGATGAACAGGCGGTCGTCAGTCTACAACATTTGTGTCGAATGTCAGTACGGCAGAAGTTACCATCGACCAGAGTTGCCGAGCTACACTATCCTAACAGACTGAAAACATACTTAGAGTACAAGGATTGAGAAATAATTGTTGAAAATTTATTAGATCTATTACCCCTGTGAAATGCTTTGTCATTCTTCATGAAGTATTAAATAAATATTCATTAGCTATTCAAGAATGGAAAAAATGAAATCTTCATGAAGAAGAAGTGAACAGAAAATGGCCCATTTTGCATAAATCTTCATAAAAACAGAGTAATGAATTTTTCATGGAGTTGGAAATGCATAATAAATCCTTAAACCATGCAGTTTTGCATTCTGAGAAAAAGGCATGAAGTCTTCATGAATAAATAATCATATAATTCATGAAGACTTCATGCAAGAAAAATACGCAAACGATCTTAAGAAGAAATCATGATTATTTTGTTAAAAATGAGTATGGGCCATTTTCTGTTCACTTCTTTTCGATGAAGAATTCATGAATAATATTTCTTTACATACTTCATAAAAACATACAGGTTTCTCTAAGCACAGAGTAATGAATTTTTTATGAAGTTGGAAATGCATAATAAATCCTTAAACCAAGCCATTATTTCCTTTTTAAAAACACGTCAAGGTCATGAAAAATACTAAAAAACAATTTGTACAAATATGTTGCTGACAGAACAAAACTTAAGAAACTTTTTGTAGAACAGGTAGTTTCAGAACTGTAATAAGTAACAGGCCATTAAAAATCAATGATTCCTATTTATAGAAGCAAAATAATAATAATATCCATTTTACAGAATAATTATGTGGGTGGGGAATGGTAAAAGAAATAAACATTTGAATTTGTTAAATTTAGTCTAAAGAACACTTACTAACATTGCCTTCCTTGGTTTTATCATTTAGTGAGCTCCTTAATCACTTGATTATAACTAAAAATATTAATTATAACTCTTAACAAAAACATATTTCTTGAAAAATAGTCAGACAAGCAAAATTCCCTCCATTATTTTCTAAACCACATGTCATAGACTGGAACATAAATTAGACTGGGAGATCATGAACGTTTTAAGAACATTTTATGAACTGTACACAATCCATTATCAATTCATGATTAGTCCATGTTTTTTTGCCAGAATGGACACATCAAGAGTATTTACAGAACTGGGTCTGAAGCTTTATCAGTCCTTAATCACTTCTTTATTCAAAATATGGACTTATTATGTACCTTTTAAGAAATGTAACAATCCCTTACTAATTAATTACCAGTTCATTTTTTCCAAATGGACACATTAAGAATATTCAAAGAATGAGGCCTGATTCTTTACCAGTTCTTACACAGTTCTTTATTCAAACTATGGGCATGCTAGTGACATTTTAAGAACTGTTACAATCCATTATTAATTCATGGTCAGCTCATTTTTTTTTCAAACTGGACCAGATTCTTTATGAGTTCTTTATGCACAATAATGGACATCTTATGAACTAATTAAGAATTTTATTGAACTTTTTTAAATGAAAACTTCATAATAAATCCTTTGCATTCATCATGAAGGTTTTAAGGATTTTGTCAATCATTAATATCTTCATAATGTCTTCATGAAGCAATTATCATCATACTTCATGCAGAAAACTTCATGAAGTGTGGTAAAGAAGTGATAATGAGTAATGTATGAAACATTCTTAAGATTCATAATATGTTCATTATTTTATGAATTACATTTCACAGGGGTTACCCTTTCCTAAGCATGTCTTTGTTTTGACATCCTTGATAGAGAAAGTTTGAGAAAACATTTCAGCAAAGGAAGAAAATGCTGATAATCAGCATTTTATTCTTTTGACTCATTATTATATGCGATAAATTGTTAAAAAGATGTTATCTTGACCCTTTCCCAAACGACAAAATTTAGGGTTATCCAATTTGAAAGCTGTTGCAGACGACAAAATAGAAGTTGATAAAGATAAGTTTTGTGTATGATCAAGCTCAGAAAATATTGAGACAAAAGGAGAAACTGCTGATTATCAGTAGTTTCTTCTTTTGTATCAATGTTTTCCCAATCCTTTTTCTATTAGGAACATCAAAACCAGGTCTTGTTTGGGAAAGGGTTAATGTGCTCTGCAGCAGCTTTTAATTTGAATCAGTCTAAATTTATGCTGTTTTGAAGAGGGATGGTTTCTTCAGCAAAAATGTTTTTGCTTGTATTACGATTACCAATTGACCTTGCGCAGCTTAACCTCTATTAGCATAAATTATACACGTCACAAGTTGGATAAAAATAGCTTCGAGTATATCCGTGTATGACAGACGAATAAAGTTTTTTATTGAAAGAGTTTAATTACGCTGACGTCATTGCAGATTGGTTTCATGTTTTGATGTTAAGCGAGTTTCTACTAAGCTGAAGATCGTGGGTTCGAGACGCACGTAGAATCTTTTTTTTTTTCATTTTGAATTATAGTTGCTCTTGATTTTACAGATTCAAAGACAACGACCTATTCCTAATGACCATTCTTGCATTCAGGTAAGAGGTCAAAAATAAATGTTTTATAGGATTGTTTCTTTCCGGATACAACCGATAAACATTGTAAATTAACGAATGTGAACGAAGAATTATTTATTCAACGTTAATTTATGCTTTGCATAAGGTCAGTGCCGGGTCATTTGGTAATCTTAATACTAGTTGAATAGATCAAAATACATTCTTTTGAAGGATAAAACTTGGCTGTGCTGAGAGATTTCAAACAATGGGGGAAAAGGAAAAAGTTATTCACCTTCATATTCTTCCTTTACCCCAGGTGATTTTAAAGATTGCAGTATGTAAAATGCAGAGGAGAGGTTAAAGTGCAATACATGTATGAAAGTCATGATTAGGGCCAAGCCCT
Source organism: Fragum sueziense (assembly GCA_963680895.1). Taxonomy (NCBI): domain Eukaryota; kingdom Metazoa; phylum Mollusca; class Bivalvia; order Cardiida; family Cardiidae; genus Fragum; species Fragum sueziense. Next base: position 43,919,619 of record OY804603.1, read on the forward strand.
TATTCATTGAGTGGATGATGAGCAGAGGTACATGCTTTAGAGCAAGATTTTGTAAGATTTCTTAAGATGTTTTAGATAAAGGGTTTGAAAGACCGAGACTTTGACCGAAGTGTTCCGAAAGCTCCATACTTCATACAAATGATGTCATTTGTATGAAGAATGGAGCATTTGGAACACCACAGTTTATGAATCATGGAGCATTTGGAACAACTTATTCATTTTTTTTCTACAGAGTTGTACAAGGGGTTCTGCAAGAGGTATAGGGTAATTGCGCCTCCCATTGAGCGTCTTAAAAAATCTTGCTCTAAAGAATGGTTTATCTTAAAATATCTTAAGAAATCTCATGATATCTTAAAAATCTCACTCTAAAAACGCGCCTCAGATCTTTAAACTTTCTCACAAGGTTATGAAACCTTATAAAAATAATTTTCCATACTTGATGATTGTTAAACTTTTATCATGCTGTATAAACTCCATTACCAGAAGGCACCATTATGAACTGTTGCAAATTCAGAGATGTTGCAGACAACAATTTCAAGTTAATGGAATTTTGCATTTTGGGGGAAGTTCTACCCCAAAATGCTTTCATTCACTTTAAATTGTCGTCTGCAATATTTTTGAATTTGGATTTGTGTGAGATTTTGCCATCTTGTAAAATGGGTTAAAGCTGTATTTAAATCTAACTAGCTTTTGATGAAAATCAGTGATTAGTTTAATGAAAATTTTACATTATTTTCGTGTAATAATTTGATTAAGTATTTTCTTTTTTAACTATATTTCTTCAAAGTGCTAAGACTAGGCTTTGTTTTTAGCCAAGAAAGAATGTTTTTTTCAACATATTAAAATTCAGTTGTAAAACCATTTGACCGCTTTGTAAAAGGAAATCTCATCTCTAATAATCCGGTTCTCTACATATTTATGTTGTATTTATTTTTTTGTCAGTTTTGTATTTTGTTTTGCCTCATTATTTCAAATTCATTTTGTAAATAGTGCATGTTACCAGCTGATATTACTCTCGTGAGATTATACAGAAAATTGAACCCTTTCCCAAACAAAAAGAATTTGGACACTTCCAAATTTGATGTAACTGTTGTCACAAATGACTTGGTAAATATCATTTTAATAGTGAAATTTTAATCAAGTATGGTATAGAATATTGAGCGAGATAGCAAGAGCTAATGTAAGTCATCAGCATTTTCTTCTTTTCTCTCAATGTTTTCCAAGGTATTGTTTGGGAAAGGATTTATCTTTTGTCATGCTAAAATATATGGAAAATGATAAAAATTGTGAGAAAAAAAATAACAAAATAGAAAAAAATATCTGCTTTTAATGTCTCTAATAGACAAAACTTTGGAAGATATTGTTTTTCTCTAAATGTTTTCCATAAGATTTTGTCTATTGGGATGGAGAAAGCAAGGTTTTTATTTGGGAGAGGATTAAGAAAATAGAATTAGAAAGTATGTGTATAAATGTAAGATTTGTAGATAGTAGAATGGTATCCAAAAGCATGTAGAGTGTACGTTAACCCATTTCCAAATGGCAAAGTGATCCAATTCGAAGATGATGCAGACGACAATTGCAAGTGGATTGAATTATCCTGTATTTGGTGTTTTGTGGTAGAAAACATTGTGAGAAATGAAGAAATTGCTTGATACAAGCAATTTCTTCATTTTCCACTATGTTTTCCAAAGCCATGATCCTGTTATGTGTCAAAATGAGTCATTGTGTCGGAATGGGTTAAGTAAAATGTCCAAAATCCAAAAAAAGCTTTTGTGATTGTAGAGTACAGAGTTATATTTTATTAAAGAAATCCTAGATGGCTCCAGCATAAACCAAAGATTATCTTGATTGTTTGATGCTGTATGTAATATGATTCTTAAACCTTTACCTTATGATGTGTGAAATCAATCTTTTTGTATTTTTAGCTCCACTGGCCATCAGGCCAGCGGGCTATTGTCATGGCGGTGTGTCCGTCGTGCGTGCGTCCGTCTGTCAGTGCCTCCGTCCGTAAACTTTTTCTTTAAAAACCTTCTTCTCAGAAACTACCTGATGGATTTCAACCAAACTTCACAGGAATGATCCATGGGTGACCCTCTCTGAGATTCCTTCAAAGCATTTGGATTGAATTGGAATAACCCGAGTTATCTGCCCTTGAATGTCAAAAATAGCTGGTTTTGACTTTAATTTTACTCCAAAATCTACAAATACTCAACAATCAACACAAAACTTTGACAGAATGATGGTGACTATAAGATCTTGTCTTGGTATTATTTTCAGCTTGATCTGAATTTTACATCATGAGTTATGTGCCCTTGAAATTGACAATTTTCGGCTTTATTTTAACTTTACAACCATTAGTATTAACTAATCAATACAGAACTTTCATAGAATCTTACTGACCATATGATCTTACTTGCTTGTAATTTTCAGCTTGGTCAACTCATGCATTTGCTTGTTTGCGCAGCCTGAACCTTTAAAATTGCATTCAACAAGACAAACAATCAGGCCTGTGGAGCGCTTCCAGACCGCCAGAGCTGTCTAGTTGTAAGAATTGCTCTCAAAAGATAAATAGAATTTATGAGAACTTTAATATTGCACTGAAGTCTTCAAGTAAAATTGTAGTGTTCAATTGCTTCTTTGTGAGGGGTCGTTTTATTTTGGTTGATTGTTTGGACTCCAATCTTTGGAGGAAATGAATAACCTTTTCCCAAACAAGACCTGGTTTTAACGTCCATGAAAGAAATGGCTTGGGATAACATTGAAACAAAAGAAGAAACTGCTGATAACCAGCAGTTTCTCTTTTTGTCTCAATATTTTCCGTGTTGTATTATACACAAATTCTATTTTTTACAACATCCCTTTTGTCATCTGCATCAGCCGTCAAAATGGACTACCATTAACCCTTTCCCAAAAGACAATAATCTCGGCCGTTCCAATTTGAAAGTTGCTGCAGACGACAAAATAGATGTTGAAAAAAGATTGAATTTGTGCAAATTGTAGCATAGAAAACATTGAGGCAAAAGGAGAAACTGCTGGTTATCAGCAGTTTCTTCTTTTGTCTCAACGTTTTCCCAAGCCAATTCAATTGGGGACGTCAAAACCAGGTCTTGTTTGGGAAAGGGTTAAAACGTGTTGTTTGGGAAATGATTAACCCTTTCACTGCCATAGGCGACTTTTGTCGACTATAGGGGGTCCCTGCCATAGGCGACTTTTGTCGACAAATTTATGGGGACGAACAACAACAACAACATAAAAAAGAAAAAAAATATTGTCATTTCATAAATTACCTTTAAATTTTGGTCACATATAGGTGCTTCATTTGTCTGTATATGCTAAAAAATTTGAAAGGAATCCATCAAATGAGTCAAAAGTTATGCATGTTTTTGTGAACAGGGTATCGAAATTTCTTCGAATTAATTCAGCAGTGAGAAACACGTCCGAAAAAAATATTTGGCAGTGAAAGGGTTAAATAACAGAAACATAATAATTTGGAGACATACAAGAACAAATATCATATCCGAGATATTACTGTCAGCATTTTGTAGATATTATATCAGCATTAGAAAACAGATTTTTGTACAAATTACATATACCTTCACAGATTTACATATGACTATATGTGTTCAAACCATTGTTTTTCCAACCCCTTTACCAATTTTATTCCAACATATTTGGCAGGTATATTGTGTTGATTATAAACCAAACCAGACCCAAATTTGATATCCGTAGTTGAAATTGTTCAGGAAGATATTGAGAGAAAAGAAGAAATTGCTGATGATGAGCAATTTCTCCTTTTCCCACAATATTTTCTATGCTATGATATACAAATTTCTACTTTACAAACTGTTTTGTTGTCTAAAACTGCTTGTTAACTAACATTTCGCTATGTTGTTTGACATACGGACAATGAAATAAGTGTAATCTAATGTGAATCTCTCTTGAAAGGCTTTTGTTGAAATGCTTGAAAATATTAATAGAGAAATTCATAGAAAATGTTGAGAGGTAAAAAGAAAATATTACCAACAGTTACATGCATATTTGTATAAATGCACAATTTACAACTGGGAATAATTTTATGCTAATGTAACATATATTATTTTGTATGCTTTGAGCAAATCTGTTAAGTTTTGTAATATGTTAAAGGGTAAAAACAAGTGCTGTGTATATAAGCTACAGTTTGTAAATCTATCACAAGATGTGCTCTCTGTTTGGAAAAATCTTCAACCCTTTCACAAATAATACCTGGTTTTACATGTCCTTATTAGAAAAGTCTCTGAAAAATATTGAGGCAAAAGAAGAAATTCAGGATTCTGATTATATTCTCCTTTCGCCTGAATATTTTCTGTACATAGATCCTTACTTTATTGCCATTCATTTTGTTGTCTGCAGCAGCTTGTTCGAAAATAATACTGTTTCGGAAAGGGTTAGAAAGCATCATGCAACATTTTCTCAACATGCAAGTTGGACATTGTCCAGATAGTGCAGACTATTGAGTCTAACTAGGGTTATCTCATTACCAAACTACAAAATTTTAGACTTGTCCACATTCAAAGATGTTGCAGGCAACAATTTAAAATGAATGAAATATTACATCTTATGATGTTTTTGTATTATAAATATTGAGGGAAATGAAGAAATTGCTTGTCACAAGCAATTTCTTCATTTTCCACAATGTTTTCCAAAGCCATTTTTGTGGGGAGTAAAAAAGAGTCACTGTGTTGTAATGGGTTAACCCTGTCCCAAATCATGAAGTTGTTGCGCCTCATTTTTAAAAGACGATAATCTAATATAATCGACAAACCACATGTTGGTAAAGTAAGGACTTCTGCACAATATAGAGCATGAAAAAGATTGAGACAAAAGGAGAATATGCTGGTCATCAGCATATTCTTCTTTTGCCTCAATGTTTTCCTTAAGCTTTTCATATACAAGACATCAAAAGAAGGTATTGTTTGGGAGAAGGTTGATACTTCTTGTAACAATTTTATTCATATTGTGTAACTTGGCATGTATGTTATACAACTGGTCAGACCTGTTATGTACATATTTATTTAAATGTTTCAATAAAGTCACATTTAGATACAGATCATGACTTGTTATGATTAAACGTACCTATTATTATACGCTTAAAGGTTCTATAATGTTAACCCATTACCGCATAATTACACCTTATGACACCCCTTCCCCCCTCTATGTACAAGCTTTTGAAAACATTGTGGAAAATGAAGAAATTGCTTGCAACAAGCAATTTCTTCATTTCCCACAATGCTTTCTACCCAGAAGGACCAATACATGTAGAAATCCATTTAATTGAAATTGTTGTCTGTAACTGTAACATCTTTGAATTTGGACCAGTCAAAACTTTTTTTCCATCTGTATTGGGTTAACCCATTACCACACAGTGACTCCTTTTGATTCCTCACAAGAAAATGGCTTTGGAAAACATCTTGGACAAGCAATTTCTTCATTTCCCACAATGTTTTCTACCCAAAAAGTCAAACAATTTCCAAGTTTCATCACATTGAAAATGTCGTCTGCAACGTCTTTCAATTTGGATCAGTCAAAACGTTTTCCGTCTGGTATTGGGTTAACCACCTTCATCTCAATCTGCCGAGTCTGGATAGCTCAGACACCACGGCCATTGCACAATTGGTAGCACATTGGACTCTCACTCATGAGGTCCAGCGTTTGATCCCCGGCCATGGCAAACATCCTTTCTGACAATTGTCTCCCACCAACGGTTTGATAATCGTTAGCCTACGTGGGCGAGTAGCTGGAGGCTTGGTAAGAATGTTGTGGTAGCAATGGTATGAGAAATGACAGGAATCCATGGTTAGGTGCTCCAGCTGTGGGATATGACCATAGCAGTTGAAAGAGGCATTTAACCCTTTCCCAAACAAGACCTGGTTTTGACGTCCCTAATAGAAAAGGCTTGGGAAAACATTGAAACAAAAGAAGAAACTGCTGATAACCAGCAGTTTCTCCTTTTGTCTCAATATTTTCTATATCATATTTTACACAAATCCTATCTTTAATAACAACCATTTTGTCATTTGTGGCAATTTTGAAGTAGATCATCCTAAAATTTTGTAGTTTGGGAAAGGCATTAAACCCCAATCAATCAACAGGACAGCTAAGTCAGTCTACCAATCCAGGGATGGAGGGCTCATCCTTTCTGACGTTTGACAAACATCAAATATATCATTTGTCATTAACCTTTTCCCAAACAGCAAAATTGGAGTGGTCCAATTTAAAAGCTGCCTCAGATGACAAACTAGGTGTTGATAAATGCATAATATGTGTAAAATATACCCAGAAAATATTGAGGCTAAAGGAGAAAATGCTGATTATCAGCATTTTCTTTCGTCTCAATGTTTTCTCAAGCCCTTTTGATTCGGGATGTCAAAACCACGCCATGTTCGAGAGAGAGTTAACCAATGTATAAATTGTTTAAGGCCCATCTAAGTGAAGGGATCAAATGTTGGCCGAGATTGGATGTAAATGTTTGTGCTTGTTCTAGAAATACCAGGAGCACATGGTTAGGTAAACTTGTTGTTGCTCACCATTGTCATCGATACTTCTATCAAGCACAAAAAAGCGAAAACATTCGTTCATTTCATTTATCTTTTATTATTTTTCATAGATAGACTTTTTATAAATATTTTCCATAATTTCTTTACATAATACACTAATATACAATTAAAGTCTCTTTTTGATAAGTTTTTCTAGTTTGCGTATTCGACTAGACTCCGGTTCAGGTGTTGTGCTTGTTGAGTAATTCTGGATATTTCTTGATGACGGCTCATCTGTTCTACCAATCGCCATGGAAACAGGAATTTTGACTCTATAGGTGTCGAGGAATGAATTAATTTCACTTCTCTTTAAACCCTGAAATTACGATATGTGTTTGTTTAACCCATTACCATATGGTTCAATATAAATCTGGTCTTAAGATGTTGCAGACGATGAATTCAAGTGAATGAAATTAGACATATTTTGGTCTCTTGTGGGTAGAAAATATTGTGGGAAATGAAGAAATTGCTTGTCACATTAATTCACACAATGTTTTCCAAAGTCATTATCTTTTTGGGAGTCAAAAAGAGTCCATGAGTGGGAATAGGTTAATACACAGGAAAATTCTATTACAAAATATTTTATGTACAAAACAATCTGTATTTATTTACAAGTATTAGATAGACAGTTTCGCAGACTTTTGCAAAGACCTGAAGGTCTTGAGTCTCTCCACAGGCCAGAATTTCTTGAAATATATACAACACAAGTTTTGACTTTTGTAATTGATTCACATATTATCTTCGATAAATTCTGTTAAATCAAGAGTTTTAAATCTCAATATGGTCAATATTTGCATTTGTTATAATGTAAACAAAACAAGGGAGGTAACTCAATGAGCAAACATCTTTAGCTTATATTAGTTACCTCCCTTGAATTCAATATATTCTGATCTCCTTCAGTCATACAAATACTGTGATTTTGTCTAATTCAAATGCAGTTAACCCTTTCCCAAACGGCAAATTTTAAGGTGATCCACTTCAAAAACTGCCAAAAATGACAAAATGGAAGTTATAAACGATAGAATTTGTGTAAAATATGGCATAGAAAATATTGAGACAAAAGGAGAAACTGCTGGTTATCAGCAGTTTCTTCTTTTGTTTTAATGTTTTCCCAAGCCTTTTCTGTTAGGGACGTCAAAACCAGGTCTTGTTTGGGAAAGGGTTAATTATTAACTTTCCAGTCCAATCAGACATCTGAGATCTTATGGTCACCAACATTGTGTGTAAGGTTTATCTTGATTGGTCAATATTTGACGTTTGAGTGAAAAAACATTGAAAATGGTAATTTTGTCAAATTAAGGGGCAGAAGATTTCCCAAGAAAAAGTTGGTGACTGGACAGACCCAGGGACACATGACGGACACACCTCTATGACAATAGCATGCTGGCCTGTGGAGCTAAAAACGTACATAAAGAATGATTTGCACGAACAATATTTCTGTATCTAACCATTGACTTGTAACCCAACATTTGAATTAGTGGATGGATATTCTACAAATAAACAAAATTAATAAATCAAAATGTTTGACTTACTTTCATTTCGAGTATTTTCTGGAATTCGTTAATGTCAGAATCGTTCAACAATCTAATGTAGTTATCAACAAACGCCACTTGTGGTTCATGTGGGGACATCACTACCTGTAATGATATTAAAATTATACATTACACATGAAAAAAGGTAAAATATGATTTGCTCTTGATCAAACCCTATGATATGGGTACTTATTGGAATTGTCTCATTGAGACAATTCCAATGAGTACCCACAACATAGGGTTTGGATTTAAAATAATAAAAAAAATTAGAATGTCTTTAGCCTCACTAAACTTTTGCTCTGTGTTACACATTGAGGAAAATGTGACCTCAAAACATTGAGACTTTCATAATCAAAAACCATGATTCAAAATAATACAAAGCAGAACAATCACTGGTGTCGACCAAAAGAAGATAGTTTGTATGATTTTGCATAGGAGATATTAAGAGAAATGTAGAAAATCTGGAGTCAGCATTCTTATCTCCATGATTGTAGAAACCTTCTCTTACTGTGACGCAAAAACCAGGTTTATCTAGAGAAAATCTACTTCAGTTAAGATGACAAGAATAAAATGTTTCTCCTTTTTTCACTCAATTATTTTGAGAACATCTTGTACATTGGAAAAATTCTCAATTTGGTTATCTAAGAATTTTGTAAGGGTTAAAGGAGTTTGAAATCTTAGCAAATCTGATCATTACTTGAATATTCTGACAATTTTAACTCTTGCAGTGGTCAAACAAAAAATTCCTAGATGATTTGATTTAAAGATAACCCTTTGAAATAAGTTCAACATACCTTTAAAATCATCTCTGCTTTTGTCATGCCCTTTACTACGATTTTGGTATAACTGAAAATAACAATTGGAAATAATGTTATATTCATTTGTGTGTTTCATTTCTTAGAATGACACTTTGTCAAATTTAATATGATGCCTTATCAATATCAATTTAGAATCATTACTATTAAAAGGTCAAAATACACATTTCTGTAAGTCTATCAAAATACTGATACCTCTATTTTGTTCTTCCCCCTCAATGTTTTTCTAAGCTTTCCCGGTTAAGTCTGTCAATGCCACATATTGGAAAATGAGAAGATAGTGCAGATAGTAATCTTTGCAGATGGCAAAGATATCACATCTTAACCTTGTCCAAAACAAGACCTGTTTTTGACGTCCCTAGAACAATTAGTTTAGGAAAACATTGAGAGAAAATAAGAAATTGCTTATTATCAGTAACTTCTGCTTTTGCTCAATATTTTCTTTTCTGAAACCCACACATTTTCGAAATCAGACATCAATTATTTTGTGGTCTGCAACTGAGTTCAAATTGGAGCAGTATAAAACAACTTTGTTTGGGAAGTTGTTAAGCTAAGAGGTGTTACACGGAATTTGGAATCTTGACCTTATGGGTTTGCTATCTGGTCTGAGTGTTCAGCCTCTACTAATGGTACATAGCCTTAAGTCCACACAAATTCTGTTAACCTTTTCCCAAACAAGGCATGGTTTTTACCTTCCTAAGAGAAAATGCTTGGGTAAACATTGAGGCAAAAGAAGAAAATGATGATTATGCTGATAATCAGCATTTTCTCCTTTGGCCTCAATATTTTCTGGGCTATATCATAATCAGTAACCTTTTTTTCAGCTTAATTTTTACATCTGCAGCAGCTTTCAAATTGGATTAGTGTAACGTTACGTTCTTTGATTTGATTTATTAGGGTTTAACACTGTTATCAACTATTATGGTCATATCGCAGAAGCAGAGCACCTGGATTCCTGGAATTTCTCTCACCAGTACTACCACAATATCCCAACCAAGCCCCCAGCTGCTCTCTCACATAGAGGATTCATACCAATTGGAAAGAGACAAATGACTCCTGTCAAATGTCAGAATGGATACTGGCCGAGCCAGGGTTCGAACTTGCATCCTCTGGATTGACAGTTTTCTTGCTTAGGAAAGGGTTAATCATGCGTACCTTGCTGGAGCTTTCCTAGTCACAGAGGATCCTAGTGAAGGTAGATCTAGTAACACTGTCTTTAATGAGTGTGTGTCCAGCAGTAACTAAAAGGTATAACAGGTAAAATTTATTGTATACTCTTGTAATACTGATTGCAGAATATTGCTGCTTTTCATAAACAAGAGCCGTCATAGACGGATTATGCTCCCCGAAGAAGTGTTTGTCACAAAATAAAAATTATCATACATTAAGCCCCCTTTTCCCATGACAGATTTTTTGTACACACATTTTTTATAGAATACAGTCTAGAACATCTCATTTATCACAAAAGTACAAAATTTCATTAAATTCTGCCCATTGGATGAAGAGAAATTGGAGAAAATCTAATTTTTATATCAAGGCCCCTTTTTCCATGACGCAGCCTCAAATTAACAAACAGAGAATAAGGTCCCTAGGGATTATGCCTGGGAGTTCACATGTGAAGTTTCGTTGAATTTGGTCCAAGGGTTGCTGAGATATGGCTGTGGACGGAAGGACGGACGGACACACGGACAGACAGACGGACGGACAGACGGACGGACAGCATGGCGGCTATATGCTCCCCCGAAATTTTTTCGGGGAGCACAAAAACCTGGTAACTTCAGCTTAAAGCAAGCTTGGGTTACCAGGGTTTTGTTGAAAAGTGAGGATATTCTGATTGCTTTTGTGAGTTGCATAGAAAAGAGATCAGCCTGCACATAAGTACAATCTTGCCTTATTCTATACAGCAAGCTTGCTTGATGTAATTTTGCATGTGATGGTTCAAACCTCGCAAGGTGTCTCACACCTGCAATGTTCAAACACATGCAATATTGTTTAGAAAATTAAGAATGTGTATATTCATTGTTAACATAGATTAATTGTGTAAACATGTACCTTAACATCCCATTTGGAATATACTTACACACAGATTTGACAGATAAATGACTGTGAGACTGACCTGTTCTGCTGCTACTGCTGTCACCGACTTACACTTGTACAAACAACCTATAAACTTGGGAATGAATGTACTGAAATAAACACAATAAATAGTATCATAAATATCATAGAAACAGAATATAGTTAATCCATTACCAAACGACAAAATTTTGGACTTGTCCAAATTCAAAGATGCTGCAGATGACAATATGAATTGAATGAAATTTTGCATTCTTTGATCTTTCTGGGTAGAAAACATTGTGGGAAATGAAGAAATTGCTTGTCACAAGCAATTTCTTCAGTTTCCACAATGTTTTTCAAAGCCATTATCTTGTAGGGAGTCAAAAAGAGTCATTGTGTGGTAATGAGTTAAGAAATTATCATAATTTCTGTTGAGAGCAGTATTGTGATATCGGACCTCCACCTGACATCTGCTTTGATCATGTCATGAATGTAAACTAGAAAGCCCTGAAGGGCTTGAGTCGCTCCACGGGCCTGAATGTCTTGTAATATCCAATTGACACATCTCAATACGGGGGCATAAAAGGTTTATGGACAGACACGGATGCACGCCAGACACACCACCATGACATATCTGGCCTGATAGCAAGTGGAGCTGAAAAAGTTTTAAAGATTTATTTTGAACAGACAGACAGATGCGTGTACATGCACAATATTGTGAAATTCATTATAAGGCAACTTCTTTTGGCTTAATTCATTTCAAAGAAGATGTGCTTGTAAAACACTAAAGCCCCCGAAAAGGCAAATGCTAAGTTTACAGACAGACAGAAAAACAGACAGAATATGCCCTCAATCTTTCGATATGATGGCATAAAAATGACCAAGGATCTGCACATTTTATATGCAATTACAAAACATTTTTAACACAAATTAACCCCACTTACTTTGCAAATTTGACACAGAACTGAGTGAAATATTTCCTCGATGAAGCTAGATTATCTCTGACTATAGGTAGTGTAGTTTTGAGATGACCAGTGATGGCTGTAACATATCCACTCTGATCTCCTACACTCTCTATAGAGGACCACGACATCTACAATTGAAGACAGAACATAAATTAACATAGTCACTTGTGAATTATTGTGGGATTTTTGTATTGAAGACCTCAATCACAGGAAAGATCTTAGCCCCAAGAAATAAACATGTGAATAAGAAAACTCTCTCACAAATGAAGTTGAAGTGGGCTTATTTTAACTAACAAACAAAGCAAAGATTAACTATATCAACTAACTGTATACCCATTAGCAAGATTTTCACAAAGACAAAACCTCGACATATTTGAAAGTACAGTCTGATGATTCAGCTTGCTCTGTACGCAGCTTAGACTACACAATTATTATACTAAGATTTCAAGTGATTTTTCAGTTGTTGCTAGAATATATTTAAACATTGTGATACAAGACATTTGTTTTAATTCTTGACAGTTGACATCTCATTTCCTCTAAGTTTTGAGAATGGTTATGAGAAAGTAGTCCCAATACTACAGCATACCTTAGACATGGCTGTTAATGCAGGTTCACAAGCTGTCTCTAGGTCCTGGACCAGCAGGGCTATACAGTTAGATATTACACTGAAATATGTAAAAACATACACTAAAATATGTAAAAACATACACATATATACAGTAACATATTACACAATCTGTCTCTAGGTCCTGAACCAGCAGGGCTATACAGTTAGATATTACACTGAAATATACACAAATCATTGTACAGATTTAATAAACAAATCAAAGCTTGCTGCTTTAAACTGTTATAATTTGATTAACCTATTTCCATCCAATTTTATTTTTGTAATCAAGGCAAAGCAAACATAAAGCAATAAGCAAGCAAAAGCTTTTTAATCTTTCATATTTTCCCCTCAATATAGCCGGAAATAAACACCTCTCTGTGTGAGCTTAAGCTTTGCATTGACGGGGTTTGTTTCTTGTTATTGAGCATTGGCATGTTACACTATTTTCATATAATGTTACAATTTGGTGAAGATTCAATGACAGTAAAACCACAATAAAAACTGCATTAGCCCATACATGTATACTTACTAATGAAACATATCTTGTTCAGCATTAAGATCTATTTTAGTAGCTAGTTCTTTATCATCTTGCTCCTTCATCTTTTTTTATCTCTACTGCCAATTTGGTACAGATTCAATGATAGTAATATGAGAAAACTGCATTGGTCTATGCCAGTATCAGAGCTCAAAATAAGAGGGGGTGATGACTTTTCAAACTGCAATTATTCTGTTATTGCTCATCAAACCCTATGTTGTGGGTGCTCATTTGAATCGTCTCGTCGAGACGATTCACATGAGTACCCACAACATAGGGTTTGGACTTGAAATAACAAAGTTAGAATGTCTTCACCCCCACTTATCTGTAGCCATGCCAGTATGACTCACTTATGAAACATATCCTGTTCAGCATTAAGATATATTTTAATATCTAGTTCTTTATCATCTTGCTCCTTCAGTTTTTTTTATCTCTACTACCAACACCATGGCTCTATTTCTACATGATGTTACAATTTGGTAAAGATTCAATGACACTAATATGAGAAAACTGCATTGGTCTATGCCAGTAATTCAGAGCTCCAGATAAGAGGGGTGATGACTATTCAAACTGCAACAATTCACTAATTGTTCATCAAACCCTATGTTGTGGGTGCTCATTTGTATCGTCTCGTCGAGACGATTCAAATGAGTACCCACAACATAGGGTTTGGAATTGAAATAACAAAGTTAGAATGTCTTCACCCCCACTTATCTGTAGCCCTTCCAGTATGACTCACTTATGAAACATATCTTGTTCAGCATTAAGATCTATTTTAGTAGCTAGTTCTTTATCCACTTTCTCCTTCAGCTTCTCCTCCAGTTGTTGTGCTGTTTCCATACAGTACTCGGCCGTACACAGTATACTGCAGATCCTACATTGTTCTTCTTCTGTCAACTTGGATACTTCTCCTTCCTTGAATATGTTCTGGATGATGCCTGATGCTGAACTGATGTTGGAATTCTGATTTGATAATCTGAAAATGGATCAAAATGGAAAATCATTGTTCAAAAAACTTAAAACATATCACATCTACACATATTCATTATTTGACCTATTATCAAATGTTGCCATGCAGTTGTCTGTCTAAACTAGAAAGACCTGAAGGTCTTGAGTCGCTCCACAGGCCTGAATTTCTTTTAATATTCAATCCAAGTTTTGACTAGATTTTTGAATACTTACAAGTGGTTCTTACAGCAAAAACGAAGTCAAAAGCAGCAATCATGTAGTCAATGCAAAAAGAAAGTAAATGATTGACTAATATTTTAGGGACGTTAGAGCAATAATAGAATTGAAAACTGTGATTTTGCCAAATTCAAGGACACATATTTCAGTATGTATATTTAAAATCAAATCGAAAATTAAACACATGCAAGATCTTCTGGTCACTATCATTCTGTTCAAATTTTGTCTATATTAGTCAATATTTGTGGCTTCAATAGTGGAAAAAGTGTCGAAAACTGAAATTTTGTCAATTTCAAGGGCACATAACTCAGATTGTAACAGTGTGATCATGTTGAAAATTACACATACGAGGGACGGTCGGAAAGTAGTTGGACTTTTCGTGCTGCTGTCTCTCCATTTGCAACTGTATAAACACATTATATATTGGTGGAATCTACATCCATTTGCCAATAATGTGGTCAGTTTATTTTCAAAGATAATTGTATATATTCAATATTCTGTCCACTTATATGAGATAGGGGTTTTATGTACAATAGTCTATTTGTCAGAGGAACAACAGGGGTAACCAAAACAAAAGAACATTCTAGTCATTTCAATCGCGGAGAAGTTAAGTTTTTTAACTACATTATCACTGAAGATTAAATAAAGATTCATAATTCCGAACTTGGGATAAAAACTCAGTCACAGCATTCATAGAAACGAGCTGGTTCCCAACCTCTGAAGAGATTAAGCTTTTACATTCGGCTGGTAGTCATGTTTGTTGCTTTTGGGGATTCACAAGGATTGAAAGTTAGTCATTTCATGTCAAATGGTAAAAACGGGCATTGCCAAGTACAATTTTGAAGTAATTCAGAAAAACGAAAGAAAAAATGCTGAAGTAAACGCGTCCAAGATAAGCAAAGAAAAATATTTTCTACTTCACGATAACGCACGCTCCCACACCACCGCATCTACAGTGGAGATTATCAACTATTACCCATGACAAAAGTTGTTTTACTCTTCTTATAGCCCAGACCCTACCCCACATGACTTTTATTTGTGTTTAGAACTAATGAAAATGCTTGCTGGGAAGACATTTGAGACCAGGGCGCCTTTGATACCGGTGGTTACACAGTACCTTATACAGTGGGTCTACGTCATGGTTAATAGTGGGAATAGTAAAGCTCCTACGAAGATGGCAAAAATGCATAGACATAGATAGACAATTTATTTAAACAGTGTAGAAAGAATTTTGTTAAAAAGTTAAATGGTTTTAGAGAACTAGTCAAAAGTCCAACTACTTTCCGACCGTCCCTCGTAAGCAAGATCTTGTTGTCAACAAGATTCTTTCCAAGTATCATCTTGATTGGTTAACATCTGTGGTTGTTAGAGTGGAAACAGACGAAAATGGCAATTTTGTCAAATTCAAGGGCACATAACTCATGATGTAAGATTCCGATCTAGCTGAAAATTACACCCAGGCAGCATATAATGCTTATATATATTCTGTCCAAGTTTTGTCTTAATTGATCAATATTTGTAGATTCTTGAGTAAAAATAAAGTCAAAACCAGCAAAATAGAGCCGAAAATGGCAATTTTTGGCAATTTCAAGGGCACATAACTCATGCTATAAATTCAGATAAAGCTGAAAATTGTACCAAGGCAAGATCTTATACTCAGCATCATTCTGTCAAAGTTTTGTCTTGTTTAGTCAATATTTGTAGTTGCTAGAGTGAAAACAAAGTCAAAATACAGCCGAAATTGGCAATTCTGTCAATTTCAAGGGCACATAACTCATGATGTAAAATTCAGATAAGCTGAAAGTTTTACCAAGGCAAGATCTTGTAGTCAGCATCATTCTGTCAAAGTTTTGTTTCGATTGTTCAATATTAATTTTGTAGATTTTAGAAGAAAACTAAAGTCAAAACCTGCCATTTTTGACATTCAAGGGCAGATAACTCAGGTTATTCTGATTCAATCCAAATTCTTTGAAGGAATCTGAGAGAAGGTCACCCAAGGATCATTCCTGTGATGTTTGGTTGAAATCCATCCAGTAGTTTTTGAGAAGAAGATTTTTAAAGAAAAAGTTTACGGACGCATGCACGCACGCACGCCGGACACACCGCCATGACAATAGCCCGCTGGCCTGGAAGGCCATTGGAGCTAAAAATTGTGAAAATTATCACAAACAACTTCTAAAAAAAATCCTGTGAAATCATTTTATCTATTCAAATACAAATTGACATCTTGCAATATTATTTCCGCCTCAAACATAGACTTCAACTGAACTGAATCAGCATTTCAGTCTTTAGTCCATTACCAAACAACAAAATTTTAGGGCGGTCCAAATTGAAAGATCCTACAGACGACAATTTCAAGTGTATGGAATTTTTAATTTTAAGGTCTTTTTGGATCAAAAACATTGTGGAAAATGAAGAAATTGCTTGTCACAAGCAATTTCTTCATTTTCCATGGTGTTTTCCATGGCCATAATTTTGTGGGGAGTCAATAAGTCATTATGTGGTAATTGGTTAACCTACATGTTTTGCAGAAGTTTTTTTACCAGGGTCATCAAAACTAGGTCTTGTCTGTAAAAGGGATTACAGGTATGCATTTATGATTGTTTTGCAAGTAGTCCTCAACTTACTTTGGTAAGTTATTCAGTAGTATCCTGACAGCATATTCTTTCAGGTATTTTTGGAATGTTCTAGATAGATCAATCATAGGACTGCCTGTACTGAGCTGTGAACACTGTACCATACACTTCTTATAACACACAAACAAGTCCGCCGAGCTTGGTAACACATTACTGCCTTCTTCTGACTCTATATGAGGGGTGCCATACTGACGGAAATCCTCCAGAAAACGTCCAATCAGCTCTGCAAGGTTTCTGAAAATTGATTAAAAAACCCTCTTAGATTGACCAAAAATATTTCACGTTTTGTAAAACTTATAACGAAACTTTGAAAATCATGAAAGAGGAAGAACTCAAAATGTTTGGAATGAGCAGAAGACCCAACTTATCTTTTTAAACATGATCAACAACAATTAAAGAAATGGTCCATCCAAAATTTCCATCTTGAAGTAGATCTATTCACCATTTTTTTTCCACAAAATGGGTTCATGAATTGAAAAGTATATGTTTCCATACTTTCCATACATAAGTTATTTAAAGTGACATTTCAGAATTTTTTGTCATAAATTTTACTTTTATTTTTATCTGAAAGAGCATATTTCCTTATGAAAATTCTGAAAATTTCAAGCCAAAATATTGCGCCGTTTACAAGAAATTTATATTTTTGTGTTAAAATTGAACAAATTGTTGTGGACAACAGTTCAGATTTATATGCAATTTATCGATTATGTCTCAACTTTAAATGCGTGTTTCTCGCTTATTGGTAACAACTTCAAAAAACTAATAGTATTTATACTCATTAGAATAACCAATCTTGGCAGCAGGACATACTTTAAAAAATTGAAATTGGAATGAAATGTCCCTTTAATATATGCAATGAACAAGTTATGTTTATGAAACACCAATGCCCATAAAGAACATTCTTTTCAAACATGACCTTGATGTTTGACATCAAAATCATGTCAAAAGACTTGCAACAAGGATCACAAATGTGAAATATGAAAGTTGTAGCCCTTAACCCTTTCCTAAACAAGACCTGGTTTTGACGTCCCTAATAGAAAAGGCTTGGGAAAACATTGAAACAAAAGAAGAAACTGCTGATAACCAGCAGTTTCTCCTTTTGTCTCAATATTTTCTGTGCCATATTTTACACAAATCCTATCTTTAATAACATCCGTTTTGTCATTTGTGGCAGTTTTTGAAGTGGATCACCCTAAAATTTGGTTGTTTGGGAAAGGATTAAAAACATAAAAGGGCTTAAGAGAAAAACAAAGCTTCAACATATATTACCTGTCCTGTGACTCTATATAAATATCTAGATGAGCTTCAAAACACTTGGATATTATACCAATAAATGGTGATGAAACTGGTTTAGCCTGGCCCTGAAACAAATGTAATAGTATGGTTTATAAATTAATCTAGTAGCAATTATAAAATACAGATATCAGCTTTTAGTTTTGTATTCATCATAGCATTATTATGCTTCAAATTCCAGAAAAAAAGACATTATAAAACGGGCAGAATTTTATTCTATGAGAGCAAATCAATTCAGATTACAAAAATTAAAGGTTCAGAAACATGTCTACAATCATAATATCACCATTGAGCAAAATTTTGGAAAAGCAATATTCATCATATACATATTTGCTTCATGGCAAAGCATTTTTCACCAACAACCTTAACAATTTCCTAATTTCTTTTAGTACATAAATTGACACGCATGACTGTTTACAGAACTTTCAGTACTTTGATTACCTTTGATTCTTCATCTGAAGTATCCTGTGACTCTGTACCCTCCATATCCTTGTCAAACGGATTAGGTGCAGCAGGTGCCCCATCATCAAACGGATTAATTGGTACAGGAGCCTTCTTTACTGGTACAGGACTCTAGGGTTAATAACAGGGAAGATGTTTTTACACAATTAGATTAACCCTTTCCCCAACAAGACAAGGTTTTGACGTCCCTAAGAGAAAAGGCTTGGGAAAACATTGAGACAAAAGAAGAAACTGCTGATAAGCAGCAGTTTCTCCTTTTGTCTCAATATTTTCTATGCCATATTTTACACAGATTCTATCTTTAATAACTTGTATTTTGTTATTTGTGGCAGTTTTTGAAGTGGATCACCTTAAAATTTTTCCGTTTGGGAAAGGGTTAATGCTAACCTATTGTGTACCATGGAAAGCATATGAGACCCTTAGTATGGGTCCTTTTTGCCATTTTTTGTGATTTTTAATCAGATGTTACGTTGAAATTTAGAAGACAGATGAGACATTGTTTAATACGAACAATGTCTGTGCCTGGTGAAGTTTATTCTCTACAAAATTGTGTAACAGAATTTTCAAATTCTAGATAAGAACTTCGACCAGATTTTCTGTTCAACACAGAAAATTACTGGAGTTGACCTATGTCGAGGTAAAATGTATATATGTATATATGTATACTTGATTTCATATCTGTTTTGTCATTACAGACCTAAACATACAGTTAATGGTAAAACCATACTTACATTTCCTGTGTTTAAAGTGACCCCAGTGAACCTTTTAGAAATCAGTGCCTCAAAATTGGTCGTCCTCTGTATGGCAAACAATAACAACTTAACATCGATCTCTGGTCTTCGTTTACTCATAATCTTTGACAGCTCTTTCCTGAAAATTGTTATAGTAATTACAACTGTTGTTTAAAAAAGTTATCAATTCTGAAGATCATTTTTCAAACAACTAAAAAACAAAAACCTTTCAAACAAATAAGTAGAGTAAAGTCGGGTAATTTCGACAGTCGTCCAAATTCGACACTCTTCTATAATATTTACAATATTTGGCACACAAAGCGTATTAATAGCATTCTAATATCAAACAACTTATGTCGGGGCAATAACTGACATATAAGTTCATGTCCTCCAAACACCCAGCCTTTCCCCAAAAAAATCGCGGAAGAAAAAGGTCGTCACATTTTCTGATGGGCAAAAATGGCCGTTACATATTATCGTAAGAAAGTGGATCTAAACAAAGACATTTGAAACAAGAGATGTTTGTAAAACAAATATGCCCCCTCAAGGGCCTACATTTGATGTAGGTCAAAGTCCAAAGTCAAGTTAACAAGGTCCAAGGTCATGGTCAAATATGAAAGGTCTTGGTAGGAGGTGTATATGTGTGAAATATCAAGGCTGTATATGTAAAAGTAAAATGAAATATAGGCCAGGTTAAAGTTTTTAAAAGTAGGCCAAATGCCAAGGTCAAGGTCATGGTCAAATGTGAAAGGTCTTGGTTGGAGGTGCCTATGTGTGAAATATCAAGGCTGTAGGTGTAAAAGGACATGATATATATGCCTGGTTTAAGTCTTTTTAAAAGTAGGTCAAAATCCAAGGTCAAGGTTGCAATATTCAAGGTCATGGTCAAATGTGAAAGGTCTTGGTAGGAGGTGTCCATGTGTAAAATATCGAGACTGTATAGGTAACAGGACATGAGATATAGGCCTAGTTTAAGTTTTTTAAAAGTAGGTCAAACTTCAAGGTCAAGGTCCAAGGTCATGGTCAAAAGTGAAATGTCTTGGTTGGAAGTGACCATATGTGATATATCAATGCTGTATGTGTAAAACGACATTAAATATAGGCCAGGTTAATGTATTGTAAAAGTAGGTCAAACACCAAAGTCAAGGTCACAAGGTCCAAGGTAATGGTCAAATGTGAAAGGTCTTGGTCGTAGGTGTCCATGTGTCAAATATCAAGGCTGTATGTGTAAAAGGACATGATATATCAGCTAGGTTAAAGTTTTTACAAAAGTAGGTTAAAGTCCAAGGTCAAGGTCAAAAGGTCCAGGGTCATTGTCAAATGTGAAAGGTCTTGGTAGGATGTGTCCACGTGTGAAATATCAAGGCTACACGTGTAATAGCACATGAGATATAGGCCCAGTTTATTTTTTTTTTAAAGTAGGTCAAACTCTAAGGTCAGGGTCACAAGATCCAAGGTCATAGTCATATGTGATAGGTCTTGGTCGGAGGTTTCCATGTGTCAAATATCAAGGCTGTATGTGTAAAAGGACATGATATATCAGCCAGGTTAAAGTTTTTAAAAAGTAGGTCAAACTCCAATGTCAAGGTCACAAGGTCCAAGATCATGGTCAATTGTGAAAGGTCTTGGTAGGAGGTGTCCATGTGTGAAATATCAAGGCTGTATGTGTAATAGGTCATGAGATATATGCCCGGTTTATTCTTTTAAAAGTAGGTCAAACTCCAAGGTCAAGGTCACAAGGTCCAAGATCATGGTCAATTGTGAATAATGTTGAAAGGAGGTATCTATGTGTGAGATATCAAGGCTGTATGTGTAAAAATACATGAGATATAGGCATTGTTAAGAATTAAGTGTAAAAATCAACAAAGGGCAATAACTCCAAAAAGTTGATCGGCAAGGTTATGGTTCTTGTGCACTGCACCTCTCCATAATGAGATCTATCCACCTGTAAAGTTTCATGATTCTACCTTACACACTTTTTGAGTTGTGCTCCGGACAAGTATCAAGTTTGAAAATCAACAAAGGGCAATAACTCAAAAATTTTGATCGGCAGAGTTACGGTTCTTGTGCACTGCACCTCTTCATAATGACTGACTTCGATTGGGACGATCACTCAAGCTATTTCAGCCATCGTTCCAATCGAACACCGATAGCCCGGGTTATAGTGACGTCATTTGACCTTTGAACCAAGCCATGGTCGGACCACGCTCTCACCCGTGGTCCCTTTCATTCCAAGATGGCGTCCAAAGAAGCAAACAAATTGAAGTCCGGTTGAAAAACCACAAAACACCTTTAATTAATTTCAATATATTCACATGTCCTTGTCAATGCGACTGAAAGTTAATATTCATGGAAATAGTGTTATTTTCTAATTGAAATGTAGCCATTTATCAACGAACGATGAGTCTAAATTAATTGTTGGTAAAACCATATGGGCGCGGCCATTTTGTTGGCTTGTGCATCACGAGCTATAGGCGTTCGCTTGGTGACATGCGCAGTACACAACTTCCTGTTGTATGACGTCACGGATGACTCGAGCGATCATCCCAATCGAAGTCGGCCAATGAGAGCTATCCACCTGTGAAGTTTCATGATTCTACCTTACATACTTTTCGAGTTATACTCCGGACAAGAATCAAGTTTGAAAATCAACAAAGGGCAATAACTCCAAAAATTTGATCAGCAGAGTTACAGTTCTTGTGTTCTGCACCTCTCCATAATGAGAGCTATCCACCTGTGAAGTTTCATGATTCTACCTTTAATATTTTTTGAGTTATGCTCCGGACAAGAATCAAGTTTGAAAATCAACAAAGGGCAATAACTAAAAAAATTGGATCGGCAAAGTTATGGTTCTTGTGCACTGCACCTCTCCATAATGAGATCTATCCACCTGTAAAGTTTCATGATTCTACCTTACATACTTTTTGAGTTATGCTCTGGACAAGAATCAAGTTATAAAATCAACAAAGGGCAATAACTCAAAAAAATTGATCGGCAGAGTTACGGTTCTTGTGCACTGCACCTCTCCATAATGAGATCTATCCACCTGTGAAGTTTCATGATTCTACCTTTAATACTTTTCGAGTTATGCTCCGGACAAGGTTTGGTCTACGGACAGACCGACCGACATACGAACCGACCGACCGACCGACCTTCCGACCGACCGACCGACACTTGCAAAACAATATACCCCCATTTTCTTCGAAAGGGGGCATAAAAATATGAAAATCATTTCTGTATGAGAAATGCTTCAATACTATGTCGGAAATGTGTAAATTTTCATTAATTAATTGATTAAAAGCATCCCTCTGCTTTATTTTCAACTTGAGAAAGGGTGTTGAATTTATACACTAAAATATTTGAAGTGCGTATAAATTCGACATGCCCTAAAACGTGATTAATTGTTTGAATTTGGAAGTTCCTACATCGACAGAAACAGACTACAGTTTAATTGTTTCGCTTATTTTGATCAGTAGAAATAGCGCTAATGCCTTTTTTCATCAACCAACATACAAATTTGATCGAAAAATACGAATTATAAGCAAATTCCACATTAATTTACTCCAGAAACGTTTCACACTGAAAATTGTTCCATAATAATATTTCGAAGTGAATCAAACTTCCAGACTGTAGACGAAAATATACTAAATATGACGAGTCTTACTTTGTGAGAAACATCCTGCAGGGATAAAGATTAGCAGGGGCCGAGTCGCCCATGGCCCCTAGATTTTGGGCTGGGCCCCTGAATATTTAGAGAAAATGCCCATACCCTTAATGTTAAGTATTGAATTTTGCTATTCTGGGCCCCTAAGTTCATTTTGTCAATCTTTATCCCTGATCCTTATTTATCCAACACAATTGTTAACAATCCGACGCATTAAATTTAAATTTTATACCACTCTAGATTTGACCGTTGGAGGTGCAGAAATTCCTGACTTAGCCACAATCAAATCACCCGAATGGGGTTCTTTTATTCGACGTGGCACCACCTTGTAAATCTACCGAGTAAATTGTGTTTAATTGATTGGTCTGAACAGTTTATAAGTCTCCACCCATTTGAGCATGTATATGCTTGATTGACAGGGATATTCACAGGCTGATTTCTCATTCCTTTGTCGGAACAAAATGACGTCACACAATCGTCATTCTGCTAACCGTCTGAGGGAGAGTTTAAAACATCAAACAAAGCCGCGCAGCCACGCGCGGAACACCTGTTATTGAACAGTTTCCGAAAATAGAAATAGACTCATTCCCATACAGTACTTAAAAGGGATCACTTGTTGAAATTTCGGGGTGCGCATGTAAAGTTTAAATCAATTTAGTCATGGAATAATTGAACCATTAATTGGAATATTTCAACGACAAGGTATTTCTTTTTTCATTCGAGGAGACAATTAACTTTCTAAACATTGTTGTTTGGCATCCGCGGTGTTTTAAATGAAGTAGGAATATTTCACAGACGCTCTAAGGGAATATTTGTGGTTTAGGAAATGAATTTGCGCGGATAAACATTCTAAAAAATCACATTATGCAATTAGATCTCTGTCTCAGAATTGTTGGTGAGAATGAAAATCTCAATGAAGAAAAATCAAGTGCATCGTCGTAATCAATATATCCACCTGATTTGCAGTTTATAAGAGATGTTAACATCGTTTTCTGATTATTTTCTTTCACAAATTCTTTGGGTGTCGAATTTACCCACAAGGTGTCGAATTTATACTTCAATGGGTCTCATGATTTAACGGGAAAAAAAGACGACAATGACAATCATATTCCGGCGGCGTTTTCTGCAAAAGAAAAAAATCAAGCCAACTTCCGTTTTGATAAATGTTTATTCTTCGGAATATTTTGCTACAACATTTTTTTGCTCATTTCGTCTTAAGGTGTCGAAATTACCCGTCTTTACTCTATGTGAAACACCAATGTCCATAAAAGTATCTTCTTATGAAAGAAAATGCAGGCTTAGATGATCTTGCATCTCTCCTTAAAATGCACACAGAATGAACAAGGGGAGGGGTTGAAGTTACCTCATGATTTCACTAAACTCCATATATATTCTCTCACCAACTTCCAACAGGACAAAAAATGTTTTGAAAAGTTTGAATCAATTTGATCTGCTGACTTAGGATAGAAAAAGATAAATATTGTTTCGTCTTTTTCTCTTAGTCTCACCCAATTATTCCAAAAGCCAGTAACACGAATTAAGTTACCTAGTAATTTCACAGAATTCCACACAGATTCTCTCACTGACTTCCCAGTCAACTGGAAACAAATGTCCAAACTTCTCCTCAAAATCTACTAGTGTCCGCTTTATCCATGCATATCTTCTGTCAATTTTATCCAACCATGCTACCTGAATTGTAAACACTCAAACTTAAACAAAAATCTAATGATGGACAAGATTATTTTCTTGAGGAATGGATAATGTCTTATTTCATTCATACAGTTCATACAGTTTTCGAGACCAGATGTACTATGTACATAAGCTAATTCAAGCTTCTATAGGCCCTTTATTTCTTTATTTAGAGAAGAGGCAGCAAGTTTTACCTCACTGCTACCCACTCCATACAGCTGGGTAGACTGGGGCTGACAATTAAGTGTCTTGCCCAAAGACACACCTTACGCATTACAAATATTTTGAAACACATGTTCACGGTGTACAACCCACGTGACTTTTGACGTCACGAATCGGTCCGGGTCGGATGAAAAACTAGTGAAAAGTGCTCGCTTCAGGTAAGACTTTTGTTCATAACTTTTCTTATACTTGTCGTATCATCACAAAACATGGACGAGAGTCGTCCTTGTAGAATACTTGACCAGCGGGGAACAAGTTTTCGACCCAAAAGTCTCGGAATTTTGAGTTTATTCGAACCGCGTGATTGGAAGTCAGAGCAATTCCTTTAATCTGGATGGGAGCGATTTCATGAAATCTATGAAAAATGCCTCTAGACAGTTTTTCTATGACTATGTGCCACATAATGACCCCGAATGAATTGTTCTTGTGATGCAGAATTTAGAATTGGCGTTAAATCGCGTCGACATGTTAATATGGACATATTTGGAAAAGAAATGTGTAATGACATGGATGGGAAACCGAGAAAAAATAGACATGGATCGGAAAATGAACAAAAATAGATATGGATGGGAAAGTAAACAAGATGCACAAAGAACGCATCTACCAACTTCTCAACAAGACATAGAACTAAATTTGATCTATCTCTTTGCTTGAGATAAAGTTGTGCGCTGCATAATGATAAATATATAATATGTTCTTTTTTATGGGGTATTAACTGTTCATTGGACAGAATGATATTAGACTCTGTTAATATTATTTACTATGAACTTGGTGTATAAAGAGTGTATGATTTTTTTTATTCTGTAGATAGATAGACTAAAGAAAAGATATCGGATATGCATATACAAAAAAACATAGCGACAGATTCTTGGCATAATGTGACTCTTAGAAAGATTTGATTTTACACTCTAGCACTTACAAAAATTCATATTGACTAATAATGACAAAAATTATATACGATGTTGGTGATCATAAGATCTTAAGAGTTTGATTTTTCACTCTGATCGGACTTGAAAGTCTGGGTTGTCTGCACCTGGATTTGACAAAGTTGCCGTTTCGATTTTGTTTTCCTTCTTACAGCCTGAAAATCATTCAGTCAAGACAAAACCCGGAGACCAGAAAGGTTGTTTGCCCCTAAATTGCCATTTTAAACGCTGTTTTCACTAACAGACACACAATTTGACCCATCAAGGCAAAATTTTGACAAAATCTTGGTGACCATTAAGATCTTGGCCAAGTTTTTGTTATGAGTCTGATCGGACCAGAAACATAATTTTTTTCCACATTGACAATGTGTCATAGAATCTTAGGTGAGCGATTTATGACCGCCAATGTCCTCTTGTTTTTGTTTGTAACATTTCTTTCTTTATTTCTATTTCAGGTACCTGCAAAGATGAAGAAGAAATCTAAACTGACATTGAACGCCAATAACAGACGACACGTTAGAGTTAGCGACAAGTTATTGTCGGCACAAACAACATCTAAACCGAACTTTTGGCCATGTATTTCATCAGAAGTCCTTGCTGCATCAAACGTTTCAAATGCAGATGTACATAATAAAAAGCGAACGCCTGACTATTAACATTTCTCCTGCTAAAAAGACGATCTCAAGCACACGTGCAAAAGTCAAAGGTACTATTAAAAGACCTCCGCCTGTATTCAGTCTATCGAAGAAAAATGCGTTAAATTGTGACACACCATAAATTGTAAAGAAGATACATGGCTAAAGCTCCTGGGTCTGAGAGAGAATTTTACAGCAAGTTAGAATTGACCAGTGGCCTGGAAGCAGGATCGGATCTACATGCATGTGAGATTATGAAAGTTCTGAAAGACAACAATATAGTCGATGTGTTCGAAACATTTATCGAACTTAATAAGAATGGAGAATTTCCGCCTGGATAACACGTCATTTGAGTAAAGACGTTATTAGAAGGCATTCACTCAAAAACCGACTCTTGTGCGGTATTCAACCAGAAGCAAGATGTTCTGGAATCTTCCGTACATATTGTATGGCTGTAGTAGATCTATGCCATATTTCATGGGCGATATTCAAGAATCATGGCCAGGTTGTACAGGGCAGCATTGAAAGAGGTGTACAACCTCCATCAGAGTCTAAGACCAATTTTTCTGTACCATCATTCATTTTAAAATGATACCGAGTATGGTCATATCGCAGAAGATGGATCACCAAGCCATGGACTCCTGGTATTGCCATCACCATCACTACCACAAATTCCAACCAGAGCCTCTAGCTGCGCTCTCTCTTAGATGTTTCACATCTATTGATGAGAGACAAACTGCTTTTCTCAAAAGTCAAAACGGACATTAGCAGATCCGAGCTTAATTGAGAGTTGGCGGAGAAGGTGTTTTTTTCTTAGATAATCTTATAGATGTCTAATACACAAAATAACAATATGATCCTTACTTACATAATTCTAGTAGGGACCATTGAGCAGCTGATAAAATTTCTAGCACAATGAAAGACCATGAAGAAACACTAAAATAACAATATAACACCACTGTTTAAAATGCAATTTTCATAAATTTTATAAAATCGCTCCCATCCAGATTAAAGGAACTGCACTGACTTCCAATCACGCGGTTCGAATAAACTCAAAATTCCGAGACTTTTGAGTCAAAAACCTGTTCCCAGACGGTCAAGTATTCTACAAAGACGGCTCTCGTCCATATTTTGTGACGATCCGACAAGTATAAGGAAAGTTATTAGCAAAAGTCACACATGAAGCGAGCATTTTTCACTAGTTTATCATCCGACCCTGTCCGATTCGTGACGTCAAAAGTCACGTGGGTTGTACACCGTGTGTTTATTTCATCCGCGATAATCATTCATTAGGGTTCACCCTGGCTCCAAAAAAGTTGTCGCCATCACTTTTGCCAAATTCCAAAAGTTGGGGCCAAATATCAAAAGTTGGAGCCAAATCAATGAAAGTAGGGGCTACGCCCCACACACACACTCAACACCCCCCCCCCCCCCCTCCCCCCGATGCCGGAAAATCATATTCAATGTCAAAAGACAGTCTTATCAGTTTGGAAAAGGAGAAAAGAAGACTATCTGGGTACCGATTAAATTTTTATTTAAATAGGAATCATGACGTTACTCGCTAGCTTTTATTGTCTTCCAATGATTAAATTCACCGGGATCCGTATTCTTGTGATAAAAAGGACGAAACAAAAGTCTAGTTAATTCCACATATTTTACGCAAATTGAAATTAACTTACCTGAATCATCATACTTCAGCGACTGCCGTAACTAAGGCGATCTTAACAATTGGTTGCTACAAGTTTTTATTATATTATTATTATACCGCATTTATATAGCACCCTTTTCATAGTAACACTACGTTCAAAGGTGCTTTACATTGTATGTTAAATACATTCAGTAAAAAAATTGAAATGATTAGTATATACTAAACTTATATAAAAAAGAGAAAACTTAAGCTAAAATTTAATTAAAAAACAGAAAAATGATGAGTGAAATTTATATAAGATAGTCTGCAACGATTGCTTAAAATTGATTTGTATCACTGCTTAATGTCCATAAAATCTGATGAATAGGTGGGTTTTAAGACCTTTTTTAAAGGCAATCAGTGAATCCGTGTCTCTGAGATCCGCTGGTAGATTGTTCCACAACTTTGGAGCTGCACTGATAAAACTTCTGTCACCATACTTGACACGACTTCTTGGAACTTGTAACGTCAAAGAGCTGTGACTCGACCGTAGGTTTCTGGAGGGTTGGTACACGTGGAGAAGTCTGTTTATATACACTGGGGCCTGACCATGTAACGCTTTGTGAGTTAAAGTTAAAATTTTATATTCAATCCGGGACTGGATGGGTAACCAATGGAGTTCTTTCAACACTGGTGTAATGTGGCATGTTCGTGATGACCTGTTTATAATTCGGGCTGCTGTATTTTGGACACGTTGGAGTTTATTTAAGACTTTGTCTGGCAGACCATATAGCAATGAATTACAATAGTCAAGTCTTGATGTTACCAGGGAGTTCACGAGAGATTTTGTTGCGTCTGAAGTCAGATATTTTCTAATGTGGCCGATTTGACGTAACTGAGCATAACACGACCTACATACTGTGTTGATATGTTGCTCCATGTCCATATTCGTGTCTAGCCAAGCACCAAGGTTTCTTACACAAGTAGCTGGTTTGATTTTAGAGTCCCCGATTTTTAGCTGTATGTTCTTTATATATTTGGCATTTTTACCAGAGGAAAATAGTATAACTTCTGTTTTCTCCGTATTTAACTTAAGCATATTGGAATGCATCCACGACACAATATCAGTAAGACAAGATTCTATTCTGCTGATTGTCTCGGATCTTGAAATATTATCCGTTGGCTCAAAAGTCAGATACAACTGAGAATCATCCGCGTAAAAGTGGTAATCTAGTCCGTGCTTCTTGCAAATCAACCCAACTGGTTTCGTATACATGGTATAGTACTTTGGTCCCAGCACAGAACCTTGCGGAACACTAAATTCCATGAGTACAGGTTTCGATAAGTTTCCATCTACTCACAGTCTGATACCGGTCAGTCAGATAAGATGTTATCCATTTGAGGGGTTTGCTGGCAATTCCAAAATGACCCTCTAGGCGTTGGAGCAGTGTTCTATGATCGATCGTATCGAAGGCTGCCGAAAGATCTAATAGGACTAAAACTGTAACTTTGTTCTGATCAAGGGATTGCAGTATGTCACTTTGGACTTTTAACAACGCTGTTTCTGTTGAATGACAAGATCGATAAGCAGATTGGTGTTCTTCATGAAGATTGTTGGACGTTAAATGGTTTTCAATTCGTGAGTTTACTACCTTTTCTAACACCTTTGAGATAAATGGCAAGTTGGATACGGGTCTGGCTTTGAACAACTCCATGTCGAGTGAAATTTTCGTAAAGTAAAGAATTAACTGAAGAAACTCGACCTGTCAATCAAGTTAAAATAATATCGAAAGTACACGCCCACTATATGTAATGTGTTATGCTCTATTGCACACGGCACTAGTAAACTACCCGAATCTTGTCTACTGTGTATTTTATTGATTTTTCCAATCGCTTTGTTATGTCATAATGTGTTTGGATATCGATGGCAATTAAATGTAATTTAACAGTTAGCGCTATTTGTCGTGTCGCGTGCCGAGATAATATATCATAGGTAATGTTCGATAAAGCTGTAACTACAGTTTGAACTAACTTGAATAAGCTGTAGTTGCGGCATTTTTTAGCGTAACCACCGATATAAAGGTGCTTGATTATAATGGCAAATGCGACGGCGCTTGATAGCTGTTGATATTTTGCAGTCTGGTCATGTATATTCTTACTGCAGTCATGGCAAAGACCGTCGGACCGGCAGACATGTCTGATGAAAATTCACTTGGTCTGATGATTTTTGGCTACTGTCAGTCCAACTGTCTGACACAAATTTTGATCTGTTAGATAGGGAATTATAGTTCGGTCTGACAAAAGTTTATACAGTCTGACAGATTATTCAGTACTGTCAGACCGAATGTCTGACAAAGATTGCTGCTTCTTCGCCATGTCTGTTACTGATATTTGCTGATCGTGTATTTAGGGCCATTTGGTAATTTTGAATTTTGTCGGCGCCAGGCATTTTCCCCAAATGGAAAATTCTTGCGCCACTTTTAATTTTTTGTCGCATTTGGCGACAATGGCGATCGGCAGCGCCAACCCTGTTCATATTTGAAACAGTACAAGTATTGAATTCAAATAGGATGGTTTATCCAAGACTAGATAGATGTATTTTCTGCATTTTCTGTATATTTCTTATTGTAAAAAATCTAAACAGATCCTTACAAACTTGCAAACAGTTACATTACCCTTTCCCAAACATTTCTCTTTTTACTTTTCCAATCGGATAGGAGTTACAGATAACAATATTCATGTCAATAAAGATAAATTTGTGTAAAAATAAGCCCCAGAAAATATCGAGGCAAAAGGAAAAAATGCTGTTTATCAGCATTTTCTTCTTTTGCCTCAATATTTTCCCAAGCCTTTTCTGTTAGGGACATCAAAACAAGGTCTTGTTTGGGAATGAGTTTTAAATAAGTAAAATATCCACTTACATCTTGATTTTCTCCAAATAACACCAGGTATTCTGACAACTGTAACCGCACAAACCAGCCAAGTAATTCTCTCTTCACCTTCGGATCGAGGATGTTGACAACGAAACATGCTTCCTTCAACTGTCTCTGATTGCCTGGACCATACTGTTGGCAGAAAATATACATGTATATCTATCAATTAGTCATTTCAAAAATGACAAAATTCCTGACAAATCCTTGTTGAGAGTACTTGGGACAAAGCATACTATAGAGAAGAGAAAGTTTATAACCTATACCTAAGAAATCCTTGAGGTAAACGAAGAAAATGCTGGTCATTAGCATTTTCTTCGTTTACCTCAAGGGTTTCTAAGCTAGCATCCTTTAGGGGTCATTAAAATGTTGGCTTGTTTAAGAAAGAGAGCTGTAACCTGACAAACCAGCCTAGTAACTCTCTCTTCACCTTTAGGTCCAGAATGTTGACAACTTCAACTGTCTCTGTTTACCGGGGCCATACTGTGATGTAACACAAGGCATAAATTCAGTATGCATTGACTGTATGTCAGGTCAAAATTATGCTGTTTGGGAAAGGTTTAAGGGGCATAACCCAATTACATGACACTTCACATCAACACCATGTCTAATAGCTAGTGATTGTAGAATTAACCATATATAAGCATTTCACCAGGTAAATCAAATGAAATACATTATTCCTGTTCAAACTAGAAATCTATCACTAAAGGTGACACAATACTCCCCACCACTACATTTGTCTGGACCAGTGTTTTTGTCGAAAACAAAGGGTAATAACTCACAAAATAAGCCAGGTAGAGTTATGCTCCTTATACAATGCACTTCTCCTTAGTGAGATCTATCTACTCATGAAGTTTCATGATCATAGCTACTTTACTTTCAGAGATATGCTCTAGACAAGTATTTTGTACAGACAGACAGACGGACAGACAGGCTGATTCCAGACTTTCCAGTATACCCTCTAAACAGTCATTTAGCGGGGGTATGATAAAACATTTGTTTTGCCCATGTATAAAAAGAAAGGTAGAAACTAAAATGATTATTACTCAAGATATATACTTTTTCGGTTTTTCCCAAGTTTTCATTCTTACATTCCTGGAAACATTAGTTTGTTGAATGAAGTTCAAAACATATATGATCATCACTTAGTACATAGCATATTTCTAAGACATACCTTAGCCCCCGATCCCTGGAAAGCCTCCTCAAAGTCAGATATAATTTGTGATCCCAGCTCACTCTGTATCTGCTTAACTCTGAAACAAAAACGTTGTCAGTTGAATCGACAAATGTTTTAATACATGGGAATACTAATTATACTTTACAGCAAGAAAACTTATGTAATTACTACACTAACTATATACTAATGTCTCTAACATTTAAATCCTTCCTTATTAAGTTTTAGAATTAAAATAGTAGTACACGAAACAAGTATGTTTTGTTGCATTTAATCCTTTAAGAAGGTATTTTCATACTCTGGAAAGTATAACAAAGAACATAGAGGCTTTGACCAATTTTACCAAACAGCAAAATTTTAAACAGGTCCAAATTCAAAAAAGTTCCAGATGACAATATGAAGTGAATAACATTTTCCTTTGTTTGGTTTAAAAGGTTAGAAAACATTGTGGGTGTGGTAAATGACAATATTGCTTGTCACATGCAATTTCTTCATTTTCTACAACATTTTCATAAAAAAATGTCACTATGTGGTAATGGGTTAATACCTTACCTATCTGCCAGCTCTTTTATATGTTGTATAGCCATGTAACGCTGAAAGTGTTCCAGTACATTCAGGACACCTTACACAAAGTTTGATGTACATTATTTATATAATACACCTATATTATACCTGTCTGCCAACTCTTTTATATGTTGTATAGCTATATAACGCTGAAAGTGTTCCAGTACATTCAGGACACCTTACACAAAGTTTGATGTACATTATTTATATAATACACCTATATTATACCTGTCTGCCAACTCTTTTATATGTTGTATAGCCAAATAACGCTGAAAGTGTTCCAGTACATTCAGGACACCTTACACAAAGTTTGATGTACATTATTTATATAATACACCTATATTATACCTGTCTGCCAACTCTTTTATATGTTGTATAGCTATATAACGCTGAAAGTGTTCCAGTACATTCAGGACACCTTACACAAAGTTTGATGTACATTATTTATATAATACACCTATATTATACCTGTCTGCCAACTCTTTTATATGTTGTATAGCCAAATAACGCTGAAAGTGTTCCAGTACATTCAGGACACCTTACACAAAGTTTGATGTACATTATTTATATAATACACCTATATTATACCTGTCTGTCAGCTCTTTTATATGTTGTATAGCCATGTAACGCTGAAAGTGTTCCAGTACATTCAGGACACCTTACACAAAGTTTGATGTACATTATTTATATAATATACCTATACCTTACCTGTCTGCCAGCTCTTTTATATGTTGTATAGCCATGTAACGCTGAAAGTGTTCCAGTACATTCAGGACATCTTACACAAAGTTTGATGTACATTATTTATATAATACACCTATACCTTACCTGTCTGCCAACTCTTTTATATGTTGTATAGCTATATAACGCTGAAAGTGTTCCAGTACATTCAGGACACCTTACACAAAGTTTGATGTACATTATTTATATAATACACCTATATTATACCTGTCTGTGAGCTCTTTTATATGTTGTATAGCTATATAACGCTGAAAGTGTTCCAGTACATTCAGGACATCTTACACAAAGTTTGATGTACATTATTTATATAATACACCTATATTATACCTGTCTGTGAGCTCTTTTATATGTTGTATAGCCAAATAACGCTGAAAGTGTTCCAGTACATTCAGGACACCTTACACAAAGTTTGATGTACATTATTTATATAATACACCTATACCTTACCTGTCTGCCAACTCTTTTATATGTTGTATAGCCATGTAACGCTGAAAGTGTTCCAGTACATTCAGGACACCTTACACAAAGTTTGATGTACATTATTTATATAATATACCTATACCTTACCTATCTGCCAACTCTTTTATATGTTGTATAGCCATGTAACGCTGAAAGTGTTCCAGTACATTCAGGACATCTTACACAAAGTTTGATGTACATTATTTATATAATACACCTATATTATACCTGTCTGTGAGCTCTTTTATATGTTGTATAGCTATATAACGCTGAAAGTGTTCCAGTACATTCAGGACATCTTACACAAAGTTTGATGTACATTATTTATATAATACACCTATATTATACCTGTCTGCCAACTCTTTTATATGTTGTATAGCCATGTAACGCTGAAAGTGTTCCAGTACATTCAGGACACCTTACACAAAGTTTGATGTACATTATTTATAAAATATACCTATACCTTACCTATCTGCCAACTCTTTTATATGTTGTATAGCCATGTAACGCTGAAAGTGTTCCAGTACATTCAGGACATCTTACACAAAGTTTGATGTACATTATTTATATAATACACCTATATTATACCTGTCTGTGAGCTCTTTTATATGTTGTATAGCTATATAACGCTGAAAGTGTTCCAGTACATTCAGGACACCTTACACAAAGTTTGATGTACATTATTTATATAATACACCTATATTATACCTGTCTGCCAACTCTTTTATATGTTGTATGGCCATGTAACGCTGAAAGTGTTCCAGTACATTCAGGACATCTTACACAAAGTTTGATGTACATTATTTATATAATACACCTATACCTTACCTGTCTGCCAACTCTTTAATATGTTGTATAGCCATGTAACGCTGAAAGTGTTCCAGTACATTCAGGACATCTTACACAAAGTTTGATGTACATTATTTATATAATACACCTATATTATACCTGTCTGCCAACTCTTTTATATGTTGTATAGCTATATAACGCTGAAAGTGTTCCAGTACATTCAGGACATCTTACACAAAGTTTGATGTACATTATTTATATAATACACCTATATTATACCTGTCTGCCAACTCTTTTATATGTTGTATAGCCATGTAACGCTGAAAGTGTTCCAGTACATTCAGGACACCTTACACAAAGTTTGATGTACATTATTTATATAATACACCTATACCTTACCTGTCTGCCAACTCTTTTATATGTTGTATAGCCATGTAACGCTGAAAGTGTTCCAGTACATTCAGGACACCTTACACAAAGTTTGATGTACATTATTTATATAATATACCTATACCTTACCTATCTGCCAACTCTTTTATATGTTGTATAGCCATGTAACGCTGAAAGTGTTCCAGTACATTCAGGACATCTTACACAAAGTTTGATGTACATTATTTATATAATACACCTATATTATACCTGTCTGTGAGCTCTTTTATATGTTGTATAGCTATATAACGCTGAAAGTGTTCCAGTACATTCAGGACACCTTACACAAAGTTTGATGTACATTATTTATATAATATACCTATACCTTACCTGTCTGCCAACTCTTTTATATGTTGTATGGCCATGTAACGCTGAAAGTGTTCCAGTACATTCAGGACACCTTACACAAAGTTTGATGTACATTATTTATATAATACACCTATATTATACCTGTCTGCCAACTCTTTTATATGTTGTATGGCCATGTAACGCTGAAAGTGTTCCAGTACATTCAGGACACCTTACACAAAGTTTGATGTACATTATTTATATAATAC
Source organism: Fragum sueziense (assembly GCA_963680895.1). Classification (NCBI taxonomy): domain Eukaryota; kingdom Metazoa; phylum Mollusca; class Bivalvia; order Cardiida; family Cardiidae; genus Fragum; species Fragum sueziense. The sequence goes on from OY804603.1 coordinate 43,955,413, forward strand.
ACCTATATTATACCTGTCTGCCAACTCTTTTATATGTTGTATGGCCATGTAACGCTGAAAGTGTTCCAGTACATTCAGGACACCTTACACAAAGTTTGATGTACATTATTTATATAATACACCTATACCTTACCTGTCTGCCAACTCTTTTATGTGTTGTATGGCCATGTAACGCTGAAAGTGTTCCAGTACATTCAGCACCCCCTGTAACAAGTTGGCCACCTCGCCATATTGTCGTCTTCTTGTCAGTAAACTGAAAATTTAAATATGTATGGAATTATATACACAAGCTTTCAAAGGTATATCCATGAGTTTTAAATACAGATGAAAAGAATCAATTTGATAACTTGGTACAAAATTCAACATATTTAGCTGGCTTCTTTTCAACCCTTACAACACTTTTTTTTTTCAAATTATAAATTGTTGTTTGGTTAACATCTGACAAGCTGCATTTTCTCCTTTTCTCTCCATATTTCTATGCTAAAAATAGTTCAATCTTTGTTTATCAATTGGGAAAGGATTAACAATATCTAAATTTCAATATTATAGGACACATATTTTCACTTATGTTACTGCTAAAGACAAATATATTGATCTGAAAACATGTTTTAACCTATTTCCACACAGTGGTGCTTTTAGATGCCCCACAGGAAAAAGGCTTTGGAAAATATTGTGGAAAATTGTAACAAGCAATTTCTTCATTTCCAACAAAGTTTACTACCAAGAAACCCAAATATGACATTTAATTCACTTGAACATCTTTGAATTTAAGTCAGTCCAAGTTATTGCCGTCTAGTAAAGGGTTAAATGGTCCCTGCAACTGTAAACTGTACTATAAGCTGCAACATACTCACTTGAGTGATTCTACCCCACCCACAAGCATATGTAGATGATTTAGAGTAGTTATAGAACTAGTGAGATGTCGTTTAGCATGGTCCAACTGCTTTATATCTCGTGTTATCTCTTTCACCTGGAACACATCACATACAGTATATTATTTTTTAGATCTGACTTGAAAAAGAGATAAAGATCAGAGGGTTAAATCCAAAGGAAATTTATTATTTGTTAATTGATAAATTATCCAATCATATGTTCTCAGTATTCATTGAACTTTTCATGACAAAACAACATAAATGGAAGATTTGAAGGTATAAGCATAAACAATATGGAGTTTATAGCATTTTGTTTTTTCTCTTGGCACCTTCTAAAAGTCTCTATAGTGCAGACACTTTTTATGTTACTGAAATTTGCTACAACACTTGCAATATATGTTTTTATATTCAGACTACCAATGAATAACAAAATTACCATTTCTTCAGATTTTTCCGCCTTGTCTTTGATATCCTTAATCTTTGTAAAGAGATCCTGTATAGCTTTTTGTGCCTCCTCCAAGGCTACTCTCCCATCTTCACCAACATTGGTCTGTCCTCGTACAACTGTCCTAATCTCATCATCCAGGTGTCTATAAAACAACAAGACTTAGCCCTTTCCATTTAAATGACAAGTTTTAGGTTTCTCTAATTCAAAAGCTGCTGCAGACCATAAAATAGGTGTTACTTAAAGAAAATATGTGAGTATTACAGCATAGAAAACATTGAGACAAAAGGAGAAAATGCTGATTATTGGCATTTTCTTCTTTTGTCTCAATGTTTTCCCCCAGACTATTCTATTAGGGACATCAAAATCATGTCTTATGTAGGATAGGGTTAAGTGATTCATTAGAAACATATGAAAATGACCCTGGAAAACCAAAATTGATTATTTTCAATCTAAACAATGAATCAAACCTTTAGTTTTATATCATTTCCATGTGGTTCTGCACGAAAATAAGATAGCATAATGGGGTCATTTTCAATTTTAATCGCTTTCACAAATCTTGAAAGCGTTTATTTGATTGGTCAAAGGAAAAGGTCATTGAAGATGACCATAAACTTGTGACTGTCAGATGTTACTGTCATTGTCTGTCAATAACGATAACATCTGATTGTATGTTAGACATTCTTTTTCATATTTTGAACTGACATCTGATATTATTGTAGACGTAATTACCTGATTTTAAACTGTATTTTACCCACCACATCATCTATATTGGAGAGTGACTGTTCTGTAGGGAAGAGAGAGTTGATGTAGTCTACAGGGTTAAAGTCTGGTTTGTCTAGGGGGTCATCACTCGGTAAAATCTGCAGAGATCACAAGAGAAGAGGAGTTAACCCATTAATCAGCACACTTTGACGCCTTTTGATAACTATAAGTCTAAGAATAGTAGGAAGTAGCCATGTGTGAAACATCAAGGCTCTATCAATAATAGTTTATGAGATAAAGGCCAGGTTAAGTTTTTTCAAAAGATGGCCAAACTCCAAGGTTAAAGTCACTAGGTCAAAGGTCATGGTCCCAAATGAAAGGTTTTGGTGTAAAGTATCTATGTGTGGAATATTAAGGCTGTATCTGTAAAAGAACCTGAGATATAGACCTGGTAAAAAAAATTCAATGGAAGATACAATGCCAACGCTTCGCTGACGCCGACACTAGGACTGTGACATTAGCTCCCTGGACATAAAGTCCCGGCTTGCTAAAAAATCCATTCACTTGACAGTGATTTTTTTTCTTAAAAAAACGGTCGTTATTGGGCCCCTTTCCCCTCTCTGAGGAATATACTTTTTTCCCCCATTTTAGAGAAATTTTCCCCTCCTGGAACTAGATTTTTTCTTGCAAAGAAAAATCCAAATCATAGTTAGATTCTTGGCATCTCTAACAGTTCTAATGGTTGTTTGAATGTCCCATTATGATATACAAGCAAGTTAAATGCATTTATAACACTGTATTTGAGAGTATAAGCATGTATTGAAATTTCCCCTTTTTGGGCGTTCACGCGAAAATTTCCCCCCGCCTATGGGCCCTGACCGCCTTTCCCCAAAACTAAAAATAGACACTGCTTGATATTGTCGTCTGCATATTCATTGTAATTGGTCCAGTCTAAAATTTTGCTGTCTTGAAATTGGTAAAATTGTTTCCATGACAAGCAATAAATCAAATTCTTTGACTAAAATTCTTCTTTTTCTTGCAATGTTTGGCTCAATTGGAAAATATGGGTATGGTACAGGTAGTTTTACTTCAAACTACTTTCAGTATGTCAGTGCCTTTGAAATGACAAATGATTTTATCCTGATCTCCATAAATAAAGCAATGCATCAAAGTAGACAGGTCTAATGCTTTGAAGATTTCTACAAATGCAGCAGTGGTCAAAATTTGCACTAGTCCGACGGTCAAAAACTGATAAGTTTTGTTTCAGGCTTGTGAAAAATTAGCAATGACAAGCCCTACATGCTTATAAAATTCTTGACTTCGTATAAGATAATATAATTGAATTTATTGCATGGGCTTGTAAATCTTCATTTAGGCTTGTAAAAATTGTTAATTCCCTAGCCCGACCTGCTTGTAATTTTCAGATACGAATTTCGATGACTGATGCAGACAACATGAAATGCCTTTGAAAAGACAGAAAAGACAAAAATAATAAATATACAATTGCAGCAATTTCATCCTTTTTTTGCCCAATGCCTCCCACCTGCCAATAATGCTGTAAAGGCAGTATATATCTGTAGACAGTATCGAAGGACATATTTTTCCTGTGGTTTGTGTAAAGGAAGTGTTTTTTTTTTTTTATGGTTTTGTCATCAAAAAGGCATTTTTAAAACATTGATGAAGTTCAGTAATTTCTAAGCCTCTGATTTTCGTAAAAGTGTATTGCTGTCGTCTGGACCAACATATATGAAATGTCTTAACCCATTACCAAACGATAAAATTTTAGCGTGATCTAAATTGAAAGATCCTGCAGACGACAATTTCAAGTGAATGAAATTTCACATTTTCCGGTCGTTTTACATTGTCACAAGCAATTTCTTCATTTTCCATGATGTTTTCCAAAGCCTTTATCTCTTGCGGAGTCAAAAAGAGTCACTGTGTGGTAATGGGTTAAAGTAAAATGTTGTCATAAGCGTTATAAATGGCGTCCGCCTATGTAGATAGTCCGGGTAATAGGCTAGTTTCAATTTCTTGACATTCATTCGTCCACCATTAAATCAAATGCGACCAATAGTGTATAACTTTGCATTTGATATAATCAGTAATACATACTTCGTCTATAACAGCCTGTACTTCTTCGGGCAGACTCTGAAATAAGGTGTTATGGACGTTTTCCTCGTCCAAATTGTCATCTGCTTCGTCGACGGCAGCCATTTTTGTTGTTGTTGTAGCCAGTTAGACTGGATGGCATGTACACCACCCAAACTTAACTTATCGTTAGAAAAATCTAGATAGAACATAAATCTATATGTATTATCACCCAAATCAAATAAATAAATTTAATTGAACAATTATGTCAAACGACCCTCGAATTGAACTGCCTTGAAAAAGTCGCCTCGCCCCGAAAGACAACACGAATTTTTCCTTGTCAACAATGTTTAATGAAAAAATTAAATCCAAATTAATAGGGGAGACCGGGGCAAAGTGTTACATTTTTTTCTATTTATCAAAATTTTGACAATATCATATATCATGCAGTCTTGTAAACCATAAAATCTAAAAATGCATAAAATTCTGAACAAAATGTAGGCTAAGTTTTTTGCAACATAATTTGCTTTTTTTATTGATAAGTTAGAAAGAAAACAAAAAATGGTGAAAAATGTAACACTTTGCCCCGGGCATCGGGGCAAAGTGTTACACAAAATACAATGCCCGAGGCAAACGGCTTATGATGTTACTTTTTTTTCTTTCTACGATTATCACTTATTATATTTAGGATGAGGACATAAATCTGAGGTTAAAAGGAAACAAATACATGTACAACCGATCAGTATTGCAGAAACAAGCGTGCAAGATAACCCTATTTTTCAAAATTTCGGAAAATTGCTTTTTGACCCAAAAAAGTGAAATTCGCGATTCTAGAACTCCCCTAAAGACCCATCTAGCCACAAAAATCAGACAATGTAAAAAATCTGCATAGAATTTATTACAAAGTGGAATTTTCGTGGCAGAAAACATGATTGAGCTGAAAAATCGAATGTACCACTTTGCCCCGTGTAACACTTTGCCCCGGTCTCCCCTAATGTAGCATATACATGTGCTATCCATAACCTTTACTGTATGCATGTTAACACATTACCACACAATGACTCTTTTTAATTCCCCTAAAGAAAAAAAGCTTTGGAAAACACTGTGGGAAATGAGGAAATTGCTTGGCCAAGCAATTTCTTTATTTTTCTCATTCTTTGCCCCTAGAGACCAATAAAATAAATTCTTTTCACTTGACATTATTGTCTGCGACATCTTTCAAAGTGGAACATTCCAAAATCTTGACGTCTGGTAATGGGTTAGATCTAGATCTATTAGTCCTATGTTATTTTTTTTTTTTATTTTTTGCTATAGGGCCCAGATCTGTGTCCTTAGGCCTATATCAGGGCCATATGCTATATTTGACCCCACACGAAACCCCTCTGGATCTCTGGATCTGTGTGGCAGTCCGAGGCTATGTTTGTCCGTCGGTCTCTTTTAGTTTCCACAATTTAGACATAATTTTGTTTTCCTTCTCCGCTCGATGGACTAACCAAGTCCACCCTGATTCATTAGAAAGATGTGACCTGTCACACCAAAAAAGTTCTATCTGAATAACCGATTGTTCTCTCCAGCTCAATAGGCTAAGTTGTAGGGGTCCCACTAAACTTCCGGTTAAATCAGACTCGATAAGAGTGTAGGTTTCAAACGTTCCCAACAGCTTAATATTCGAGTCTGTCATCAAATAATTTATGGTGGTTTTGTTGCTTTTCATGATCGAACTGGTGTATTATTTCATGTTTAAACAATTTAGGGAAAGAAGAAAATGCTCTTTTGAACAATTTCTTCTTCTCCCGTAATGTTTATAAACATACTTACATGATCATTTGCTCTAACATCTTATGTATGAGATTCGTGTATAAGGGGTTTGATTACACCGAGCCACTACAACTCCACATTACTTTGCGGAGAACCCTTACACTTAATTCGAGTTTTCATCAGAGAAAACTCGAATCACCGTACACTGAAGTCCATAAAGCCAATGGAAAAAATATCAAGCTCGGCAGAGGCCAACCGTATTCTTTTCAAATGAATGTTATTTTGAGTCATATTTTATCTATTTAAATCCTTCCCTGACAAGACTTTGTTTTGACATTCTAACTAGGATGGTGTTGGAAAACATTCAGAGAAAAGAAGAAATTGAGAGAATCCAGCATTTTCTCATTTACAAAATGTATTTCAATATTGTATAGGCTACATATGCTATTATTAAAGAGATGTTCTATTTCTCGAGCTGAGCCCGGATAGCCAAGTCGGGTATGTCGGAGTCTATAAATCTATGGGTTGTGGGTTAGAGCCCCGACTCGGCCGATATTCTTTCTGACATTGGACTAAAGTCATTTGTCTCTCACCAATGGATGTGGAGCATTTAACCCATTACCAGCCAGCAAAATTTTGGACTGTTCCAATTTGAAATGTGTTGCAGACGACAATTTCAAGTCGATGAAATTTTAGAAAATCTTTCTATTTTGGGTCAGAAAACATTGTGGAAAATGAAGAAATTGCTTGTCACATGCAATTTCTTCATTTTCAACAATGTTTTCTCAAGCCTTTTTCTTGTACAGGAGTAAAAAGGCGTCACTGTGCAGTAATGGTTTAATTAAGTGAGGGCTAGAATAGCTGAAGGCTCGGATTGCATATTGTGGTAGTACTGGTGATAGAAATGCCAAGAATCCAAGGGTAGGCAGGGGTTTTCCCCCTTAAAGGGGGACGAGCTAGGCTGTCGAAAATGCAAATGGCACAATAATTACAAACCAGAAATAACCTATGAAATTACCAACCTGAAGGGGTAGATCATTTATGTTCATTGTTACCACTCGTCGAGCTTTATTAAGTATTAAAATCCAAGTCAATTAGTAACATGCTGGTCGTCCTTGTTTTTGTTTTGTAACGGCTACATATGCCCAACCTTCAAAAATCAATTACGTCAGAGATACGTCATCTGTGCTCAGCGAGATTTAACACACCGTACAACCGGCTGCGTAGAAAGTCAGCGAAGACAGATTCGGCATCTGATGTCATGTGCATGGTAGGCCAAATGAATTTACTTTTATAAATAAACGGAAGGATCTTTGGTATTCTATAGTTGATAAATACGCGTATAAATGTTCAGTGCTTGTACAAAATAAATCTTTTCACGTATTCCTCGCAAATAAGGTCACAGTCATCGACACAACCGGTTGTACGGTGTGTTAATATCGCGGAGGTGTGTCTCGTTGACCTTGACCTTGTCTTGTTTTGAAGTAAAAATAGAATGTGTAAACACGCTTGTAAAGGATTGATCTATAGCAAAGGAAAGATGTTTTTCGCCGAGATTGGGATTTTTATGCATTGCTAATTGTTTTTCCATGCACAAATATGAGTTCCCGAACAGTTCGGAAGCATAAAAACATAGAACGAGCCCCTTTAAGAAAGTGACACTGGTTTCCAGCGTCTTCCCCTCAAGAAATAATGCACTTTTTCCCCAAATATTAAATTTTCCCCAAGATATATTTTCAAAAATCACACTAAAAACCCAAATGAAATTTAAAGGAAACCTTTTCCACAATTTCTGCAGCTTTACAAACTAGCCCTGCTTGTTCCCAAGTCTTCAGTAGTGGATATAAGAGGGTCTTGGCCCGTCTTGTGTTCTTTTTCTTTATTATACAATTTTCCCCAAAACTAAGATGCCACATGTAATTTTTCCCCTTTCTACCAGCGTCCTGTGTCTTCCCCCATTCCTAGAAAAAGCCCTGGTAGATACTCTAGCCGCATCGATAAGACCAAACGCAGTTAAAAAGGCACATTCAACCAATATTCTCAATCGCTGTGTTTCGTGGTTATTTAAATTGTTCCATGTGAAATTTGTTGGAAATCGATTGACTGAATACGTCAATGGTTTTTCGAAGTCTTTATTTCTAAATACAACAATAAACAGTTAAAACTATTTCAACATTAACAAAACAAATCACATATGTTTATAATAAAATAACCATTGTACACGCATCTACATGATATTCAGAACAATTCTAAGCAGTGAATTTCCTTTAGGGGTAATGGCTTTTTGAAATGCAAAATTGATGTGCGCCAACCCGTATGCTGTAGGTACTCATTGGAGCTAAATTGTAGATAACATTCAATTAAGGTAGTACACCCTAATGACATTCGCGCGACGTCGGTAATTATTCGGGCGACGTCGAAAACATTCGGCGGTGGAACTTTCCACCGCCAAATGTTTACGACTGAACCCGAATAAGTTCGGATACGTAACGACGTCGATCGAAAAAAATCTTATGTTTAATGTTTATCAAAATGGCCACATTACAGGTATTCTACCTTAAAGGGACATTTCATCTCCATTTCAATTTTTTGATGTACCAGTATGTCTTAATGCCAAGATTGGTTAGTCTAATGGGTATAAATGCTATCATTTTTTAAGTTGTTGATGCGATAAAGACGTCTTTAAAGTTGAGACAGAAACGACAAATTCTATATACATCTGAACTGTTGTGGACAACAATTAGTTTAATTTGAACACAAAACTATATGTTTCTCGTTCACCGCGCAATATTTTGGCTTGAAATTTTCAGAATTTTCATAAGAAAATGTGTTGTTTTAGATAAAAATGAAAGTGAAATTTTTGAGAAAAAAAATCTGAAATGTCATTTTAAAAAGAATAGCAGCCGATATGATAAAAGCGAATATACTCTTATAATTCTGAATTAAAAGGATCAGGTAAAAATATTTAGGGGAAAGGTGAAAATCCTGGCAATCACTATTTTCTTCTTTTATGTACACACTGTCCCAACGTATCTCTAGCGCGTTAAAAGTCACATATTGGCATTCCAAAATGGCGTTTGGATTAAGGTGGCACAACATTGTGTTTTGATTTGTTGGTTGACTTGAATCGTTAAATTTCAAGTAATTTTTGTACTGTCCATGGATCGTAAAAAGTACGACGAATTTAGACATCCGTGTATTATACAACGTCTAACTTTTTTTCTATGAAACATGTCTAGTTATACGTGTGTTTGTGAAAAAAGTGCCATGGAAGGGCTATTATTTCTATAATATGACTTTAATAGATGACCCTTGACTCAAATTGTAGGTACTTGAGAGATGCACCTTTCTACAAATAATGAGCTTTGCATCTTATAGCGATCCGAAATTAGGGGAGACCGGGGCTATTTCGGCCTCGGGGCAAGTTCGGCTAGTGGCTCTTTTGAGCCTGTCGACAGAGATAGAGAGCTCTGACCCGGATTTTAATGTCACTCATGACGAAAGCTTTTGGCAGAAGGTTTTCGTTCGAATTTAATACAAAAACATAGAATTTAGAACACGATTCTGATTTTTAGACACTTTCAGTATTTTCCACATTTATGTAAGTTTAAATTTATAGTAATATGCGCCAGGATTCAGATTTCATTTTTGTATATTTATGAAGACAATTAAGTCCCCTTTCGTATTAAAACTAAAGATGAAGTGTTCATGTTATCTAAAAGAAGATATGGCGTGATGTTGACACCAGGTCTGTCTGGGGCTAGTTCGGCCTTTGGGGTTGGGGCAAGTTCGGCCACCACCAAACTTGCCCATGAATAAAAAGAATAATCGCTGTTAAAATTGCCATTTCTTGACGACTCCGAATATATCAATTGTTCAGACCTAGCTCTAACAGAAATGTAAAAAATGGGCAAATTCAAAACCACAGGCCGAACTTGCCCCAGCCTCTACTTGTTATCCCGAATGTCCCCTTACTCTCGATGGTTTGACTGTTATATCAATGCTTTTTCAATCTATACCTTCATTTGGAAGTCGTATACAGGTTCCTTTAAATTTAAACAGTCTAAAAATCAAATATAAGGATTTAAAGGTCTGTGCATACCTTGCCCCAAGGGTGGGCCGAACTTGCCCCATGTATGGGGCAAGTTCGGCCACCACGATCAAAACTCTAAAATTTGAAATTCTCTTTATTGAAAAGAAAAATATGAAAAGGACAGACGCAGTTTGAAAGGCTTTCGCCTGTCGAACTTAAATATATAAATCACGCCCAAATAACTTTCATATAATTCAAAATATGAGCAATCGAAATTAGGGGGCCGAAATAGCCCCGGTCTCCCCTACAACAACTACCAGGATACTCTAACGCCATAGTGTCATTGGTGGTGAACTCGGCCAAAGCGTGGGACATTTTTTCGCGATCATTGTATTCCGTGGATGTTGTTATGAAAAATCGTAACTACGGCTTCGATTAAGCCGTTGTTACCAGATTTTATAACAACACCGACAGTTTGTCAATACATATCGGTAAACCCGGTCTATTTTTAGAACAAATTCATTGTTATTAGAAAAACTATCCAATCAGATCTTTAAACTCACATTTAAACGCAAAATATCTGTACCTTGTTGAAGTGAAAAACGTCCATCGCTCTGACCGAGTTCACCACCAGTGAGTGTAGAAGGCATAGAATAAATCAAAGTACTGAAAGTACTGTTGGAAAGCAAATTTGCTGGTTATGTCTAAAGGCCTTTCTAGTTGTTAGCAATATGAATTACACGGAGCTGGATAAAAGTAATTAATTGAATTTGATTCTTTAGAAAGTTACAAAATACAAATTAAGAAAGGATAATGTCTGTTCCATATCAGCACAATATACTGAACAAAAGAGAAAACTTTACGCTGCAAGATTTCTTGTTTCTGAAAAAGTATCGAACTAAATGCCTGATTTTATTTTTACAATATTTCCATGGCATTCGGCAATCGTTTTGTCGAAGTTTCATTGCCTTGTCTCCTTTAATGTCAGAGTTACGGCCCTTAATGCATTTACAGCTAATGTCATCTGATGCCACATACGCGCGATAAACGATTCATTATTTTTACGGAATTGGTCATATCCGGGTTGCCAAAAAACCCACAAAACATCTCTCTTATCACTTGTAGCAAGCTCTAAAATAAAGGTCTAATCTGTCAATTTTGTGAATTACCCCCCTTTGACATAAACAAATAGGGAATTTAAAATGTTTGATATTCATAAATTGCACACCTGAAAAACGGACCCCTGTCACACTTAAAGGGTCCGTTTTTCATCCCCATAATTAAGATCAACAAAACGTTTAATGTTTGGCACAACCAAGTCAATGAACGATGCGAAGCACATTCATTTGATTTCTTTACTTGTTGAATTTAGAAGAAATATGACAAGCAATGTATGTGTAAAGTTTTAACTTTTGTTCAGTATACTATGGTAGGTTCTATAAAGTTTCTATGGAAAATCCAATTGCCGAAAACATAGTGCTGTTTTAACTCATTTCGGGCACTTATTTTCAATAAAATGTTATAAGGAAATGATGTAGAAAGCAAGAAATTGGAAGGCATGTGGTCTTGGGTCCTCTCCAAACAGGGACTGGGAGAGCAGAGCCTCCTATCCGGGGGCCGAATTCTCCCAGCCGAAAACGACTATAAGGCATTCTAGCACTCTATATGTTCTCCTATACCCAATGTCATGTTCTGAAGTAGGTTGACGTGAAATTTTGCAAAATTCGGTACAATGGACAAGTTTCCACTAAGACCCCCCCCCACACACACACAACAGCCCCCGGAAGTCGTCCTTACAGGCAAAAGGCGAAATTTTTAAACTGGGAACGGTTGACTGTAAATCAAATAAAATAACCGGCTATCCGGCTATCAACGAATTCATTCAATTTCATAGTTTTTGTTCCACTTAAAACTTCTCTTTATCACTGTATATTGAATGCACGTGCGCTTAATCGCTGTATATTGAATGCACGTGCGTCGTCATCGATTTCTCCGCATTTTTTGGGAGCCTCGTTTTGAAAATGTCGATTTGTTACTATTTTTAGTAACAATTCACATGTATACAATGTTAATTTCCCATAAACCCATTGTTTGCCTCCGGAAGTTAATCAGAGTCTTCTCTGATGAAAATTCGCTCTTCGATTTTTGGATGTCGCTATTTACATCAGAGCGCTGTCCAATTCAAGAACAAAAGAAAATTCCGACACAAGTTATGTCGCTGTGTCGGAATTTTCTTTTGTGTTTGACTGGGACAGCGTTCCGTTGTAAATAGCGACATCCAAGTATCATCGAGCGAATTTTCATCAGAGAAGTCTCGGATTACCGGAAGTGTTCTGCGGGTACGGACTAAAACATAAATGAAAGGAGTCTATACCCTAATTAGAATGCATTTGATCTCTGAAAACTACATGTCTTACTTGCTAAAACATGTGTTCCGTAACTACTTTATCCCTTTCCCAAATAAGACCGGGTTTGACAGCCCGTAAAGAAAATGTTCGGGGGAATATTGGGATGAAAGAAGAAACTGCTGATAATCAGAATTTTCTACTTTAACCTCGATATTGTCTTTGGTATTATCTACAAATAGTTCTAATTTTATCTAGGTATATACCAATTTTGTCGTCTGCTACGGCTTTTTTTTTATTTTGACCAATCTGAAATGTTTCTATTTGGGAAATGGTTAACATACCAACAATGTAAATTGATTTGATTCTATGTATGCCTATTCATCTAGATCTATATCTATAGATTAAAAAGTTAACACCGTTTTTTAACCCTTTCCCAAACGACAAAACTTTACGGTTATCCACTTCGAAAACAGCTACAAATGACAAAATGGATGTTATCTAAGATAAGATTTGTGTAAAATATGGCATAGAAAATATTGTGACAAAAGGAGAAACTGCTGGTTATCAGCAGTTTCTTCTTTTGTTTCAATGTTTTCCCAAGCAGTTTCTATCAGGGACGTCAAAACCAGGTCTTGTTTGGGAAAGGGTTAAACCAAGTGGTGAAAGGATTGCTAGTCTGATTTCTATGCATTTTGAGCATATCATCACATATTCTGGTTTCCCAGATTTCTACTTTCGCTTTGAAATGCCTAGCTACACGCAAATACTAGTAAGGCCTATTAGACAAGATGTCTATGTCATTAACCTTAAAATACCCACTTAGTTGATCAATCAATTATTGTGAACGCGATTAAATGCATGGCTTATCGAAAATCATTGTTTAGTTTCAGACATCAAAACGTGTAAGAATTTGGGCATAGAAAGATTCTAAAAATAGACGTGTCCTAGTTCCTATTTTTAGCGCTTGAAGTGGGTCGCATATTTCATAGTTCAGTAAACTTGACTGACCCATTTTCAACGAAAGATATTGGACTGGCTATTGAACCGTAATGAAAGCAAATTACTACGTGATCGTTTCTCCTCTTTTAACACATGTTTAATTGAATGTTTTATCATCGGTCACACAATTGAATATCTTATGTACAACTATAGAATTCAGTATTGAATATTCAAAAGGTTGTTCTTGTCATTGATCTTTGCTTTTGATAGAACTATTTATAGTGAGGAGGACCGGGAGATGTTGTGTGGTATGCAGAGAATGTAAAAGTGCAGAGAATCACGACTGCAATGAAAAGCAAATTTTGCAAATTTGCTTTCCAAAAAGGAGAAAATACGGCTCATGTGCATTTTCGGATTGTATGTGACCAGAGCCGCGTACTTTAGAGCGAGATTTCTTGAGATTTCTTAAGATGTTTTAGGATAAAGCGTTTATAAGACCGAGACTTTGACCGAGCTGTTCCGTATTTATACAAATGACGTCATAATGACATCATTTGTATGAATTATGGAGTGTTCGGAACAATTCGGTCAAATCTATTTTATATAGTTTGTACAGAGTTGACCGAGGAGTTCCGCACGAAGTATAGAGTAATGGCGCCTCCCATTGATCGCCTTAAAAATCTTTCTCTATAAAGAACGCTCTATCCTAAAATATCTTAAATCTCAAGATATCTCAAGAAATCTCGCTCTAAAGAACGCGCCTCAGGCCTTTAAAGTTTGGCGTCTGCAAAGTCCGGTGTACTTCTCAGAAGAGTTCTTTTTAGCATGTCGGGTCACAGTCGTATTCATCAAAATTTAACGCTTGGTGACATATTGACTTGCGTGTGACAGACGGTCGGTATGGCGTCATTATTCGCGCTCGTCGACACATCTCGGTCCGTGGATAACGATTCCGACTCGGTCCTCGGCGACGGCTTCCGAGCACGTTCGGTGAACGTCGTACTTTCCATGTTCGTTAAAGCGTGCGCCATCGCTGCGCTCTCCTTAAATACGTCAGAATCCGAGCCGACGGACGAGACTTTCCCGTTAACGCCATTAACGCCGTTGCTCGTAGCCTGACCTCGGGCGACCTTTTTACGTTTATTTAGAGGCGGCGACGGTAGCTGTAATATTCGCTTAGTGATCGCAGACGGTAGAAAACCTTTCGAGCTAGACCCGGCTGTGAGCGACATTTTACCGGTATTGACCTCCACGGCGTGAGGTTCAGAGTCACCTGACTTTCTGATACACTCGCACGGTCCACTCTCTCTGATGGAGCGTCCACATTTACGGAACAGTCCGCGGTATAGCTTGATAATACGCTTCGTGCAGATGAACGAGATGAATATAAACACGCCCTGTCCCGCATTCAGCACGATAAATATGTACTCGAGCGGCACGAAGTCCGTCCACAAGTACAGATAGCCAAATATCCACGTAACGCCCGTCAGTGACGACAACTTCATGTAGATCACGGTGTTGGCGCGATCCGTCTGCTTACCGCGACGACGCATGGTGGACGCGGAGATCTGGTACACGACCGCGAAGAAAAAGCTCATGTTCAGGATAATGATAATACCTACAGGTAGCGCGAACGTCCATCCCACCATGGTGGGGTCGGAGATGTAGCAGACACGTTCACCGTACCCGAACTCCTTCCCGCCAGATTCATACAGCGATATCCCGGTGTTGATGGACACCATGATTACAGCCACGATGTAACAATACATGGCGTAACCACACACCTGGGGATCTATAGCCTTGACGGACCGGTAACTCTGACCAGTCACGAACGTACGGAACATGTGTAACGTACACGCGTTCATCCAGAATATGGCCGTCAACCAGAACAAGTGTATGAGCATGCCCAGCACGATACACGCGTTCGGGTAGTCCGTCTTGTCCATACCGAACTGATATAAACACTGGGCGACCAACAGATGTAGGGACAACATCATGTTGTTTTTACCCGGCACGGAGCGTAACTCGTCAAATATGATATATGTGGTGATGGTGATGAACAACCCGACCATGGACATGAGGTTACAGACTATAGACAGATAGGCCTGTGGTGAGTACACCGTCGGTGGTTCCGGCTGCATGTCGTAATGTACGTTACGTAAATAGTCAGATATACATACACGCGCGCTGTGGTAGTCTGTGGTACGAGAAAACTCGCCAGCGTATAAACGTACGTTCGACTTCCGGATGTCGAGAATATCAACGTAATAATGAATCTCGTCTCCGTCGAGCAATATTTGCGTACAAAACGACAGACGATTGATTTTTTGGTACCTTAATGCTTCCATCAGCTCGTCCATGTTGATTCTGAATAAATTACGTAATGCGGTGTAGCGTATCATGTCCACGATTAACACGTTGGTATACAGAAACGGACTTAACTCGAGCTTAATCGCGGTTGAGAAATTTACATTTACCGTCATGTTTCCGTTAACGCCAATTACGTTGACGTCAGTCTGATATATCGTGGGATCAAACAACGTTTTGATAACGTCGGTGTGGGATACGACTCTAAGAAGAAACAATACATACAAATACGGAACAGTAGGTTCCTCAGCTAGAATGATTATCTCTTTTTGTATAGAGTCTGTGGTATTAATAATGGCGTCTAACGTCGCCAGGGCTATGTCTGTCTTGTTGGTGGCGTTGAAGTTTTCGCTTGACGTCTCGTGTGGTTCCAGTTTCAGATCGATCCTGTATGATACCTTATCTACTGTTTTAAGTACGGGGACACATTGAGAGCCGGACACCATGCGACCAGAAGGACAGTACCAGCGACGACACTCTCGCTAAAATAAAGACAAAAAACATACTTGTAAATGAGCCAGGATCTGGGAAAAAACCTTATAGAATTTGAGGCAGCTGTGTTTTATGATCAGCCTGAGCCTAAAAGTAGTCTGGCCAGGATCTATGCTGCTGTCTTACAGTTGCTACAGGTCACGTATATTAATGATAAGCTATTGGAGAGTCAGACCAACATGGTTTCAGATCAGACCGCGAGTATACACGGGCTGATTTTGAACCATGTTGGGTTCAAAAGCCTTAAAGGACCTTTTTCCAGATCTTGGCTCAAATTGTAACCTGAACGAAATAATTTTACACTGATTCAAAATGAAGTGTGTTACAGACAACAAAATAAATTGTGTTAATTAATGAATAAAAATGCTATATCTAGTCATTTTTTCTGAAAAGGAATGGCCTTTATTGATAATTTTGTAAACTGAATGAAACATATTTAC
The DNA here is from genome assembly GCA_963680895.1 of Fragum sueziense. Lineage (NCBI taxonomy): Eukaryota > Metazoa > Mollusca > Bivalvia > Cardiida > Cardiidae > Fragum > Fragum sueziense. Next base: position 43,971,900 of record OY804603.1, read on the forward strand.
ACAGACTTGGGGTAAATGGATAATATAATGATAATCAAGGTATACAATGTACATTTTAACTTAATGAAAAATACAGAATATACGGTGTATGGATCAACAAATACATGCATGTTGTTAGTACAGTAAATGTGTCTGAGTACAAGAAACGTAGAGACGAGAGAGGAAATGCTGATAACCAGCATATTCTCTTTTTGCCTCAATATTTTCTGGCTATAATGTATACAAAATCCTGTTTTACTTACGGTGTACGGATCGAAGACTGTATTGCTTGTAGTTAACGTGCCCTGGTACATGTATAACGTGCTGGTTTTGACTTTCCGGTATGTAGACGGTTTTGGGTTAGAAAAGACTTGAGAAAACTTTGAGCCAAAACAAGAAAATGCTGTTAAACCAGCATTTTCTCCTTTTGCCTCAATATTTTCTGACTTTAGTAAAGACATCCTGTATTAGGCTACTTACGGTATAGGGATCGAAGACCGTGTTGTTTGTACAGTTAACGTGGCCGGGTACGTAACGTGACGGTGTCAGATCATCCTGCGTGAAGGGAGACAACACTGCCGTCTCATTGACGCCATCTGTGTTCAGCTCGCCAACAAACTTGTTGTTCTGGTAAAACGATAAACCAACAGGCTGCGGACATGTCGGTGCTGGGTTCGAGTTGAGAGTACACATGTAACAAAACACGTTGGCGTACACCACAGGCCCATTCTCTGTGCTGTCCACGAACGGTACGTTTACGGTTCTGCAGGCGTCGATCATTGATTGGTAAGCGTTGGTGTCGTTACATTCTGAAATCACGTGTTCATCCGCGAGACATATTGATGACGTCATGTTTACGTCGTTTGGCGGCATGAAGTCAATTCCACAAGATGGCGAGTCGGAAGTAATGGCGTAGCTGTACATCTTTTCGACCGAAATAGGGAACAAGAAATAGTCTGCTTTGAAAATGTTCATACTTGAACACGTGGCATAAACCTTCCATGACGTTAGATCCGTGACGTTGTTACACTGAGCGCAGTAAATATTGCGGTAAGTGATTCCGTCCTGGTCGGTTTGTGGGATGTTTTCCGTCATGACTATGGGATCTGGACGTGTACATCGTGTATCGTTAACATCCGTCAGACACTCTGCCACCATGTATACGCCTAGATTCAGGTGGTGGGTAGACCAATTTTTCGTTTCGTTGACGTCTAGAAACTTCCGATCGGTATTAATTGACGTTGGAACACACGTTGTTTCCGTCTTCATCTTGTTTCTAGTGTTCTCTTGACTGACCGCCGTTACGTTGCTGACGTTTTCGACACTTCCGGTTGTTGCAGAGCTAGTGCTGTTCGAGTTTATGTTCGGACAGCAGTTATTACGTAAACGGCAGATGTCAACGTCACAGGAACATTGAAAGCAGCACGAGTTTTTGCCGCTGTTGTCTGTCACCTTGGTAACGAATGTATGTGAAGGTTGTATAGAGTACGAGTTATTGTCACTGGAACAAGCCTGGTACCCGGGGCACATTTCAGACAGCGTTTGCTCATAGACGTCACTTCGTCCTGCTGTGTACGTCATATAGATCATCAGAATGACGACCCGTGGTGGGAGAGAGATGCTGGGCATCTTGTACCCTGAAAATACACAATGAATAGGGGACGATTTTATCTAGTAAACCGTACTAGTACTATTAATATTACGTAACGTAATTTCGGACAAACAATAATTTTTATACAGGGTGTTTCATAATATCTGTTACCATTACGAATAAACATTAATCATTGACTTTACATACAATATAGTTATGTTATACACCTTTTTAAAGGGTACACGATAAAGTTTTGTGTCAATCAAAAATTAAGGGGAAATATTGACGTCATGACGTCTTTTTGACGTCATCAAATTTGGGCAGTTTTTCAAAAATGGTGCTCTCCGTTGATGCATGGACGAAAGCTGTCAAAAAGCTTGTTCAATTATTTATCGATAACTGTCATCAGATTTATGAAAAAACAATATCCTGATGATGAAAATTCAACAGATATACTTAGAGAAATCTGACTTTATCAGAAAAGATAATTTCATTCTCACAATTTAACAGCATGGACGTCCTAAAATCCATCGGTAATAACTGGACCCTTCTTTTTTGAGGACGAAAATTGTGAGGTTTAGACAACTCTGAATAGAGTTCACTATCTGCACGAAATAAAGTAGAAATATGATTTTGCATTAAGGCTAAAAGCTACAGACTTTAATACCCTTTAATTCTGGCTGGATGTTGCGGCGCCCCCACTTCAAGAGAAAATATTTTGTGGATTGAGAAAACATTTGGGACACAATAGATTTCGTATAGGTCACATAAAGTGTGGCTTTCGCACTCCCAAGACCTCACTTCGCTTGAACATCTTTTTTGATATATCTGAACGAGCATGTAGGTATTTATCCATGTTGCAATATCATATCCATAAATGCATTTGAATAGCATTTCATTGTGAAAACAGAATATTCCAATGGACACGTGCAATTCGGTCATTACAAACATTAAGAAACAGGTTGACGTCGTTTTGCAACATGGATGACGTCATCTAGAATGCTTTGTCAAAAACTGTTCTTTTTAATGGGGTTGAATCGGTATCAATCCTGAACGCAAATATAATATTGTTATATGTCAAATAAAACTTTATTATGTCTATTTTCGCATCGTACATTTCATTTAAATTTACATTTCTTGGTTAAAATATACTTAAGATTCGAAATGGTAACACATATTATGAAACACCCTGTATATGTGTTATATTTTATAACAACACCGAACACCGACGATTTATCTATACAATAAAGGTAAAGTTGCGACAAATGGTCTCTACGTGCATTTCACAAGTATGTACATGTATTTAAGCACTGTGAGAATTTACAATGTAATAGACACACGTTTCATCTTGGAATAAAAAGTGCCAATAAACATTTTTTCGCAAAAAAATAGATCTAAAAGAAAAACCTATTTCACAATGCAAGTTTTTACATGTATCAATATCCCTTACTCAAACTGCAAAAAATAAATTAGATGTTCCAAGTTAGAAACTGTCGTAGATGAAAAACAGACGTCGATACAGATAGTATTGGTTCTGATTCTATTGCCTCAATATTTTCCAAAGAATTTCCTTTTATTGGGCTTACGTTAAAACCCGGTCTTGTTGGAAAAGCGTTATATTATCGATGTCCGTGAAAAAGGAGTTTTTTTTTTTTTTTTTTTTTTTTTTACAAATCTGACATATCTTTGCTTTTTTAAATCCCAAGGAAAGAAAATGCTGCATATTTGGGGAACATGTATTGTATTCTTCACTTTTATTCTATGACGATGACAATGACTTTGTTGATACAAAAATAAGATATAGAATCACGATTACTTATTTCTTGAGGTATATTGGTATTTTTTCTTCTAAGGATGAATAGAGACCATTTTAATTAGGTACATTCATCAAATTAATGTCTTATCTTGTCCTTTGATTACCTGTAATTGGAGAAAATTGGAGAAACAGAAATATTAATTTGGCAACGTTACCTTGGTAACCGTTTGCGTCTAGAATATGATTTAACTACGATATTTGATATTCATCGAAGTTTTTTTTAGCGACATTGAGACGAAAAATGAACAACATGTCGCTTTTCAACAAAAAGTCGTAACTGCAGCTTAAAACAAGCTGCAATTACGAGGTTTTTGTTTAAAAGCAGTGAATTATAGCAGACGTATTGTTTGTGAATATCTGGTAAACTTTTAACCCTTTCCGAGAATAAATCCTGACGTTGATGACCATGTAAGGAAATATATAATAGAAAAGAAGAAAATCCCGACCACCAGTCGGTTTCCCATTACACTTCGTGCTGAAAAATAATTAATCTATTATATTTTTGTTGAAAATTGACCATTTCGTATGCAACTTCTTTGATATGGTACATGTCTAAAATAGATCTTCTGAAAGGGATAAGCTATATACGATACTTGTTTTTTGCCCAAAAGCTCGTAACTGCTGTCTTAAACAATATGTAGTTACGGGGTTTTTGAAGAATAGCGACCACAGGGACGTTTTGGATAACGACGATGTCACGAAATATGAACAATGACTTGCGTTTTGCCAATCGATGTCAGAACCAGGTCTGAACTCTGAACATCCATTACCAGTTTTGATGCGCCTATCCTTATGGATCATGAGATAGGCTTTGATGAGAACATTGAGGGAATATTTCGACTGATTTCATTGTTGTTTATGTCTACAAATGATTGGCTCTTTCATAAAAAAAAAATAAAGTCAAATGAAAAATACGCTAGGCTGCCCTTGTGTACAATATTTTGAGCTGTAAGTTAAATATGGAGCGATATTATCTAGTTAAACGTGACGTAATTTCGGACAAACAATAGTATTTCGTAGGTGTCGTTATGAAATCTCGCAACTACGGCATTTTTAAAGCCGTAGTTACGAGATATTATAACAACGCCGACGGTTCATTAATAAATAACTGTTAACAATTGCCCAAGACCCCATATAACACATACCAAATTCTATGAAATTGCAGTTACAATAGCACAGAATATATCCACAAGTAGTGACATGCTTCAACTTTTGAATGAATTCCCGGAATTCAAACCATACACATAATGAATAGACTCATATGTATTTGAATTTCCTGAGCTAATATCTGCATCATGCACCTTATGTCTCTCTCCATAACAATAAGGTTCATAAATTATGTCAACAAATTGACCAGAATGAACGGAATTATACATAGGGGTGACCCGGGTCCTTAATTTGACTCACAGCATTCAGATACTTAAAGTAGCCTACATAGACAATTTTCTGTGCGCTCTTGGTATCTGAGAGATGGGAGTGAAATTAATTACCCCCATGGAATGCATGTACAATGTATGTGAAATAATGATAAAAACACTTAAAAGGCTTATAAATTTGATAGGCCTACATTTCTTCTTTTATCCCCCTCTCTTCAAAGCATTCCGGGTTTTCACGTCAAAGCAGGGACATGTTTTCTAGGCGGTAAAATTACAAATTAAATTTTTACACCTCCGTACCCCCTGTTTCATATCTTCACACATTGTACTTCATCAACCCTTTCCCAAACAAGACCTGCTTTTGACGTCTCTAATCGAAAAGGCTTTTTGGAAAAAAAATAGGCAAAAGAGGAAATTGATGATCAGCAATTTCTCCTTTTGTCTCAATATTTTACGGGCTTTAAAGCGACCCATACACGATCAATATTATTGACAATATTATTGTCAATATTTGGTATTGACAATAATATTGACCGTGAATGGGCAATATTGAAGGATTGTCAATACTATTGACGAATATCTGCGATCGCTGAAATATTTTCTTCAATATTTTTATTGACGTTATGTAACCCATGGTTGATTGTTCTCTAAATTAATATTGTCAATAATATTGATCGTGTATGGGTGGCTAGAAAAATATTGTCAATATTATGACTCAATAATATTGTCAATGATATTGATCGTGTATGGGCCGCTTAACACACATTTTGGCTATTTGGCATCATTTATTTTGTCGTCTGCAGCATCTGTCAAATTTGACCACCCTACATATGTTGTAGTTTAGCAAAAGGCTCAACCTTTTCCCAAACGACAAAATTTTAGGGTGGTCCAATTCAATAGCTGCAGACAACAAAACAAATACTATCGAAGATGAAATTTATGTGTAATATAGCAAGGAAAATATTGAGACAAAAGGAGAAACTGCTGGTCATCAGCAGTTTCTTCTTTCGTCTCAATGTTTTCTCAAGCCTATTCTATCAGGGGCGTCAAAACCAGGTCTTGTTTGGGAAAGGGTTAATGATAAAATGTCAATAGGTCTATGGCACCCATCCTTGCGACACGTGCTTTTAGCATTCCCAAACGACAAAACAATTTAATAAGATATGGTGGTCCGAATTGAAGGCTGCTGCAGACGACAAAAATGGTGATGATAAAGATAGGATTTGTGTACAAAATAACATAGAGATTATTGAGACAAGAGGGGAAAATGTTGATTATCTGCATTATCTTCTTTTTTCCCAATGTTTTCAAAGTTTTTTTTGTGTAAGGGACGTCAAAACGTAGTATTGATGGGATACTATACTGTATAGTAAACCACGCCACTATTTTAGACTGGCCCAAATTAGATGAACTGTTATTAAAAATACGTGTATAATTTTGGAGTACGTTTTTTTTTTTTCTTGACACAAAGCTTTTTTTTTTTTTAAAGCTTTATGTTTTCAAGTAAAAACAAAGCAGATTTTTGAAAGGATAACAAAATAAGATTTACACATACATACCCCCTGCTTTGTGTCCTCACACTGTGCACTAGATTCCATGGATTCATTAATTCCACAATCGTAAAATATCAACAGGTCTGTGGCACACCAACCTGTGACACGTGCCGCAACCCTTTCCCACATGATAACTGTTTTTCACTCCCGACAAGATTATAGCTTTGGAAAACATCGTGGAAAATGACGAAATTGCTTGTGACAAGCAATTTCTTAATTTTCCACAGTGTTTTCTACCCTTTTAGACAGAAATATGTAAACTTTTATTAACTTGAAATTGTCGTCTGCAACATCTTTCATTTTGGAAATCTTGCCATCTGGTAATGGATTAACCCTTTCACAAACAACAGACGAGTTACAGACGACAAAGTAATGCTCATGATTCTTTAGTATATGTAGACAAAGTTCAAGCTATATTCCCTCTAAAAATGTAATTGTTTGTTATCAGTATTTTCTTCTTTTCTAATAAGGATTTCTAAATACATGGCATTTAGAATCGCCAAAAAGAATCATTGTATTTGGAAAGGGTTACAGGATTATGTAATATTCACCTATTAACTTTTCAGAAACAAACGCTGCTTTTTAAGATAGCCTGATGCTTGGAGAATATTAACGCAAATGAAGAAAATGCAGCGTTTTATTCCTTTTCTCAATATTTCCTACACTACATTGTTCGCTGATTCCATCTTTATCAACACTTATTTTGTCATCTACATGTCTGTCGGCATCCAAATACATGTATGAAGTTTCAATTGTTGCTGGCTGGGACGTGTTAATTTATTGACCAATAATACGGAGGGGTTAATTATTGTATTTGTACATAATATTCTGCATCATATTCTGGTTAACACTCGATATCACCACGTCAATTGGATACAAAATTACCTCGAAATATATACAACGGTATGTCGACTTAAGCTTTTATGCTTTTTTTGACAAAAAATATCTAGGAGTACATAAATAATTATCTTCTTTCTCAACTTCATTTTTTTCCCAAACGATTTTGTTGTCCAACTTGAAATATTCAACAACAATGATAATAATGAACTATGTCGATAATATCACAATATCACGTTATCTTCATTTACCTTAATTTCGTTTTGTAAAAAATATCCTCATTATTATTATTATTAGAAAGGAAACGTCATTTTGATAGTTTTTCTCCAAAACAGTTGCCAGAGCTGTCAGGGTATTTTTTCAGTAAAAACGCAATTAGGTCTACATTTAATAATATTGTAATACATTAGACAATATTTCCCCATTTCTTACCAATGAAGAAGTTCAAAAAAGTTCTTCTGGGTAAAAAGATGTTTATAAACCTGTATTTTCGAAAATTCTTCATGAATTTATGTGTAAAATTACATGTACATTATGTTGAGTAAATTAGGCTTTATGACTCTATATCATTACATGTATAAGTGAAAAGTGGGTTAGTTTTTTTTTCTAATTACATAAACAATAAGCTTCATGTAGATGTTGTTAAATATGATTTATGTTGTAGATCTACATGAAATAAATCAGTATTTGTAATTTAAACAACAATTTTCCAAATAGTGTTTCATTTTGTTATTTCTTGTCGGCTAATATTTTTCTAGAAAAAAAGTACATGTAGATATCCTACCTTTTCGGTCCTCCTCTCAGAAATAATTCGATTTCTCAATAATAACAATAACCTGAGATGAGATAGAGGCGCAGGTGAGAAGTTTCCGAGATTTGTCTCGTTTTTAAATCAATTTAACTGTTACCATGACAACGTGTGGTCACGCCGTCATGTATTATCAAAATTTCTACATGCACCTTTTAACCATTCAATGAATGATTTCCTTTTTTATATAATTATTTTTCTCTAAACTCCTTTAAAATTTTAACCAAATACAAGACGACAATATTGCAGGGTGGTACAAATTCAAAAGATGATGCAGACGACAATTTCATGTGAATGAAATTTTGAATTTAGATCTTTATGGGGGGAAATCATTCTGGAAAATGAAGAAATAGCTTGTAACGAGCATTTTTTCATTTTCTACATTGTTTTCATAAGTCTTTGTCTTGTGGGGCATCAAAAACGTCAGTATGTCGGGATAGAATTTAAAAACTGGTGCGGACGACAAAATTGGTGTAAATAGGTAAATATCACTGCTTTTCAACAAAAAATCTCTTCATTGCAGCTTAAAACAGGTTGCAGTTACGAGGATTTTGCCGAAAAGCGACGATATGGAGTGAACATCCTAGATAATATTGAAAGGGACAGGGGAGGAGAAATGCCAGCATAATTGTTGACCAGCATGTTCGTTTTCTGTCTCGATGTTTTTCCGAAATGTTTTCTTATGGATGTGAAAACATGGGCTATTTAGAAACAGCGATAATAGGATTTATTGACATTATTGCACATAACTTTTTCAGGCAAATGATGAAAATGCTGGTAATCAGCATTATTTTCTTTTACCTCAATATTTCCTGCCCTGTCAATTAGGGACCTCAGAACCGAGTCATGTTTAGGCGAGAATTAACCCAATACCAAACGACAAAATTTTGGACTAATCCAAATTCAAAGATGGTGCAAACGACAATTCCAAGTGGATGGAATTTTACATTTTTTAGTCTTTTTATGTAGAAAACATTGTGGGAAATGGAGAAATAGCTTGTCACAAGCAATTTCTCCATTTTCCACGATGTTTTCCATCACCATTATCTTGTGGGGAGTCAAAAGGAGTCATTGTGTACGTAGTAATGGGTTAATGTGATGTATTTCGAGACAATATAATCTTGTCTGTTCCCAAAACAACATCTAGTTTCACTGGTGGTGAACTCGGACAAAGCGAGGAACATTTTTCATGAACACAAGGTACAGATACTTCATTGCACATACGGATTTTTGTAAACAATACACGTGGCATTTTGTTTTACTTCTTTTTCCGTCTTTTTAGCTCACCTGAGCACGAAGTGCTCATGGGGAGCTATTGTGGTCACTCACCGTCCGTCGTCCGTCCATCCGTCCGTCCGTCCGTCCGTCTGTCCGTCTGTCCGTTCACATTTCTTTAAACATCTTCTCCTCCTAAACCATGTGGTCAATTTTGACCAAACTTGGCAGGAATGTTCCATGGGTGACCCTTTTCAAAACTTGTTCGCGGATTTTTGATTCGTCAAAAAATGTGGGCGTGGCAGGGCGTTGCTTATCGGACTTAGAGAAATCCTAAGAAAATTCTTTAAAAACCAACCATTGGCCCAATATGAACCAAACTTGGCAGGAATGTTCCTTGGGTGACCCTTTTCAAAACTTGTTTGCGGATTTTTGATTCGTCAAAAAATGTGGGCGTGGCAGGGCGTGGCTTATCGGACTTAGAGAAATCCTAAGAAAATTCTTTTAAAATCAACTATTGGCCCAATTTGAACCAAACTTGGCAGAAATATTCCTTGGGTGACACTCTTCAAAATTTGATGGTAAATTTTTGATTTGTCAGGAAAAGTGGGCGTGGCAGGGCGTGACTTATTGGACTTGGAGAAATTCTAAGAAAATTCCTTAAAAATCAACCGTTGGCCCAATATGAACCAAACTTGGCAGAAATGTTCCTTGGGTGACCCTTTTCAAAACTTGTTCGCGGATTTTTGATTCGTCAAAAAATGTGGGCGTGACAGGGCGTGGCTTATCGGACTTAGAGAAATCCTAAGAAAATTCTTTTAAAATCAACTATTGGCCCAATTTGAACCAAACTTGGCAGAAATGTTCCTTGGGTGACACTCTTCAAAATTTGATGGTAAATTTTTGATTTGTCAGGAAAAGTGGGCGTGGCAGGGCGTGACTTATTGGACTTGGAGAAATTCTAAGAAAATTCCTTAAAAATCAACCGTTGGCCCAATATTTGAACCAAACTTGGCAGGAATTTTCTTTGGGTGACTCTTTTCAAAATTTGTTTGCGAATTTTTGATTCGTCAAAAAATGTGGGCGTGGCAGGGCGTGGCTTATCGGACTTAGAGAAATCCTAAGAAAATTCTTTAAAAATCAACCATTGGGCCAATTTGAAACAAACTTGGCAGTAATGTTCCCTGGGTGACTCTTTTCAAAACTTGTTCGCAAATTTTTGATTGGTCAGAAAAAGTGGGCGTGGCAGGACATGGCTTCTCTGACTTAGAGAAATCCTAAGAAAATTCTTCAAAAATCAACCGTTGGCCCAATTTGAACCAAACTTAATAGAATTATTCCTCGGGTGACTCTTTTTAAAATTTGTTTGCGGATTTTGATTCGTCAGATAAAGCGGGCGTGGCAGGGCGTGGCTTATCGAAGTTAGAGACACCCTAAGTGTCAATTTGAACGAAACTTAGCAAGAATTTTCCTTGAGTGACTTTTAAAAATGCGTACACAAATTTTCTTTGTCGTCTAAAAATGTGGGTGTGGAAGGGCAGTGTTATCAGACTTAGAGGAATCATATGAAAACTCTTTAAAAATGAAGCATTGGGCCAATTTGAACCAAACTTGGCAACAATGTTCCTTGAGTGACCCTTTTCAAAATTTGTTCACAAATTTTTGATTTGTATAAAAAGTGGGCGTGTCACAAACTTCTTTCAGGTGAGCGATATAGGGCCATTCTGGCCCTCTTGTTTTAAAGGATGCACTCAAATGGAAGTTACTAAGGTATGTAGATATGATTTATAATACGCACGAAAATATCAGTTTTATCGATCATTATTTTCAAATGGTATAAACGGATTGCAAGTGCACAAAGCGCATATTGAGATCATGTGGGTTGATCTTAATCGCCCGAACGAAATGGTACGATGTCACTGTTTATGTTTATCTATTTGCATTGCAAGTATATAAAAAAGACATATAAATGTACAAATAAAGGCTGTAAATGGCAGTTTTCGGTGTCATGTCATTGAAAATCATTGTGCGGTTTCTTCGTGACAACGTTACAGCATGTTTCCGATGTTATCTTTTCCAGCTACGGTGTTTTATGAGCACATGTTTGATAAATTAATCGATTGCACTGGACTTAACGGCACATTTAAACATTTATTCGGTAATATCGCATCATCATCATCATCATCATCATCATCATCATCATCATCATCATCATCATCATCATCATCATCATCATCATCATCATCATCATCATCATCATCATCATCATCATCATCATCATCATCATCATCATCATCATCATCATCATCATCATCATTTTTATCGTTACCTTGGAGTTTCACCGGTAAGATTTTCGTTATGCCTTCTTAAATTTGGTACAGGTGGAGAATAAGCTATTAAATGAGAACAAGATGGATCTTGATCAGACAGTGCACATGCAAAGTCCGATCTGGATCCATGTTGGTCGCAAAAGCCTAAATGAACGTTTCCAGATCTATACTGTAATATTTGTCATTACCATTATCACCATTTATTCTAAGGAGGATCCACTGCTTCACACATCCCAGGTCCGTACGAACAGGGGGACTCTGGAGCCCCCCCCCCCCCCCCTCATAGTTGGCAAAAATGCCGAATTTTCATCATTTCGCATTTAAAATTTATGGCAAATCTAATTTAGTCCCCCCCCCCCCCCCCGAATATTAGACACTGGACTAGACAGGGCCCATATGGAATTGCTTTCTACGGGCATGCATTCTAAAGTATACTAACGGGAAAAGTTAACAGTGCGCATTTCCTTTTTAATTAACACCTTGATTGCATGCGGTACATGAATAAAATTTTACAAATGCACATTTAATCTTTTACTTTCAATAATTGTCAATTTATCACTATACTTGTTATTACCGTAACAATTCCTGAAAGTGGATAAGGATAAGATTCGCGTTTACAAGACATTTTCGAGTGTGAACACCGTTGGTATTAATACATGCTATGCAATTGTCCTTAGAAAACAATAGATGCTGTCTAAACCACTGAAGGTAATGTTGTCAATAACATCGTAACAAGACTATGGGTATCGCAAGACGTCTGAAACGGATGGTCTAATACGTTAATCAGCCTCTACTGCTGATAGAACTCAACCCAGGAAGCAATCTATCTGTAACGTTTGCCTTTTTCTGTCGATTTCACAGGTAGTAGTCCCGATAATGGTTGTCTTGTCGGAATGACGTCACGTGTAGACGTTGGATGTGTTGGAATCGTCTCAAAATTGTAGCATGGCAAGAAAATCGAAACAGTCTAATTAATGGGGTAATTCGACTGTTTTCGATTTACTTGCCATGCTTCAATATCTTATATTTATTTCGGTACATTTATGAATAATTCTAAAATTGGCGACCATTTGCATTAGACAGGTGGCTACTTTCTTATGACGGGGAGTATATTTGTGCTAATATGATTAAATCCATTTGTTTCAATATTTTAGATTTCTGGAAGATAAAATGTTAAAAAAGACGTTTTACTACATTTCTCCTGAAACAAAAGTTTACGTTCATGATCTGTTTTCATGACTTTATAACATCGCCGCCAAACAATACGACGTTGTTCCCGCGTTTTGTGTAATTGGCGTTGAAGAACGTATAGCTTATTGTCATACAACTTCTACTTTTTCAATTTTCAGTTTAATCTCTTAACAATACAATGTCCAATAGGATATACAAACTAAAATCAAAATTGAAATTAGCATATTTTTGTGTATATTATTATACGCATGTGGCATGTTTCCATGGTGATTTCTTTAATTTAGGACGGTGGAACTTTCCTATTTCTATATATTTAATTCTTATACCCATGTTTATATATTTTTTAAGTTCTGCTTCGAAAGGCCACACTAATACTTAATGTACAATGACTTTGTAAATATGACAGTCCAAAAAACTTTCAGACAGTTTTCAAGAGAATTTTCGTCGCTATGCATTCCGACTTTTGTATTTTCCCCAATATTATTGTTGACAGATTACGTCAAAATCATTGTTTGGGAAAGGGTTAAAATGTTTCACTCATCAATAGGAAGAACACATGAATAAGAGATATCGGTTATGGCAATCAATTGTGTGCTAAAATAGACTTGGTTACTGTTCTGTTTTTATAAACCGTTGGTATTGGTATAAAATGTCGTAACTACAGCTTCAAACAAGCTCTAGTTGCGACGTTAAATACATTTACATTTACGGAATGCCATCGTAGTCCGAAATTAATCACTGCTTTCTTGATAAAATTGATCCATATTCAAAGACGAAGCAATGAAATACATTATGTATTTCCGAAACAGTTTCCCCCATTTAGAAAGGTTTGGAAAAACATTGAATCAAAAGAAGAATAGATCTATACTGAAAATAATTTGACTCTTTTTTTCTTAATATTTTCCTTTCATATTTTCTTATTTAGTACACACATTTTAACTCTCAACATAATAAATTAATGTATTTTGACACCCAGAGCAGTCAGCTAGAGAACTTGGCGGACGGGTAGAAAAACGGACGGACGGGCAAACGAAGCACTTTCTATATGGTGGTCATTACTGAAAGCCTTCTAATTGGGGGCTGCAATACCAGATAGGCCTATTGTTTTGGAAATGATTATTGTATACCATTTATTCGTCTTTGAAAAAGAATAATTTTTATCTACTATATATAGACCTAGTGACGTTTTTTCGGACAAACACTAATGCTTCGTCGGTGTAAATCTAAAACGTCACAAACTCAACTTTATTGAAGCTGTAGTTACGGGATTTTATAACAACACCTACGATTTATCCATATTTAACCGAAAACCCATTCTATTGTTAGGACAAAAGTCATTGCAATTCGAACAGCCATTGAAAATGTTCACGGGGTCATGAATAAACCGTACAAGTCCCCTTCAAAAAACGTTAACTACGATTTTCACATCGGAAAAAAACTTCTACTCCAAGAATTGTAATACCAACTTCAGAATCAGTCAGAGAAATGAAATAAAAAAAATTACAATAGCCTCTAAGTGTCTCTCCAATTCGTCCATATTGTTTTGGGCGGATAAACACGTGCAAATCGTTGTTTACATGCTCAAACTAGTAAAACTGGTTTTTAAACGCGCATTTAAACATGAAGTATCTGTACCTTGTGTTCATGAAAAATGTTCCTCGCTTTGTCCGAGTTCACCACCAGTGGTTTAGACGATCGAAAGACACGTCTCCAGAGGTCTTCGAATCCTGCAACTTTGACGAGATATGCCTAGACATTTGCAATGACGCCCTCATCAAGAATGACTGACAACTACCATGGCATCAGTGTCATCTGCATCATCGTCAAAATTTACAACCGCCTTATCCTGAACCGAATCAGAAATGCTATTGACCTACGGCTTCGAATCAATCAGAACGCACTCACTGGTGGTGAACTAAAACAATTTTCGCTACAAGAAGGTATAGATATTTTGCGTTTAAATGTGAGTTTATAGATCTTTTTCTAATGACAATGAACTTGTTCTAAAAACAGACCGGGTTTACCGTTTTGTATTGACAAACTGCCGGTGTTGTTATAAAATCTCGTAAATACGGCTTCGATAAATCCGTATAGTGCTACCATCAACATTGAGACTCAAATGTACTTTTAACTATTGACTGTCCTACGTGAGAGGGGTGTTGTGATTACAGCTAACGGTAAACGCCTTCTTAAAACCACGACGTTTACATACCTGGTTTACCTGTTCAGTTTGACTCGTCTGTCCAGAGGTCGTGGTTTATTTATAGTTACTATATTTTATAACAACACCGACGAAATACATTGATCGCGAAAAAACGCTCCTCGCTTTGGCCGAGTTCACCACCAGTGGCGAGTTACAACAAGCACAGGTCCTAATGTTGAGCGTAGAAGAGGAATGTAGGAAGGTCGGTCTCTGCATAAATGCAAAGAAATATGACGTACTAAATGGGTCAAAAGTCTATATAGAGCGTGCACGCATAAAATAAACGTGTCGACGCATATATTTTCAACTGCTCGCGTAAATTTATGCGTCGACGCGTCAATATGCGCGTCGACGCATAAAATTTACGCGAGCAGTTGAAAAAATATGCGTCGACGCGTAAATTTTACGCGAGCAGGAGTAAAAAATGTGAAACCGAGGCTGGCCAATCGGAGAGGCGGTAAGAAATCTTTCCCTTTATACCATTAAATTGACGGACGAAACGAAAGATCTGATTCGTTAATAGATAAAATACGCGTCGACGCGTATATTTACGCGAGCAGTTTAAAATTTACGCGTCGACGTATATTTACGCGTCGACTCATAAAATTTACGCGTCGACGCGTATATGTTAGGCGTGCACGTTCTAAATAGACTTTTGACCCATTTGGTAAAGAAAACCTAGAGTCTGTCGGTGAACTTTTTTGATCCCCACCGCTGCACACAGCCAACAGCACAAAACTCAAATGGGTCAATGACTTCAAATACCTTGGGTCCTCAGGCCCGTAGGAATAGGGGGGCTAGGGGGGGGGGGCTAAGCCTCCCCCTCCCAAAGTTGGCCAAAAATATCAAATTTTCTTAATTTTACACAGAAAAGTTTGGGAAAATCCAAATTAGCCCCCCTCCCCCAATATTC
Organism: Fragum sueziense; assembly: GCA_963680895.1. Taxonomy (NCBI): domain Eukaryota; kingdom Metazoa; phylum Mollusca; class Bivalvia; order Cardiida; family Cardiidae; genus Fragum; species Fragum sueziense. Next base: position 43,987,712 of record OY804603.1, read on the forward strand.
AGGACAAGAGCTTTAGCCCCCCCCCCCCCATATAAAATTGCTTCCTACGGGCCTGGTCATGGGTGGAGAGCACAGAAAAAGACATAGGCCTATCAGTACGAAAGGCCCTAGCCTGGCAGGCGCTAAATGGAATGTCCAAAGTTTGGAAGTCAGACATGAATGTAGTTCTGAAGAGGAAACTCTTCGTAGCCACCATTGAGTCCATCCTTCTGTATGGCTGTGAGGCTTGGTCATTAACAACCGTCCTGGAGAGAGCCCTAGATGGTACCTACACGAGAATGTTACGAAAGGCACTCAACATTCATTGGTCTACCCATACCACCAACGAAGTGCTCTACCGCAAGCTCCCAAGAGTAAGCGATAAGAGCCTGTAGGAGACTGCAGCTAGCAGGTCACTCTTACCGCCATCCAGAGCTCAGTGCGAACCGATTAGTGCTCTGGGAACCAAGTCAGGGACATAAAGGGCGTGGGAGACCAAGGGCAACATTCTTAGATGCTCTGAAGAGGGACACGGGAGCTAGAGACTCGACAGAACTGGCCTCACTTATGAATGACAGGAAAATATGGCGTGGACGTGTGGTTGGTAGCCTAAGTAGTAGTAGTAAAGAGAAGTCGTTGTCTGTGCCAGTCTCTGTGCTCATCCTTCGGAGTATCGCCAGTCTACTTTGACGTATTACTTTATCCAGGTTACGATAAAATGACTGCACATTTCACAGGCGCATACTCCTTTAGAATTCAGCCACCCAAAAGTCTGACCGTTTGGGAAAGGCGTCATGTCGCCCCCAACTTCACCATGTTCCGCCACAAAAGGAAATTGACAAGGGTAACCACGGGTGGCGCCGAAGTTGGGTGGAATACTTGTCTGTCGATCGGTTTTAAAGTGCAGTATTATATACATTGTATTTTGATGCGCATAAAATGATTTTGTCATTTACAAAAAGATTTTGCATGATATCTGCCAGACAACGGCATCGATAGCGGGTACTGCTGACAGACGAGAAAATTTATATGGGACCACTTCTCAAACGACAAAATTCAAACTGATCATTTTAGGAAGCTGCTGCAGACGACAACAAGAGGCCCAAGAGGGCCTGAATCGCTCCACTGGCTAAAGTGGAAGAATTATCCCATGATTTCTTGTAAGCCTTACAAAGCCAAATCTTGAAATTTGTGAATAAATTTTGAAGAGAGACCCAAAGATTATTCTTGCAAAGTCTGGTTCAAATTGGCCTAATGGTTGATTTTTAAAGACTTTTCTTGTGATTTCTCTAAGTCTGATTAGCCCCTCCTCCCTGCCACGGCCACATTTTTTGACAAATGTAAAAATTTGTGAACAAATTTAAAAAAGATTGACTCAAGGCACATTCCTGCAAAGTTTAGTTCAATTGGGCACACTGGTTGATTTTTAAAGAATTTTCTTATGATTTCTTTAAGTCCGATAAGCCCCTTCCTCCCTGCCACGCCCACTTTTTTTGACAAATGTTAAAATTTGTGAATAAATTTTGAAAAAAGAGACTCAAAGAACATTCCTGCAAAGTCTGGTTCAAATTGGCCCTATGGTTGATTTTTAAAGAATTTTCTTATGATTTCTTTAAGTCTGATAAGCCCCTTTCTCCCTGCCACGGCCACATTTTTTGACAAATGTAAAAATTTGTGAACAAATGTTGAAAAGAATGACTCATTCCTGCCAGGTTTGGTTCAAATTGGCCCAATGGTTGATTTTTAAAGAATTTTCTTACGATTTCTCTAAGTCTGATAAGCCCCACCCACATTTTTTGACGAATCAAAAATTCGCGAACAATTCTGAAAAGGGTCACTCAAGGAACATTCCTGCAAAGTTTGGTCAAAATTGGCCCACTGGTATAAGATATGTTTAAAGAAAAAGTTAACGGACGGACGCACGTACGGACGGACGGACGCCATAACAATAGCTCGCTGGCCTTCGGCCAGTGGAGCTTAAAACGAGCGTTTTTAATGTTTTTTTTTTATAGGGGTTTTTCCACTTCTATGGTCATATCGCGGCGGCAGGAGCACCTAACCGTGGGAAGGATCAATGGATTTGTTTACAATTTATAGATGTTGGTTTAAAGCATATATAGGGTGCCAACAAATACCAAATACAACAGGCAGGCCCGTAGGAACAGGGGGGGGGGGGGGGCTGAGCCCCCCCAAAAGTTGGCCAAAAATGCCGAATTTTCCCTTTTTCACACTGAAAATTTAGGGAAAATCCATATTAGCCCCCCCCCCCCCCCCCAATATTCAGACACTGGGGCTTTAGCCCCCCAATCTGAAATTGCTTCCTACGGGCCTGACAGGCAATATTTGAAGAAAAGTATTATTTTCTCACTCATCAACGGTTTATTTGCTTTACACCAAAGGCACAAAATGTTGCGAAAAACTTGTCAGCTTTACCGTTATTAAACTTGGTATGCCATCTAGATTTGTAACTACATGTATAGTTCAAGTTAAAAATGACCCGACAGTGCATCCATATCGATTAGCTAGGGATGCTATGCCAGGTCATTTATCGTGAGCTATACATGTGTTAGAGAAGTTTCAAAGTAATAACATTGATAAGTGGACAATAAAGAAACCCTACTTGAGTTCTGAATTTAACACGGAGACATAACTAGTCAGAATACTGAATTTTGTGATACAGATCTACCATTGTGCTATATAACAAATCAAAGATGTGCCAAGTTTTAAAGCAATAGCTTCAGTGGGTGCGAAGACATAATAACAGAATTGATTGAATGCAGGTCTAACAAGCAAATTCTTTGAATTGATATCCCCCGCCGAACATATTTTCATTGTCAATAAAGTAGCGCGGAAACGAATATAACTCTGTATGTATATGGCTTCAACAGAACGGATATCACTCTGTATGTATATGGCTTCAACAGAACGAATATCACTCTGTATGTATATGGCTAAAACAGTCAGGGGCAGTAACTCTAAATTCGGCGGTCAAACCGGGTAACCCCGACGATATGCGCATGTCCTCATTGTAGTAAAGCTGTGTGCCAAGTTTCATTGAAATCTGGTCTACAGTTTTCAAGAAATAGCGCGGAAACGAATATCACTCTGTATGTATATGGCTTAAACAGTCAGGGGCAGTAACTCTGAATTCGACAATCGAACCGGGTAACCCCGACGATATGCGCATGTCCTCATTGTAGTAAAGCTGTGTGCCAAGTTTCATTGAAATCCGGTTTATAGTTTTCAAGAAATAGCGAGGAAACGAATATCACTCTGTATGTATATGGCTAAAACAGTCAGGGGCAGTAACTCTAAATTCGGCGGTCGAACCGGGTAACCCCGACGATATGCGCATGTCCACTTTGTAGTGAAGCTGTGTGCCAAGTTTCATCGAAATCCGGTGTATAGTTTTCAAGAAATAGCGCGGAAACGAATATCACTGTATGTATATGGCTTAAACAGTCAGGGGCAGTAACTCTGAATTCCACGGTCGAACCGGGTAACCCCGACGATATGCGCATGTCCTCATTGTAGTAAAGCTGTGTGCCAAGTTTCATCGAAATCCGGTCTATGGTTTCCAAGAAATAGCGCGGAAACGAATATCACTGTATGTATATGGCTAAAACAGTCAGGGGCAGTAACTCTAAATTCGGCGGTCGAACCGGGTAACCCCGACGATATGCGCATGTCCACTTTGTAGTGAAGCTGTGTGCCAAGTTTCATCGAAATCCGGTCTACAGTTTTCAAGAAATAGCGCGGAAACGAATATCACTCTGTATGTATATGGCTTAAACAGTCAGGGGCAGTAACTCTAAATTCGGCGGTCGAACCGGGTAACCCCGACGATATGCGCATGTCCACTTTGTAGTGAAGCTGTGTGCCAAGTTTCATCGAAATCTGGTCTACAGTTTTCAAGAAATAGCGCGGAAACGAATATCACTCTGTATGTATATGGCTTAAACAGTCAGGGGCAGTAACTCTAAATTCGGCGGTCCAACCAGGTAACCCCGACGATATGCGCATGTCCTCTTTGTAGTGAAGCTGTGTGCCAAGTTTCATCGAAATCCGGTCTATAGTTTCCAAGAAATAGCGCGGAAACGAATATCACTCTGTATGTATATGGCTTAAACAATCAGGGGCAGTAACTCTGAATTCAATGGTCGAACCGGGTAACCCCGACGATATGCGCATGTCCTCATTGTAGTAAAGCTGTGTGCCAAGTTTCATCGAAATCCGGTCTATAGTTTCCAAGAAATAGCGCGGAAACGAATGTCGGACGGACGGACGGTCGGAAGGACGGACGGACATGGCAAAAACAATATCCCCCCCGAAAATTTTTTTCGGCGGGGGATAATTAAGAACCACCAAACAGTTAAGATCATATGGAGATAATGGGACTGCGGTTTAAAGTCTCATCTGAAAGACTGGAGTGGAATGGGGTTGAACCAGCGACTTGTGTTACAAGTCAGGCGTGTTACCACTGCAACAAATCCGCATCTATACCATAACAGAAACTTGCACGCAAAACAAATTCAACCCAAGAATTACGCTGTCTGACACCCGTTTGACTACAGTAGCTCTACTAATCATAAAACAGTCAAATTAAATTGGTATTCCGCCAAATAAAACAAAGTCACTGAAAGTTCTGAATGAGTTTATTGCTTTAGCATATAGACAGAAATGAATGATTAAAATATCTTTCATACAAGATACATACTACATCCTCCGGGTGAACTAGTCCGGGATACCCTGTTTAGCTCTTGGTGGACTATTCACTGACAATTTGCGATACCAAAGATCAGTCTGCACAGATATGCAGCTTGTTCTCAGCACAAACTGCCTGTCATCAAATTGCCTTGAATCGAGTTGCATGTCCATTTCGATGCTTTTCAACAAAAAACTCGTAACTGCAACTTGTTTTAAGCTGCAGTTATGAGGTTTTTGTTGAAAAGAGGCGATTTGTAAGCTTAAATTTTTCTCTGGCATAAACAATTTCTTAGACCTACCTCCAAATGCCAAATGATAATTTGTTTTGTAACAAACTTTGCATATCTTTCAACAAATTATTGTTAAGACAAAACTCAAATATCAACATGTTTTTTCAGTGTATCAAAAGTAGATCTACTACAAAATCATGGCTCCAGGACTAGATGATACAGGATAGCCAAATCATGAAATGTTTTTTTCCAGATGCAAAATATAATTTGTTGTTTCTCCAACCCTACTTTGTGGATACTCATTGGAATTGTCTCAAAGAGATGATTCCATTCCAATTGTCTCAAAAAGACGATTCAAATGAGTACCCACAAAATAGTTTGGAATTGAAATAAGTAAATTAGAGTTACTTTACTCATCTTTTCTGTTGTTTTGATGGCTGTTTACACAAGGGTATCCCTAGACAAGTATAAGTGCAGAAAAATATTGGCATGACCTTGACCTTTATGCAAGAATACATTAAAATATTACAAGAATGGCAGTGAATTTTGTGCTAAAAACAGAAAGGGTTTACCATTATGTATTAATAAACCATCTGTGTTGTTCGAAAATCTTGTAACTACAGCTTGATTCAAGCTGTAGTAACGAGATTTTTATAACAACACCTAAGACAAACTATTGTTTGTCTGTTGTCAGAATTTATGTCACAGTTAACTAGATAAAATCACTCCCTATTCATGTATACCTAAATAAGCTCAATAGAGCGTGATATTCATGCTAATAGACAGACTTCCTGTCACTATTTTTCTGCACGACCAGACGACTCGCTCTATAACAAAAGAAGGTACATGCCTATATATACAGAACATTATCACAAATACATAGTGTCTGGAATGTTGTAGATCCAACATTTCAAAAACTCTCACACTCATACGCTATCTCACAATTTACCCTTTGTGGTTGTGGTACAGTTTTTTATCAAAAGTTTTTTTTCTCCCTTTTTAAGCCAAATTTTCATAGCATTAAAAAGATTCAGAGTCCCAAATTAAGTGCTTCTTTAAAACTACTTTTGTCACTTTTTTGGCAAACCTTGACTCTAAACAGGTTAAAATTTAGCTTGGGCTAAAATAGTTGTTCAATAGTTCAATATTTAGCCTGGTTTGTATTTGAATTCAAACCATGTTTTACAGCATCCCTGGGTATTTTGACTTTTTATTAACAGACATTTGGTGTAAATACAAGTATATATATTTCAAATTTTCTTCAAAAAACAACTTTGAAAATATATTCAATAACAAAGTATCAATAACACTGCACAGGCAGTTAATTGGCAGTGGAATTATTTTTTGAATTTTTTTTCCAATTAAAAGGTCAATCAAATATCATAGATGTAGACCAGACTACACTTATATGCATGCCGATCTTTATCTATGCTGCTTGGTAGCAAATCTTGTAACATTCTAGCACATTCAACATACATTCATCATAACAATGTGAGCATTTTGGTTATGATGTATAATTAAAGAGACCGATACAAAATATTACATTCAATGGCAATTTATGATCATTAATGACACTAAATCTTAAGTAAAGTGAGTAAGACTGTACCAAGGGCTCAGTAGAAAACTGCTGTAAGTGCATACAAATATACATGCATTTACAACAATTTTGAACTAAGCCTGTAGAATGGATATGTGACCCATCACGCTAAAAGGGACCTTATCGGATGTTTGAAAAATATCGACCCTAGTCAGTATTTGCAGCCAGACTAGGGCCGACACTTTTCACTTTTATATAATTATCGAAATCAATAATGTTTTCCCTATCTTACTATATGTTCATTTTTTGCATATGGGATCTGGTTGACCTGTGCTGTTTTGGACAAGTCAGTCAAAATTTAGATTTTTTGAGTTCTGATAAAGTCCCTTTTAGCATGACGGGTCACATATTACAAGACTTTGCCTTACAAAAAGATCCTATATTATAGTTAATTTATCATCATATTGTTTGTGGGAGGCCAAAAAACTATTAACTACAACTTGCAAAAGCTGTAGTTACAAGTTTTTGTCCTCCTACTGACTATGTGTGTAATTCATTGTGATGTTTTTTCTCTAAAATCGTTCACTACAGTATTTCCACTTCTAAATTGGTCATTTAACCTTATGAGACAGTAATCAGTAATAATAAATGTGAACATTAATCCAAACAATCAAAATTTACTAGTATTCTTGGACATTTCATATTCAAAAGTTTAACCCTTCCCCCAAACAACAACTTTTTAGACCGGTCTAATTTAACCCTTTCCCAAACAACACCTGGTTTTGACGTGCCTAATAGAAAAGGCTTGAGAAAACATTGAAACAAAAGAAGAAACTGCTGATAACCAGCAGTTTCTCCTCTTGTCTCAATATTTTCTCTGCCATATTTTACACAAATTTTATCTTAAATAGTCATTTGTGTCAGTTTTTGAAGTGGATCACCCTAAAATTTTGTTGTTTGGGAAAGAGTTAATTGCTGTTGCAGACAACAAAATGAAAGTTGATAAACAATAGGATTTGTGTACAGAAGAGTGCAGAAATTATTGAGGCTAAAAGAGGACATGTATAGTTATCAGCATTTTCATCTTATGTCTCAATGTTTTCCAAAGTTTATTGTATTTGAAATGTCAGTACCAGCTGTTTCCTAGTTTGGGAAAGGGTCAAGATGAGCCCTATCTCCATGATACACCATCTTTTTATCTACGCCAATTTTAGACAATATTCCATCCATGAGAAACAGATTTGTTGACGACTAAAGCTATTTCAATATATACAGACCTTTAAAAGAAAAGGAAATACAAATACTAGCTACTTATGTATACTTGTTCATAATTAATATAATTGATTCTCATGAAGACACTGGGTGTAAACATGGAAGAAAAGGTCCATGTTGATCAAAATCATTGTTCCCAGCCCCAATGCATTAAAAGTGAGATATGTTTGGGAAAGTGCTAATACTGAACCCTTTCTTCCGCAGTTACACTCAGTAAACACACATATATCGTCACTTTTCATGGAAAACCTTGTAACTGCAGCTTAAACAAGCTGCAGTTACAGTTTAATCCCATTTGGTCTACTCCCAATTCGTCTACTCGCAATTTGTCTACTATTTTGGACATAATTCCCATTTCGTCAACTTTTCTACACTATGTAAATCAATATGATATTTTATGATTTTTATTAAACTGTTTGCTTTTTTATTTCATTCCTGAATATATTGACTTCATTTTTTTTTATCTTAAAACAAAAATAATGTTGTTTATTGATGATTTGACAACATGGAAGTAGACAAATTGGGACTCAAGGCACTAAAATAACAGTAGACAAAATGGGAGTAGACCAATTGGGATGTTACTGAAGTTACAATGTTTTCTATGAAAAGCAGTGATACACAAAGTCAGTCATATATTCTGACCTTATCAATGCCCATATGCTTTGGTTGTCACGTAGGAAGCTTTTTTTATAATTTTTTTTTTCAGTTGTAGAATAGATTCTGCTTTTAAAGAAAAACATTCTCATAATCCTAATTCTTTTACTAAAGTCAGAAATGCAATAGTATACATATTCGTACATCAGTACACATCAAAATATAATAATAATATGATTTCTTGTTTTGTAAATTGAATTTTGACAAGTCATGAATATAAATGGAAATGAGATGTTGGGATAGGGAAATAAGGCCCAATGGCTTTTGTGACCAGCATGGATTCAGATTGGCAAGTACCTAATGCAGTCTGATCAGGATCCAAACTGTTGCCTCAGTTTACAAAGAATGACTTTACTTTGAGGGATACTAACTTAAACTATGGTCAACATTTCATCTCAAATGCCATAAGGCCATTTCTCTAAATCCCTACCCAAATGTAATCAGATTTTGAAGTCTCCCACACGGTAAGAGACTAGACAGTGGAAGATGAATTTTGATTTTCACTTGTACATATATAGGAGAGCCCCCGACATAATGATAAACCTGAAAAGCTTCAACTAATCAAGCATCCAAGAAAAGCAGTCTGTACAAAAAAATATATGATTATTCAAGCTTGGATCAAGAAAAGGGGCCTTTATGGCATTAACCCATTACCAGGCGTATTTTTTTTTTACTATTCCAAAACTCAAAGATGATGCAGGCAACAATTTCAAGCGAATATAATTTTATATTTTTTGGACTTTTGGGGTTGAAAACATTGAGGAAATTAAGAAATTGCTTGTCACAAGCAATTTCTTCATTTCCCATGATGTTTTCCAAAGGCTTTATCTTGTGAGTCGCCAAAAGGTGTCACTGTGTGGTAATGGGTAAAAACTTAAAAGACTTCAAGACCAATATGGTTCCAGATCAGTCTATTCATATAACACACATTCTAATCAGCCAGCAATGAAGCTGCAGTCTGATAATTTCTTCAAGTAATGGAAAAGTTATATGAGAACACAACAGATCTCCATCAGAACATGTGTATGCCCAGGTTGATCTAGATCTATGTGGTAACCCATTACCACTCATTGACTCTTTTTTATCCCCCCCCCCCCCAAATAAAATATAGAAACTTAGGAAAACATTGTAGAAAATGAAGAAATTGCTTGTCACAAGCAATTTCTTCATTTCCCACAATATTTTCTACCACGAAAGTTGTAAATATTCAAAATCAATCAAATTGAAAATGTTGTCTGAAACTTTCTTCAAATTGGACAAGTTTCAAATTTTGCCATCTGGTAATGCGTTAAGCCATAAGTGCTCCTATTCAGGATCCAAGCTGATGGATTGACATGGAAGCTTGCTACATGCATAATTCTGAAGCAGGAAGACTTTATTTACAATACTAGTTAAAAATTGTTGTAATACGCCAAACAATCAAACACAGGCATCAACATTTACTGCCGCCAATCCAATATCATCTCTCTCCCAATGTATGGAATTCTTATAATGCCTTAACACTATAAGAATTGAGAGAGAACAAGATGTGTTTATGAAACACCAAATATGTTTCAAATCTTTCTATACACGGACATATATGTCCGAATAAGTTTTAACAATATGAAAAGTGATTTTTCAAGCAATCAGCAGTCTCAATGATATAAATCAACAAGAGCTGTCCGAAGACAGCGCGCTCGACTTTCTAAGTTGCTTAGTATAAAGGGGGCATAACTCCAAATATAGTGGAGCCAGGGTCATGGGCCCTAATAGTAAGGTAGAGGGTGTGATGGTGAATATAAGTATTCCAAGTTTGGGTTGAATCCCTTTGATAGTATGGAAGTAATTGATGATTGAAAAAACTTTAACCTTTGTTGCAACGCCTACGCCAACGCCAACGCCCGGGTGACAGTATAAGCTCTCATTTTCTTCGAAAAGACGAGCTAAAAATTGGGAAACTTATTGTTAAGTTTCATTCCATATCCATTGATAACAGTTGATATTAAAAAAACTTATTTTTCAATTTTCATGCATATGCATAAAACACACTTTGACAAATTTAAAGATTGGACTATGAAGCCTTAACTGCAAACAAAATATACTACAATAACACTATGCATACAAAAATAAATTAACAAAGAGTTACATATATAGATAATACTACATGGTTGTCATAAGACAACTTATACGAAACCAGCTGAAATTTGACCTTCAAATGTGACCTTGGCATTGACATCACATAAAAATATAGAAGTTTTACTCCATAAGAATTCACTGTCAGGTATGATTTAACTATGCAGATAAAATATATAAAGAGCACTTCTAATAATAAATTAGAAATGCTTGTAGAACCCCAACATGTAAAATAAACTTTTGATCCAGCCAAAAAAAAGCATAAACATCTAATGGTCATAATTAAAGCACTCTATTCTAGCAAGCTCTATGCAAATAATAATTCTAGCACTACTTAAAAGATTATGGACATTTTGAGCCAAATGGTCCTGAATTTACATGACAATGGGCTGAATTCACCTATCTTCCAGTTTTCTATGGTTTAAGTGAATTTGGCCACCGAATTTCATTCAAACAATAACAACAACAACAACAACACTTCACTAGAACATTTACACACATTCATTAACATATCATTTATTAACCCATTACCACACAGTGGTGAGCTTTTTGACACTCAAGAAACATGCATGGGAAAACATTGTGGAAAATGAAGAAATTGCTTGTGACAAGCGATTTCTTCATTTCCCATAACGTTTTCTACCCAAAAAGACAAAAAAATGTAAAATTTTATAAACTTAACAATTATCGTCTGCATGATCTATGAATTTGGACAAACGTAAAATTTTGTTGTCTGTTAATGGGTTAAAGTAATCAAATATTTACACTATCTACGTATTGCATATTTGGCATGATTTTTGTACATTATAATGAAGAATAAATGACTAAAACTGAAAGAAATACAATCGATATAGCTTGATACATGACAGGTAGTGATAAATATTTTTGTTCATTATTGTTTATTAAGGTAGACGGACTGTAATACATTTTTTATCATGATCCAGCAGATGACTATCAAAATTTCATCATTTAATATTACAAAGAATTCGAATATATATTTGGTTTCACAAGAAAATCAATCATCTCATAGATGTTGATTCATGAAAATGAATCAACATTGTGAATCAACATGTATTAGATAATTTATTTCGCCGTGAAGTTTCATAAATCACCAGACAGACTAAAAATTTTCCTCTGTTTCTACTACCTTAAAATAAAGTTATAATGAACTATAAATTGTATTACAATGGTATATTAACCCTTTCCCAAAAAGACCTTGTTTTGGCGTCCCAAATGGAAGAGGCTTGGCAAAACATTGAAACAAGAGGACCATGATGGTCCTAAATCGCTCACCTGAATCAAGATGACAAGAGTGATAATGGCAATTTTGTCAAATTCAAAGGCATGAAACTTATAAGGACTTTCTGTTTAGAAACAATTAAGAAATAATTTTGTTCCAATCGATCCTGTAAGGTTGGGTATGAATTAGCACAATTGTTGAGTTAGTTAATTTTCAACAATTATTTCATGATTTTGCAATATACAACATAGGGCTAATTTTCAAAGCATACTGATCTGTTAGAGATTGATCATTTATGATAGGCTCAATTAACAAGATTTTGTCTGTGATTGATAGAATATAGTGAAAGATTACCATCTGATAAGCTAAAGCTAATCCCTTATTTGTTTACATAAGATAAACATGGGGCCAGCCTGAGAGCAACAGATAAGGGAAATAGAAAATTGGGCACAATGGTTTATTTTTAAAGAATTTTCTTATGATTTCTTTAAGTCTGATAAGCCCTTCCTCCCTGCCATGCCCACATTTTTTGACCAATGGAAAAATTTGTGAACACATTTTGCAAAGAGTAACTCAAGGAACATTCCAGTAAAGTCTGGTTCAATTGGGCACAATGGTTGATTTTTAAAGAATTTTCTTATGATTTCTTTAAGTCTGATAAGCCCCTTCCTCCCTGGCACACCCACATTTTTTGACAAATCAAAAATCCGCGAAAAAGTTTTGAGAAGGGTCACTCAAGGAAGTCTGCTTCAATTGGGCACAATGGTTGATTTTTAAAGAATTTTCTTATGATTTCTCTAAGTCTAATAAACCCCTTTCTCCCTGCCACAGTCACAGTTTTTTACAAATGAAATCAAAGTACTGAAAGTACTGTTGGGAAGCAAATTTGTTAATAATGTACAATGTAGGCCTATCCAGAAGTAGATTACTTTGATTAGATACTTTGATTATCCATTTGAATACCTTGAATACTTTGATTCCATGCTGGTGATGTTGAATCTATTTTTAGCACAAGTTGACAACCTTTATGTGTATACTAGTACTAACCAATCAATGGACGCGGTTTGCCAGGTACTACCAGTTGTAAATACATAGTATACACGCTACGGTTTATCAGTGTGTAAATTGTCTATTTATAGCTTTGAGCCTTTGAATATATTTCATAGTTCAGTAAACTTGACTGACCCTGATTTACAAGGAAGATCATTGGACTGATCTTTGAACCATAATAAAGCAAATTACTACGTCGGTCTTTTCTTCGCTTAAAGACATGATTAATACAATGTTTCACTTTCAGTCACACTATTCAATATCTACATGTATAACTTCAGAGTTACATATGAACATTCGAATGACTGTTACCTCATTAATTTTTGCTTTTGATAGAACTATTAATAGTGAGGAGGACCGGAAGATGTTGTGTGGTATGCAGAGAATGTTAAAGTGCAGAGAAGCACGGCTGCAAAGAAAAGCAAATTTTCCAAATTTGCTTCCCAAAAAACTGTGAACAAATTTTGAAAACAGAGACTCAAAGAACATTCCTGCAAAGTCTGCTTAAAATTGGCCCATTGGTTGATTTTTAAAGAATTTTCTTATGATTTCTCCAAGTCTGATAAGCCCCTTTCTCCCTGCCAGGCCGCAATTTTTTACAAATAAAAAGATTTGTGGTCAAATTTTGAAAAGAATGACTCAAGGCACATTCCTGCAAGGTCTGGTTCAAATTGGCCCAATGGTTGATTTTTAAAGAATTTTCTTATTATTTCTCTAAGTCTAATAAGCCCCTTTATCCCTGCCACGGCCATGTTTTTTTTTTTTCAAATGTAAAATTTCTGAACAAATTTTGAAAAGAATGGCTTAAGGCACATTCCTGCCAAGTATGGTTCAAATTGGCCCAATGGTTGATTTTTAAAGAATTTTCTTATGATTTCTTCAAGTCTGATAAGCCCCTTTTTCCCTGCCACAGCCACAATTTTTGACAAATGAAAAAAATTGTGAACAAATTTTGACAAGAATGACTCAAGGCACATTCCTGCAAAGTATGGTTCAAATTGGCCCAATGGTTGATTTTTAAAGAATTTTCTAATGATTTCTCTAAGTCTAATAAGCCCCTTTCTCCCTGCCACGGCCACATTTTTTGACAAATATAAAAATTTGTGAACAAATTTTGAAAAGGGTGACTCAAGGAATATTCCTGTCGAGTTTGGTTCAATTGGGCCCAATGGTTGATTTTTAAAGAATTTTCTTATGATTTCTAGTCTGATAAGCCCCTTTCTGCCTGCCACGCCCACATTTTTTGACAAATCAAAAATTCACGAACAAATTTTGAAAAGTATCACACAAGGAACATTCCTGCCAAGTTTGGTCAAAATTGGTCCAATGGTTTAGGAGGAGAAGATGTTGAAAGAAATTGTGAACGGACGGACGGACGGACGGACAGATGGACGGACAGACGGACGGACGACGGACAAAGAGCGACCACAATAGCTCACCTTGAGCACTTTGTGCTAAGGTGAGCTAACAAAAGAAGAAACTGCTGATAACCAGCAGTTTCTCCATTTGTCTCAATACTTTCTGAGCTATATTCTACACAAATTCTATCTTTAACAAAATCAATATTGTCGTCTGCAGCAGCTTTTGAATAGGACCACCCTAAAAAATTGTCGTTTGAGAAAGGGTAAAATTACTGACCAATAACATGACATTTCAGCACTTCAAGAGACTAGACTTACAATTCATATACAATCAAAGCCCAGAGCTACAGATAAGAGATGAAAAGTTTTTAAAAAAAGATTGTCTGTGTTTCAAAATTTCAAATGAGCACCCAAAACATAAGTTGGATTTGAAATAGTAATTTTAGAATGATTTTACCCCTCTTATCAGTTGCTTTGTAAGACATAGGCTAAGTAGAGTTTAACCCTTTCCCAAACAAGACCTGGTTTTGACGTCCCTCATAGAAAATGCTTGGGAAAACATTGAAACAAAAGAAGAAACTGCTGTTAAACCAGCAGTTTCTCCTTTTGTCTCAATATTTTCTATGTCATTTTTTACACAAATTTTATCTCTAATAACTTCCATTTTGTCATTGGTGGCAGTTTTTGAAGTGGATCGCCCTAAAACTTGCTGTTTGGGAAAGGGTTAAGAAATGATTACAGAGTGAAAGGAAGCAATGAAAGCCAACAAGTTGGACCCATTTTCTATAAAAAAGATTCTATTCATAGGCATCCCATGCACTTTATCGGAGTTGTCATCTAAAGCAGCTTTTATATGGAAGCAGCCTGAAGCTTTGCCATCTCGGAAATGGTCAACCCTTTCCAAAAACAGTGAAAGAAAAGAAGAAAATGCTGAATAGATGAATTTAGTTCTTAATAGCATGCTTCATTGTCTGCAACTCCTTTCACTTGGAAAAAGCCATTTTGGAAAGAGTTAACCCATCCATCCCATGCTTCAGCCCTTATTCCTGACAATCTTGGAACTCCTGTGACTCTCTGTTATCTTCTGTATTATCTTCTGTTGTCTGCTGGTCGTCAGCTTCTCCTTCTTCTGAAGTGACTTCTAGATCTTCTACCCGCTTCTCCAGAGCTGCTATAGTCTTGTCCTGTCTCTTTATGATTGTCTTTAGATCAGCTATATCTTTAAGTATCTTCTCAGCATCAAAACCCTGTAGAGACAAGAACATATTATTAATGTAAGTCGATACTGACTGTGGGGCCGTCAAAATACATCAACATTATTAACCCATTACCAAAGGACAAAATTTTAGGGCGGTCCAAATTGAAAGGTCCTGCAGACGACAATTTCAAGTAAATGGAATTTTTAGGCCTTTTTGGGTGGAAAACATTGTGGGAAATGAAGAAATTGCTTGTCACAAGCAATTTCTTCATTTTCCACGATGTTTTCCGTGGCCATTATATTCTGGAGAGTCAAAGAGTCATTGTGTGGTAATGGGTTAATACAATAAATTTTGGGGGTAGCCAAAGTACCAAATTCAAAGTTGTTGCAGATAGCAATCAGGATATCTGAACATCATAGCATGGAAGTAATTGAGGGAAAAGAAGAAAATGTTGGTTTCTCCTTTTTCCTTAATGCTTTCGAGAACCTTTTCTAATAAAGATGCCAAAATCAAGAACTAGTATGAGAAAGGATTAAGACCAGAACTAGCAGTAAATTGTTCAGGTTGATGTTAGAATTGCAAAACCTATGAGAGGACAGCCTAGATCTTGATAACACAGTATGCTGACATAATGGTCTCAAAATTTATCAATAATCTTGCATGGTGATCTAGGCACATTGGGATCTAAGCAATTTTTACAAAAAGGTACTGTTTAAAATCAAGGCACAAAATGAAGTTATGCTAGTTGAAGGTCATTTTTTTTTGTAAATGAATCACGAGGAAAAACATAGTAATCTAAATAAACATAGAAAAACACGTCTTAACATAACTATATTTTGATCAAGTAATATCACACATCTTCATAAATCACTTAATTAAATGTCAAAGAACAAATATATTGATAAATTGTGAAGAATAGCCATTATTTCTTAACACTTTCCAAAATGGAAGAAATTTGGACTGATCCAATTCTAAAGCTGCAACAGATGACAAAATGCATGTTAAAAATGATTCATGTGCAATAAAGAACAAACTAGAAATCTATCACTGAAGGTGATAAAAATACCCCCGCCACCACCTTTGTTCGGACAAGTGTTTTTGTTGATTTAGGAGCCATACTCAGAAATTGTCAATCCGATCTTATTGAAATTTGGTCCAATCAGGGGCCATAACTCAGAAAGTATCGGTCTGATTTCCATAAATTTTGCATCTTGCATATAAACAGGTCCTAATGCATACCTGTGCCAAATATGAAGCAAATTGTTCATTAACTGTAGGAGGAATTGTCCGGACAAGCATTTTTGTCAAATCAGGGGCCATAACTCAGAAAGTGTCAGTCTGATTTTCGTGAAATGCGCATCTTGCACATGTACAGAAGTTAATGCACACCTGTGCCAAGTATGAAGCAAATCAGATAGTAACTAAAGGAGGACTTGTCCGGACAAGCATTTTTTGGTAAAATCAAGGGCCATAACTGAAAAAGTAATGGTCAGATTTTCCTGAAATGTGTGTCTTGCACATCTACAGGTCCTTATGCAGACATGTGCCAAGTATGAAGCAAATCGGACAGTAACTGTAGGAGGAGTTGGCCGGACAAGCATTTTTGGGTCAAATCAGGGGCCATAACTCAAAAAGTATCGGTCCGATTTCCAAGAAATTTGCATCTTGCACATCTACAGGTCACAATGAACACTTATGCCAAGTATGAACTAAATCGGTCCACATGTGTAGGAGGAGTTATCCGGACAAGCATTTTTTGGTCAAATCAGGGGCCATAACTCAGAAATTATCGGTGCGATTTTCGTGAAATTTGCGTCTTGCACATCTACAGGTCCTAATGCACACCTGTGCCAAGTATGAAACAAATCGGATAGTAACTGTAGAAGAAGTTGGCCGGACAAGCATTTTTGGGTCAAATCAGGGGCCATAACTCAAAAAGTATCGGTCCGATTTCCGTGAAATTTGCGTCTTGCTCATCTACAGGTCACAATGAACACTTGTGCCAAGTATGAACTAAATCGGCCACAAGTGTAGGAGGAGTTATCCGGACAAGCACTGTTTGGTCAAATCAGGGGCCATAACTCAGAAATTATCGGTGCGATTTTCGTGAAATTTGCGTCTTGCACATCTACAGGTCCTAATGCACACCTGTGCCAAGTATGAAGCAAATCGGACAGTAACTGTAGGAGGAGTTGGCCGGACAAGCATTTATGGGTCAAATCAGGGGCCATAGCTCAAAAAGTATCGGTCCGATTTCCGTGAAATTTGCGTCTTGCACATCTACAGGTCACAATGAACACTTGTGCCAAGTATGAAATAAATCGGTCAACAAGTGTAGGAGGAGTTGTCCGGACAAAGTTTTGGAGACAGACCAACCATCCAACCAACCATCCAACCATCCAACCAACCACTGGACCGACAGGTTGATTCCAGTATACCCCCTCTAAACTTCGTTTGCGGGGGTATAAAAATATTGAGGCAAAAGGAGAAGTTGCTAATTAACAGCATTTTCCTCTTTTGCCTCAAGGTTTTCCTTAGCCTATGGACATTAAACCTTGTCTTGTTTTGGAAAGCACCGATTGAAAGGCAATTTGCGGTTAGAGAGAGTCTATCATTAAAATACTATCTTGTTAGAATAAGCAGCAGTTGACTTAAAATTTATAACATAATTTTCTTCCAAACCAAAATTCTAATAGAAACCCAACAGTAAACCCATTTTCCTGTCTAAGAAAGAATCCTTCACCTTCTATGGATACAAATAAAACAAACATCAAAACAGAAAATTAGACTAATTAAGGACACAAGTAAAGACCAACAGCCAGAATAATTATTCTGCATGACAGAGTAAACATTTAATCTTATTATAAAATATATAGCAAAACTTATAGGTATAATGATTAATGCAATTGTGAAATATGGTCATATCTTCCTGTTTATTTTAAAACTGGTTCATGCATTAAGTTTTGCTAAAGTCACACACCCAATCTGGAATGGACAGACCAAAAGACAATACAAAATAAATGACCAAGTGCTTGTACACTGAATGACTAGATATTTCAAATAACTTGTGTACAATTCAAACAATATAAGGTCATCCAACTTTTGAACCCTTCGTTTATTAAATAGACTTTCTTTATTAACAGAAATCTATCTAATTAACTATATATTTCCTTAATATCATACAAATGTACCATGTTAATAGAGTTTTGGTATGTTTTTCCAATTTTGATTTACCAAAGAAAATTTATTTATATGGTCTCAAATTAGGGTTACCCGTTGCCGTACTTATCCCAGAAAATCCTTCACATAAAATGTGTGCATTGCTAAACATGGACAACCTTCAAGGTCCTGCGTAATGCTCCCCATCCCCCATCCCCTTTAGTCTGCAAAACAAGAGGACCCTGAGGGCCCTAAATCGCTCACCTGAGTAATGTTTTAATAATGCCAAATAACTTTGCATATGTTACGCATTGTGGTCCCAGAGAAGAATTTGGCCACATAGTTTAGGAGGAGATGTTGTTTACAGTAATTGATGAGCTTTGTGACATTTCCCATTTTCTGATGCCACAGCAACCAAAGTTTTTCATGGATTTCAATTCTTTTAGCAATTTTCATAAGGGACCACCCAAAGAACATTTCTGCCAAGTTTGGTTGATTTTAACCCAGAAGTTAAGGAGGAGATGTCGTTTAAAGTAATTGTTAAGTTTTTGTGAAATTTTCCATTTTCCGATGCCACGGCAACCAGAGTTTTTCATAGATTTCAATTCTTTTAGCAATTTTTATAAGGGACCACCCAAGGAACATTTCTGCCAAGTTTGGTTATTTTAAAGAAATTGTTGAATTTTTGTGAAATTTCCCATTTTCCGATGCCACGGCAACCAGAGTTTTTCATCGATTTCAATTCTTTTAGCAGATTTTATAAGGGACTACCCAATGAACATTTCTGCCAAGTTTGGTTGATTTTGACTTAGAAGTTAAGGAGGAGATGTCGTGTAAAGAAATTGTTGATTTTTTGTGAAATTTCCCATTTTCTGATGCCACGGCAATCAGAGTTTTTCATGGATTTCAATTCTTTTAGCAATTTTAATAAGTGACAACCCAAGGAACACTTCTGCCAAGTTTGATTGATTTTGACCCAGTAGTTTAGGAGGAGATGTCGTTTAAAGAAATTGTTGAGCTTTTGTGAAATTTCCCATTTTCCGATGCCACGGCAACCAGAGTTTTTCATCGATTGAATTTTTTTTAAGCAATTTTTATAAGGGACTATCCAAGGAACATTTCTGCCAAGTATGGTTGATTTTGACCCAGAAGTTAAGGAGAAGATGTCGTGTAAAGAAATTGTTGAATTTTGGTGAAATTTCCCATTTTCCGATGCCACGGCAACCAGAGTTTTTCATCGATTTCAATTCTTTTAGCAATTATTATAAGGGACCACCCAAGGAACACTTCTGCCAAGTTTGGTTGATTTTGACCCAGAAGTTAAGTAGGAGATGTCGTTTAAAGAAATTTTTGACCTTTTGTGAAATTTCCCATTTTCGGATGCCACGGCAACCAGAGTTTTTCATGGATTTCAATTCTTTTAGCAATTTTTATAAGGGACCACCCAAGGAACACTTCTGCCAAGTTTGGTTGATTTTGACCCAGAAGTTAAGGAGGAGATGTCGTTTAAAGAAATTTTTGAGCTTTTGTGAAATTTCCCATTTTCCGATGCCACAGCAACCAGAGTTTTTCATCGATTTCAATTCTTTTAGCAATTTTATAAGGGACCACCCAAGGAACACTTCTGCCAAGTTTGGTTGATTTTGACCCAGAAGTTAAGGAGGAGATGTCGTTTAAAGAAATTTTTGAGCTTTTGTGAAATTTCCCATTTTCCGATGCCACGGCAACCAGAGTTTTTCATGGATTTCAATTCTTTTAGCAATTTTTATAAGGGACCACCCAAGGAACACTTCTGCCAAGTTTGGTTGATTTTGACCGAGAAGTTTAGGAGGAGATGTCGTTTAAAGAAATTTTTGAGCTTTTGTGAAATTTCCCATTTTCCGATGCCACGGCAACCAGAGTTTTTCATCGATTTCAATTCTTTTAGCAATTTTTATAAGGGACCACCTAAGGAACATTTCTGCCAAGTTTGGTTGATCTTGACCCAGTAGTTTAGGAGGAGATGTCATTTAAAGAAATTGTTGAGCTTTTGTGAAATTTCCCATTTTCCGATGCCACGGCAACCAGAGTTTTTCATGGATTTCAATTCTTTTAGCAATTTTTATAAGGGACCACCCAAGGAACACTTCTGCCAAGTTTGGTTGATTTTGACCGAGAAGTTTAGGAGGAGATGTCGTTTAAAGAAATTTTTGAGCTTTTGTGAAATTTCCCATTTTCCGATGCCACGGCAACCAGAGTTTTTCATCGATTTCAATTCTTTTAGCAATTTTTATAAGGGACCACCTAAGGAACATTTCTGCCAAGTTTGGTTGATCTTGACCCAGTAGTTTAGGAGGAGATGTCATTTAAAGAAATTGTTGAGCTTTTGTGAAATTTCCCATTTTCCGATGCCACGGCAACCAGAGTTTTTCATGGATTTCAATTCTTTTAGCAATTTTCATAAGGGACCACCCAAGGAACATTTCTGCTAAGTTTGGTTGATTTTGACCCAGTAGTTTAGGAGGAGATGTCGTTTAAAGAAATTGTTGACGCCGTGACGGACAGACGGACAGACGGACAGACGGACGCCGGACATTGATAGATCACAATACCTCACCTTGAGCACTTCGTGCTCAGGTGAGCTAAAAAGCTTAAAAGGTTTTAACATCATTTCTTTAACACTCAATATGACAATATAGCAGGATTTAGATAAAGTCAGAAAAAGAAATTGATTTATCAAATTTATGGATTTTATGTTTTAGGCAGAAATATTTAAACTTTTTACTGCTCAAACTGCAATTAGGTAATGGTTGATATATTTTCAATAGCCACTAGATCTTTAGATTTGGTTATTCTTGATAACACAAACACCATAGTCATAATATAAAGATGTTTTTTTGCATTGAATCCCTTACTTCCATGACACTACATATTAAGGTTTACAGACCCTGAAAAAATCTACACTTTCTAGCCATATAGAATGCATCAAATTACACACACTTGTAAATACACTTCAAATAAGTTGATTCACCGTGCCAGATTTCAAGATTATGCTTCAAGAAGAAAATAATTTACAAATATTATTTCACTCTTTATTCATATGCAAGGGAGGTAATTTGAAACATTTTTGTCAAATATTTGCATAAGTATGCATTAATTAAAAAATCTAAACCGTTCAAAATTCTTATGTTTTTATTTGGAATAGAAATGTACCACAGTTTAGGAATTATTGGCAATTTTCAAATTTCGCATCTGGGTCTTTGGTGCTTTTGGGGGGTTGGATACCTTAATATGGCAAAACTCTGACAGAGTGGGCAAGATTGGATATAGAGGAACATTCTGTAAAAAATTTCATCCTAATCTGTCTTTAAACATTGAAGTGACATTGAAGTGACCCTTACAAAATGTGGATGTACATACTGACATATGTGGCTGGGGACAGACAGCTAACATGATACCAATATAATACATTTACATTGGTCTCTCTGAAATGTTGTTGTGTGAGAAAGTGTTAAAAATGACCATAACACAATAATTGATAATGTTAATATCCTCATCCTTAAAGTTCAATTACAGGAAATAACAGAAATCTCCATAGTAACCAAACACATGTATAATTACATGTATTTTGAGGTAAATGAGAAGGAGAGAAATATGGTGATGGAATATGAAACTTATTGGCAAAATTATACTTATGTGTACCGGTATATATCAATAATTATAAAACAGTAGAAAATATTTGGTTTTTTCCATCTCTGTGAGCATAATGCTATGTGGACAAACACAAGTCAGCAAACATAGATAAATCTAAATAATCCTAAAAGATTATTAGATTTGATAAATATATTTAAAAAAATATCTATCTGTGAATGGCGATGACAACAAAGACAACTACAACAACAACAACAACAAGGAACAAGAACTAAGTTAACCCATAACAGTTAAACTGCACAACAAATTTTAGACTGGTCCAAATTAAAAAGTTCAAGTTGATAGAAATCATATTTTTTTCAGTCTTTATGGGAAGAAAATATTCATGGAAAATGAAGAAATTGATTGCCATAAGCATTTTTTCATTTGAAACAATGTTTTCCTAATCCTTGTATCTTGTGAGGCATCAAAAAGCATCATTATGAGGAAATGGGTTGAATAACAAAACTCTAATTTATCCAACTAACCTTCCCAGTAAATTTTAATTTGATGGAAAACTTGACATTTTATACAATTAATTTTGCATCTATCCTTTGGCATATTGACAACAATTATATGCAATTGTATGAGACTTAAACTTTAAGTTAGGACAGAGACAATACTAGAAGAATGTATCAAATAATAGATTCAGTCTTTGTGTTCATCTAGTTTTTTTTTTCAAAACTTTTTTTTTCATTTTGTTTTACAACAACATGTTAGGAAAAGATTGTATTTAATAAAATATATTCTTCTGAATTATAATTACTTATTATATGAGCCTCCCAAATGCCTCTAAAATCCCTCAAATGGAATTCCAGGGACTGGTATTCACCAAACAGTCTAACTCTAAGTCTTACCTTTAACCCTTTCCCAAACGAAAAAAGTTTAGGGTGATCCACTTCAAAAACTACCACAAATGTCAAAACGGATGTTAATAAAGATACGATTTATGTAAAATATGGCACAGAAAATATTGAGACAAAAGGAGAAACTGCTGGTTATCAGCAGTTTCTTCTTTTGTTTCAATGTTTTCCCAAGCCTTTTCTATTAGGGACGTCAAAACCAGGTCTTGTTTGGGAAAGGATTAAAAGTACACATCAATCCATCTGATTGGCTGTGACATATGTCTTGTCCAATCAGATGACTTGTAATGTAATTCTGCTTTAGACAATCAATATAGAAATGTTGGTGAATACAGCCTCTGAAATAGGAGCATAATAAGGAGGGAGTGTTTTATGCTAATCTTTAAATTCCTGTCAAATCGATGACACTGAAAACATTATTTACCTTAAGAGAGACCAGTAAAGATTCGGTATCATAGATTTTTGAAAGAATCAGCTATATGTTGAAATGACAATGTAATTGCTTTGCCTGTAGTCATTTGTGATAAATGCTTTTTTCCCTACAAAAAAAAAATGTTGAAATAATTCAAAGAGTTATTTGTAAACTCCTCTTCCCCATCCTTCCCTATCCTTCAGAGTGTGCATGGTTTCTTATCTGTAATGGTAAAGTGCTATGTGCCTTGTTTATCATGGGAAAGTGGTGATGGGGCGCTTCTCATAACAAGAGGGCCAGAATGGCCCTATATCGCTCACCTGAAAGAAGTTTGTGATACACCCACTTTTTTTTACAAATCAAAAATTTGTGAACAAACTTTGAAAATGGTCACTCAAGGAACATTGTTGCAAAGTTTGGTTCAAATTGGCCCAATGATTCATTTTTAAAGAGTTTTCGTATGATTTCTCTAAGTCTGATAACACTGCCCTTCCACACCCACATTTTTAGATGACAAAGAAAATTTGTGTACGCATTTTTAAAAGTCACTCAAGGAAAATTCTTGCTAAGTTTCGTTCAAATTGGCCCAATGTGTTTTTTAAAGAAT
Source organism: Fragum sueziense (assembly GCA_963680895.1). Lineage (NCBI taxonomy): Eukaryota > Metazoa > Mollusca > Bivalvia > Cardiida > Cardiidae > Fragum > Fragum sueziense. The sequence continues at coordinate 44,011,763 of OY804603.1, forward strand.
TTTCTTAGGGTGTCTCTAACTTCAATAGGCCACGCCCGCTTTATCTGACGAATCAAAATCCGCAAACAAATTTTAAAAAGAGTCACCCAAAGAATAATTCTGTTAAGTTTGGTTCAAATTGGGCCAACGGTTGATTTTTGAAGAATTTTCTTAGGATTTCTCCAAGTCAGAGAAGCCATGTCCTGCCACGCCCACTTTTTCTGACAAATCATAAATTTGCGAACAAGTTTTGAAAAGAGTCACCCAGGGAACATTACTGCCAAGTTTGTTTCAAAGTGGCCCAATGGTTGATTTTTAAGGAATTTTCTTAGAATTTCTCCAAGTCCAAAAAGTCACGCCCTGCCATGCCCACTTTTCCTGACAAATCAAAAATTCACCAACAAATTTTGAAGAGTGTCACCCAAGGAATATTTCTGCCAAGTTTGGTTCAAATTGGGCCAATAGTTGATTTTTAAAGAATTTTCTTAGCATTTCTCTAAGTCCGATAAGCCACGCCCTGCCATGCCCACTTTTCCTGACAAATCAAAAATTCACCAAAAAATTTTGAAGAGTGTCACCCAAGGAACATTTCTGCCAAGTTTGGTTCAAATTGGGCCAATGGTTGATTTTTAAAGAATTTTCTTAGGATTTCTCTAAGTCTGATAAACCACGCCCTGCCACGCCCACATTTTTTGACGAATCAAAAATCCGCAAACATGTTTTGAAAGGGTCACCCAAGGAACATTTCTGCCAAGTTTGGTTCATATTGGGCCAATGGTTGATTTTTAAAGAATTTTCTTAGGATTTCTCTAAGTCCGATAAGCCACGCCCTGCCACGCCCACTTTTTTTTGACGAATCAAGAATTTGCGAACAATTTTTGAAAAGGGTCACCCAAGGAACATTTCTGCCAAGTTAGGTTTAAATTGGCCCACTGATTGATTTTTAAAGAATTGTCTTAGGATTTCTCTAAGTCTGATAAGCCACGCCCTGCCACGCCCACATTTTTTGACGAATCAAAAATCCGCGAACAAGTTTTGAAAAGGGTCACCCAAGGAACATTCCTGCCAAGATTGGTCAAAATTGACCACATGGTTTAGGAGGAGAAGATGTTTAAAGAAATGTGAACGGACAGACGGACGGACGACGGACGGTGAGTGACCACAATAGCTCCCCATGAGCACTTCGTGCTCAGGTGAGCTAATAAATTGAAAATGGTTCATAAAATTCACAAATTACAAAATGCAGATTAAAATATGACTGCAACAGACATAATCTGTTACCTTTTGATAAATTATCACCGTAACAACCTTTGACTATATAAATCATCTTCAATTATTGTTGGGGCAAGATCGTATGGCACATGTTTACGTTTTGTTCAAATGTAAACAAAACATTGTTCGATAAAACGCAGAAATCTCTGAACAGTGAACAGACCGCTCTATCACTGTACCTAAATTTTCAACATGTATACGTCACTACTTATAAAGAATTTATTCATCTTTTATACAACACTGTTTTGTTTACATTTGGACAAAATGTAAACATGTGCCATACCATCTTGCGCCAACAATACAAGAACAAAATTTAACATCCAAAGAATTTACAAATCCTGCTCAACAATGCTTTGAAAAATTAATTAATGGATTGATCTAAAACCTTTCGATCTCTTGGTTGGCATCATGTTAAACAAATCTTATTTGTATTTTTGTTACTAAATACAATTGTTATTCAAGCTCCATCTGAGAAAGGTGTTAGGAAAGGAAAAGCTATCAAAGCTACAGAATAGAACAAGTACAAGCATTTGAAAAAGCAAATTATCATTAATTGTACATCAAAACCCATGTTATGGGTACTCATTGAAATCGTCTCAGTGAGACGATTCCAATGAGTACCCACAACATAGGGTTTGGAATTGAAATAACTGATTTAGCTTGCCATTACATGCTCAAATCTGTTGCTCAGCTTATAAAATCACACTACGAGCAAGCAAACAAAAATTCCCGCAAGCTTCTACTACGTGTGAGAGGGCAAACACTACGTCAAGGGTGAAACTGTGAAAAACTACAAACAAAAAAAAAACATTGGAAACATGCTGTCGTAGAATAGGGCTTCATTGCATATCCTTCATAGAGGTCCAAACGTATGATATGTGACCTCTTTAAATAGAGTGGACACAATTTTTAATTCTGTATTATTCAGAATGGCACATTTTTTACTATTTTATTACCCTTAAAGGCCTTTCCCTGCAGATACAAGTTTGAAACTGGTACAAGAAGCATTTAACAGAAGAATCTGAAATCTTTTATCTGTATTTTTTTGTGGACCACTCCCAAACTTTAACCCTTTCCCAAAGAAGACCTGGTTTTGACGTCCCTAATAGAAAAGGCTTGGGAAACATTGAAACAAAAGAAGAAACTGCTGATAACCAGCAGTTTCTCCTTTTGTCTCAATATTTTCTGAGCCATATTTTACACAAATCCTATGTTTAACAACATCCTTTTTGTCATTTGTGGCAGTTTTTGAAGTGGATCACCCTAAAATTTTGTTGTTTGGAAAGGGTTAAGATGTAAGCTCCTTTACAGAGAAAATCTGAATGATTTGGCAAAGAAATCAGCAATGGTTACCATGAATTTCATATGTTCCATTGATGACTTATAAAGCTTTCTGTATCATGGACTTCAAAACCATTTCTTGTTTTGCGAAGGATTAAAAAGTAATTACAAGTACTAAAGCTCTTAATCTTCTTTCTTTTTAGCAAATATAATAATACTAATTATAGAGGGCATCAGGTGTTCCAGACGGAGTTTTGGAACATGTCTTTTGCTGTCTTTAATCCTTTCCCAAACGATGAAATTGTAGGGTTGTCTAATTTGAAAACTCCTGAAAACGACCAAATCAATATTTATAAAGATATGATTTGTGTACAACATAGCATGGAAAATATTGAGACAAAAGGAGAAAATGCTGATCATCAGCATTTTCTTCTTTTGTCTCAATGTTTTCCCAGGCCTTTTCTATTAGGGACGTCAAAACCAGGTCTTGTTTGGGAAAGGGTCAATCTATTTCTGACAGCATTGTGATAATGAATAGTTTTTTGTTTCCAAAAGAATCTATACATCATATCAGCAGATTTGGGCAGATTTCTCCTTACACACATACATGCTCCAGAGTGGCCTGTATGTGAAGAATTGCTGCTTGCATGTATTCAAGAGTAGATAAATTAGAAATGGATGAAGTTTGAGTTTATTGGGATTTTACGCCGTTTTCAACTACCAGAGTCATATCGCGGCGGGTGGAGCACCTACCCATGGATTCCTGTTGTTTCTCAAACCAGTACTACCACACCACCCTTACCGAGCCTCCAGCTGCTTGCCCACTTAGGTTAACGATTTCAAACCCATTGGTGGGTGACAATTTTGTCAGAAAGGGTATTGGCCGCAGCCGGGTAGAAATGGATGAAGAGATTTGAAGATGAATGTTTCAATTCAAAGATAGGCATTATAGAAAATTTAATTAATTGGCTGCCAGACTGGGGATTAAAGCATCTTTATACTGCTATAGTGATACCAAAAGGACTTGGGCACATAACCAGGGATTCCTATTTTTCACAGGATATATCACAACATCCTTATCGAGCCTCCAGCTGCTGTGCTACGTAAGTAAACGACTATCAAACCATTTGTGGGAGAAAATTTTGTCAGAAAAGAAATTTGCTGTAGCAGAAGATTAAACTGGGGATCAAACCGGGGATCTCATGAGTAGCAAACCTGACCTTTCTACAATTGAAATTGTAGAAATTATAAAGAAAAGTATTATTAACCTTTTCCCAAACGACAAAATTTTAGGGTGATCCACTTCAATAAATGACATAAATGACAAAATGGATGTTATTTAAGATAGGATTTGTGTAAAATATGGCATAGAAAATATTGAGACAAAAGGAGAAACTGCTGGTTATCAGCAGTTTCTTCTTTTGTTTCAATGTTTTCCCAAGCCTTATCTACTATGGACATCAAAACCAGGTCTTGTTTGGGAAATGGTTAATGGACAGGCAAACAGGAATGTAACAAGACTCTTCAGGCGCATGAAATCATCAATAATGGCTTTCATGAGAATAAGTGTGGGATGCACAAATATGCAACAATGCCCATTTTTTCTTTTAAATTAAACATATTTTTTACAACAGGAGATAGATTGAAGCCCGATCCTACAGCATGCCCCAGTGATCATGTATAATACATTTATGCGGCCGCTTCATCCTCTTCTGAAGTGTTGGCCTCATACTGAGCCAATTTTTCTTCTAACGTCTTTATACGTCGCTCGTGAGCTTTCACTATTAGTTTTAGTTTTCTAATATCATCCATAAGGGCTTGAGGGTCAAAATCCTGGGGAAGAAAAATAGGATTAGTCCAGTGCTACAGATAAGAGGGAGTGATGGCTTTTCAAAACTTTTCAACATGAAACATTTCACAAAATATTCATCAAACCCTATTTTGTGGGTATTCATTAGAATCGTCTCGTCAAGACGATTCAAATGAGTACCCACAAAATATGGTTTGGAATTGAATTGACAAAGTTATATATGTCTTCATCCCTGCTTATCTGTAGCTCTATCAGTCTTATTATTATCTTAACCCATTCCAAAGCAAAATGACTCTTTTTGACTCTCAAAAACAAAAAATGCTAAATGGAAAAAAATGTGGAAAATGAAATAAATTGCTTGTTACTAACATTTTTTTTCATTTCCCACAATGTTTTCTACCCAAAAGGATCATTTTTTATTCATTCATTTGAAATTGTAGTCTGCAACATCTTTACCTGGGTACTTATTCATTACCTGTTACCCGATGATTAATTTTAGCTAAACTTGCATTAATATCTAGCGAGTCAAAACTGTTACAGAAAATAGAGTATACCATGTTGGCAGTGTTCACATTAGTTATGGCAAAATGCTTGGGAAAACATTGAGGCAAAAGAAGGAAATGCTGATAACTAGCATTAAATTTTCCTCCTTTTGCCACCATATTTTCTAAGCTATAATTTACACAATTCCTGTGTGAATTTACACCAAGATTTTCCCCTGTAGCAGCTTTTAAATTGAAACTCTAAATTTTCAACATTTTGGAAAGGGTTAAATTATCTTTCCAACAAAGATCATGACTATTTCTGCCAGATGATCACCCCTGATGTCTGAGTATAGAACATTTTACAGCTTTAACCCTTTCCCATACAAGACCTGGTTTTCATGTCCCTAATAGAAAGGGCATGAGAAAACATTAAAACATCAGAAGAAACTGCTGATGACCAGCAGTTTCTCCTTTTGTCTCAATATTTTCTGTGATGTTTTGCACACACATCCTATTCTTTTCAATGTCTGTTATGCCATCTGTGGCAGCTTTAAAATTGGACCACCCTAAAATTCTGTGGTTTGGGAAAGGGTTAACAACACTGTTCATGAAGAACTTTATTTTTTTCTTTTATTTCAGTGAGACATTTCTAACAAATGTATCAGATTTGTGCAAGTTTTAACTCTTTTAACTTTCACTCCTATCAACTCTTTCTCAAACAATGGCCAATTCATCCTTCCTGGACAAAACCCTATTTTGACTTCCCTATCACAGGCCTCTAGGAACAAGAGGGCTACAGGGGCTTAGCCCCCCCAAAGTTGGCCAAAAATGTCGAATTTTCCTTACTTCACACTGAAAATTCAGGGAAAATCCAATTTAGCCCCCCCCCCCCCCATTCAGACACAGGGGCTTGAGCCCACCCAATATGAAATTGCTTCCTACAAGCCTGTATCAGAAAAAGTTTCGAAAACATTGAGAGAAGAAATGCTGATATGACTTTGTCCAATCATTTTAAGTGCTATTTTGTACATGAATAACACCAGTCTTGATTGGCAGCTTTCAGTTTGGACCAGTCAGGAATTTGTTACAAGGGTTAAATCAATGGTACCGGTAGATAGAGTTGTGTAAAATGTAGAAAGAAAGGGGAAAGATCTGAATTTGCACGTTTCCCTTGATACACTATGCCACAATGTACAGTACCAATTATTAATGTATCTAATTATATTTGGACATGTCCAATAATTTTCTTAGGTGGAAAAGGCAAACTGTCTTTCAGACAAAATTAGACTTATGAGTGGGCTGCAAAGTCACAACATAACATTTCACAAAAATTCTATTCTATTTTTGTTTCTAGGTCTAATTTTGTCTTTCAATAGCAAGACTTTAACAGAGAGAAAAATATCAGACTTTTCTAAGATGTTGTAGGCCACAAAGTCAAGTCTATGATATTTTACATATTTTGTTCTTTCTGGGTAAAAAACATCGACAGGAAATGAAGAAATTGCTTGTCAGAAGCAAATTCTTCATTTTCCACAATGTTTTCAAAAGACATTATCTTGTGGGGCACCAAAAGGCATCTCAGAGTAGGAATGGGTTAACCACCATCATTTCATACATAGCTCTAAGCCTTTTTCCTATACAAGATCTGCTTTTAAGGTCTCGTAGATGAAAGACTTGGGATAAGCATTTGGAAAAAAGAAGATTTTGACAAGAAGCATTTTCTCCTTCATGCTAAATATGTTAGGCGCTAAGTACATCCATTGTTTATAAATATCCATTTATAGGCTGCAAAAGCTTTCAAATTGGGGCAGTCAAATATTCACAGTTTGGTAAAGGGTTAAACAATTACTTGGTTTCTAAGATTGGTAAAAGAAAATTTGCCAGGAGCTCAGCCAAGGGATTTTTATTTCCAAAAAAATGTTATTTAGGTATACAGCCTAGGTCTGAAACAGTCCACACACTTATGCAATATCGTCTTTATCAGTATGCCTTGTCTGTTTCAACAATATTCAAACCAAGAAATTTTAGAACAGTCTGACTTGAAAGCTGCCGAAAACAGTGAGATAGAAATAAGATTGGTTTATTGGGGTTTTACGCCGTTTTCAACTGCTATGGTCATATCACAGCAGCTGGAGCATCTAACTATGGATTCCCGTTGTTTCTCATACCAATACTACCACAACACCCTAACCAAGCCTCCAGCTGCTTCCCCCACATAGGTTCCCGATATCAAACCATTGATGGGTGACTTGTCAAAAAGGGTATTTGCCGCGGCCAGGTATTGAACGCGGGACCTCTCAAATGAGAGGCAGATGCGCTACCAACAGTGCCATGGCCACGGCCGATAGAAATAAGAAATAACAAATTTGTGTATATTATTCACAAAAAATATTTGGGAGAAAGTTGAAATGCTGATAATCAGCAAATTCCTTTTGTCTTGAGGTTTTCAGAGGCATTTTTTATTAGGGACATAAAGAAAATGCATAGTAAACTAAAGCTTGAATATAGGATATTTTATGGAGGATCTCCAGCATTTTCTTTATCTAAATGTTTCCCTAATCTGTAAGTATTTCTACAACAGATGTGAAATCTGGGCCTATCTTGGTAAATGTTTAATTTCATTGTATCAATGAGGACCCTTTGAAAATAAAATAGATTTGATTATATTCTCAAATTTCCTTGGAGAAAACAAATACTCAGTGATGATTGATATCAAAAGTGTAAAAATAATCTATAACTTGTAATCAAATGTGAATTTATTTCAGCTAGCTTGTAAATTTCATCAAAGAAAATTTGGAGGCTATTAGAATAAAATTCCTGACAAAAGCAGTCATTTGATAAGAAATAATAAGCTGACAACCATAGTAAGAACATCCATGTTAAAGGGGGCAGTACATAATGAAATATCATCAGCTGCATTCATAAAGGCAAAAGTTATGACGGTAAAAGATTGGGTCTCTATTAATCCCTCATATAATGGAGACCGAAGTCTATGGATCAAAACAGTATTCACAGGAATGGAAGTCCATCTAAATACAAACACATAATATCTGCCTATATGATTATCATAAATATAAAATTAAATCATCAAGGAAAATATTTCATATAAATGTTAAGTAACTCGGGGTCTAGAAGGGGAAATAATGCAGCATCACATTAATATAGACAAACTTTATATTGTAGGGGTATAGTCCACTAGTCCACACAGCAGATTATTTTGTTACAGAAATATATGTCCAAGGGTCAGTTCAACAAAGCATTTAGGACAATTTTTGCAGTCTATCCAATGTCTTACAACACCTTTTGTACAGAATTTATGCATAGGACAATGGTAGGACAAACAATTTCCTAAATGCTTTAATGAAATTGGCCTGGGGCTTAGCAGACAACCTTTGTAAAAGCATATAATTCTAGATCTATATGCACTCACAATAGGTTTGCACTTAACCCTCAAATTGTGACCTTAAAGTCATGACCAGAAAGGCAAAACTCAAACATAAAATTTGTGAAGAGTATCTTTCTGAATATCTAGGATAACAAAAAAATGTTTATCACCAGTTTTTTTTCCATTTAATTACTTCAGTACTTTTAATTAGTTTCTAAGTTGCTAAATGTTCCTCTATGAAATAATCTTGATTGAAATCATCTTGATTGAAATCAGCAATAGGATGTCAATGTTTGCCATCTGGTTAGGACTTCAAGGTCATTATAGATATATATTTACACAGTTACAGTAAATTATATTTTGCATTTCTTACAGGTGAACAGTTATGGAAATTACTTACTTATGGGTCAAAATGAAGCTATTGTAAGTGCACTTAAATGTGTGACCCATCTTGAGTATAGGGACCATTTGTGAATGGTAATGAGTTTAGACCTTAACCAGACTGTGATTACTACAAAGGCTGACTAGGGTTGACAATTGTCACTCTTAATTAAGACATCTTTTTTTTAAAATCTTGAATTAATTTTATTCTCTACCTAACTAGAATCTGTATGTTCATTTTTGAAATGCAATATTTTGTTGACAATAGTGGGGTCTGATCTGTTTCTCTAACATTGTGTTTACAGACTACCCAGATGTTACTTTTATGCTTGTTGGGTCATTATTATGTGATCTTACATTAGCTTTGCTCAAAACTTCAATATAATGTCTATTTTCATGTCATATTTGGATAAGCAGTAGGGGACGTTATGTAGCTAAAATTGGAAGTTCTAATTATTCTAAAGGATTAAACAAGTAAATATTTATGCAGACATATTTGAGGTTGACAATCAGAGAAAGCTTTTTTTAAGTTGTTTGAGGGTGTTCTTTTTATATAGGAAGTACAGCTTAAGAATAAAGTAGACAATTATGTTAGTATATATTACACTTTGTCTTCAAGTGTGTATTAGTGTAATATTTCAATCTATAAAATCAGATTGAATATAGATCTTTTCACTAGTTTGCTTTAGGAACTCACTAGTATTTAGCCAAAACTTTGTCATGCCTTACCAATTACAAACCAATGTGACTAGTTGTTTGTTTAGGATTCAAACAACTACCTTTTAAACCCCTATCCTGCTGGTCCCAGAATATTCCTAATACAGTCTGATCTTATGTGACATCAGCAAGACAAAATTAACAAGGAATATTCTTTAAGAATATTATGATTTATTGCAAGCTAAATATACATATCCATTTGTTTACTTGATCACCGGGTGGTGTTCCATAATTCTTACGCATAGCATGAAAAATACTAGTCACACAATAGAGGGCGCTCCATCATAAATAGGCAGCCATTTGCTGGAAAATTAAACTAAATTGAAAACTAAATTGAATTCGTAACTTGAATATCATTGGCCCACCTTAAAGAATATTGTAACTAAAGCTATGGCGTAACTTGTATATCATTGGCTCACATTAAAAAATATTGTAACTACAGCTTATATAAGCTGTAGTTACAATATTTTTAATGTGACCCAACAACACTGCAATTAGATGTATAGTATAAATGAATACTTACAGGTGGCAATGCAGGGCCAGTTTGAGCAGGGGGTATATTGGGCTCTGCGGCTCCGTTGGATACTGTTTTTTCTACTACAGGTTTTTGTACTGGCGTGGGCGCAGGGGCGGGGGCAGGGGCGGGTTTGGGCGTCTCTTGTTGGACAGGCGTGGGCGCTGACTTGGTCAGGGGCTTCTTCATTTTGGTCGCTTGTGGTTTCTTTACTTCTGCACCATCTGGTCGTAATGACATCTGGAAAATATGACACAGAATTATAAGAGGTCTGTTGATAAATTGGTTCAGTTTATTGGGGTTTTATGCCGTTTTCAACCGCCATGGTCATATCTTGTTGTCTGGAGTCACCTAACCATGGATTCCTGTTGTTTCTCATACCAGTACTACCACAACACCTTGACCGAGCCTTAGGCTTCTCCCCCATATATGTCAACGATACCAAACTTTTAGAGGGTAACATTTTTGTCAGGAAAGGGTACTTGACGCGACCTGAGATTGAACCTGGGACCTTTCGAATGAGAGACAGATGCACTACCAACTGCACTATGGCCGCGGCTCTTTTGACAGATCTAGCTTTAGGTCTTATTCTACTTTTGATGAGGAAACATAGGCGAACCTGGCACATGTATCTATCTACCATACCAGACAGGCATGTAACAATGAACGTTCACGATATAAAGATATCAATAAACAAATTATAAACTTGTTAAAATTCTACAAAGAAAGATTAAGTCCAATTGTAGTTTCATACGTAGAATCTCATAAAATACAAGACCCATTGAGAGATACCAAAGAATTTCAGCTTTTTTGCTCATTTTTTCGCAGAACTTTAGAAAGCTGTAGTACTTCCTGAATATTGTTAAATTTTGCAAGTGTAATTGATTGATTGAATGAATGGGCTTTAATGCCGTTTTAAACATTATTTCAGTCAAATCGTAGCAGTTGGAGCACCTAACCATACATTCCTGTATATTTCTCTCATCAGTGCTATCATGAAATCCTTCCTGAGCCTCCAGCTGCAGATCCCACTAAGGTTTGCAATTATCCATCCATTAATGGGAGACAGATGTCAGAAAGGATATTCGACATAGCTGGGTCTAAGTATAAGGAAGAAGATATTGATGCTTTTCAACAAAAACCTTGTAACTGCAGCTTAAATCAAGCTGCAGTTACGAGGTTTTCGTTGACAAGCAACAATATTACCAGTATTGGGTTAGAAGTCATTCCTTGTTCAAACTGGTCTGCTTGTAGTGCTGCTTGATCACTGCGAGTATCTGGATACAGGTCATCTTGGAATAATTCAGACTGAAATTATACAAATATACTAGTATAATTAGAAATATCTGACAGGAATAAATAATATGAATAGGAAATAGGAATAATGTGATAGGATAAGGAATGAACAATCAACAAGAGCTATGCAGAGTGGCGGATTGTATGCCCAACAGGGCCTTGTCAGATTTAAGTCAGTCAATGGGAGATAACTGAATTTAAAAGGTCACATTCATAACAAGAAACCATTCCATGACAATTGATTAATTCCAATAGAAACTGTAGGACAAGTTGCACACAAGAAGTTGCGAATGGTCAGAGACTGACGGATGGACCACATCAGCCTCAACATAATACAACACTTCAGGCACATGAAAAAGAAACAAATCTGACTTAGCTACAGGAATAAGTCTGTAAGATATAATATACAAGAGGACCATGATGGTCCTATATCACTCACCTGAACCAAAATGATTTAAGACTGAAAACGAACTTATGGTCAATAACATTGTGAAAATCGAACTCATCCAAGATTTCATCGTGCCCAACATTGTGTCCAAGATTTGTCTTGTTTGATAAATAATTGTAGATTCTGGAGTATAAACAAGGTCAAAAACAGCCGAAAACATCAATTTTGTCAAATTCAAGGGCACATAACTCTCGACTTTCTAGTCAGATCAGGCTGAAAATCAAACTCATCCGAGATCTTATGATATCCAACATTGTGTCCAAGATTTGTCTTAATTGATAAATAATAGTAGATTCTAGAGTGTAAACAATGTCAAAAACAGCCGAAATTGGCAATTTTATCAAATTCAAGGGCACATAACTCTCCATTTTTTATCAGATTGGACTGAAAATCAAACTTATCCAAGATCTTATTGTCTCAAACATTGTGTTCAAGTTTTGTCTTAATTGATAAATAATAGTAGATTATAGAGTGTAAACAATGTCAAAAACAGCCGAAATCGGCAATTTTATCAAATTCAAGGGCACATAACTCTCACCTTTCTAGTCAGATCAGACTGAAAATCAAAGTCATATGAGATCTTATGGTCTCCAACCTTGTGTCCAAAATTTGTCTTGATTGGTCAAAAATTGTAGATTCTAGAGTGTAAATAAGGTCAAAAACAGTCAAAAACAGCAATTTTGTCAAATTCAAGGGCTCATAACTCTCATCTTTCTGATCAGATAAGACTGAAAATCAAACTCATCCCAGATCTTATGATCCCCAATATTGTGTCCAAGTTTTGGATTGATTGATCAATAATTGTAGATTCTAGAGTGTAAACATCGTCGAAAACAGCCAAAAATGACAATTTTGTCAAATTCAAGGGCAAGTAACTCTCGACTTTCTGATTAGATCAGACTGAAAATCATACTCATCCGAGATCTCATGGTCCAAAACATTGTGTCAAAGTTTTGTCTTGATTGATGAATAATTGTAGATTCTAGAGTGTAAACAAGGTCAAAAACAGCCGAAAATAGCAATTTTGTCAAATTCAAGGGCACATAACTCTTGTCTTTCTGGTCAGATCAGACTGAAAATCGAACTCATCCGAGATCTTATGGTCTGCAATGTTATGTCCAAGATTTGTCTTGATTGATCAATAATTGTAGATGCTAGAGTGTAAACAATGTCAAAACTAATTATTTTTCGCATTCAAGGGCAGATAACTCCTGACTTTCTAGTTCGATCTGACCCATAATCGAACTCATCCGAGATCTTATGGCCATACATGTTTTGACCAAGTTTGGTCAAGATTGGCTTATATTTGTAGATGCTAGAGTGTAAACACGAAATTGTGAACGGACGGACGGACAGACAGACGGACAGACAGACGGACGACGGACAAAAAGTGACCACAATAGCTCACCTTGAGCACTTCGTGCTCAGGTGAGCTAATAATATATGAGCCGCTACGCGAGAAAATCGGTCTTCGAGAGTTTTGACCAGATCCAACACAAATGAGGCTGTACAGCCCCAGAAAGTGATTAGAGACACGAAATTTCGTACATGGGAAGAAGAAGAACTAAACTTTCTCACCAGCGAAAACACAGACGCTGATCAGATTCGCGGTTACCGCAAAGCTGATCTGCGTCTTTGTTTTTTTTGCTTATGCTAAATTCCGCATTTCTCGCGTCGCGGCTCATATAATCTTGACTGTAATATAAATCTTGACTGTAATATCAAAGACAACTTGCAATACAATGATCTTAAATTTATATGGGTTATTTTACTTATTTAACCCAAACAAGATCTTGCTTGGACATCCCTTATAGAAAAGGCTTGGGAAGACATTGAGCAAAAGAAGAAATTGCTGATAATCAGCAATTTCTCCTTTTGCCTCAATATTTCCTACACAATATTATGCACAGATTTTTATCTTTATCATCATCTATTTTGACATAAGCAGCATCTTTCAAGTTAGACCACACAACAAGAGTTGTCCGCGGACAACGTAGCTCGCCTATATGAGAGCTTGTCACAAAACAAGAGGACCATGATGGTCCTATATCGCTCACCTGAACCAAAATGATATGAGCAACACTTTTGTTCAATTCAATAAACATTTATGACTATAAGACTGAAAACTAACTTATAGATCTTATGGTGCCAAACATTGTGTCCAGGTTTTTCTTGATTGATAAATAATCACAGATTCTAGAGTATAAACAAGGTCGAAAACAGCCAAAGACGGTATTTTTTTCAAATTAAAGGGCACACAATTCTCGACTTTCTGATCACATCAGACTGAAAATCTACCTCATCCAAGATATTATGGTCTCCAACATAGTGTCCAAGATTTGTCTTGATTGGTCAATAATTGAAGATTCAAGATCGAAAAACAGCCAGAAACGGCTATTTTGTTAATCAAGGGCACATAACTCTCAACTTTCTTAATTGATAATTGTAGATTCTAGAGTGTAAACAAGGTCGAAAACAGCCGAAAACAGCCGAAAATGATAATTTTATCAAATTCAAGGGCACATAACTCTCGTCTTTCTGGTCAGATCACACTAAAAATCAACCTCATCCCAAATCTTGTCCTCTCAAACATTGTGTCCAAGATTTGTCTTGATTGGACAATAATTGAAAATTCTAGAGTGTAAACAAGGTCGAAAACAGTCAAAAACGACAATTTTGTCAAATTCAAGGGCACATAAGTCTCGACTTTCTTGTCTTATCAGATTGAAAATTCTAGTCATCTGAGATCTTATGATCTCTAACATTGTGTCCAAGTTTTGTCTTGATTGATTGATAAATGTAGATTCTAGAGTGTAAACAATGTCGAAAACAGCCGAAAATGACAATTTTATCAAATTCAAGGGCACGTAACTCTTGTCTTTATTGTCAGATCACACTGAAAATCGAACTCATCCGAAATCTTATGGTCTCAAACATTGTGTCCAAGATTTGTCTTGATTGGTCAATAATTGTAGATTCTAGAGTGTAAAAAAGGTCGAAAACAGTCAAAAACTACAATTTTGTCAAATTCAAGGGCACGTAACTCTCTTCTTTCTGGTCAGATCACACTGAAAATCAAACTCATCCAAGATCTTATGGTCTCAAAGATTTTGTCCAAGATTTGTCTTGATTGGTCAATAATTGAAAATTCTAGAGTGTAAACAAGGTCGAAAACAGTCAAAAACGACAATTTTGTCAAATTCAAGGGCACATAAGTCTCGACTTTCTTGTCTTATCAGATTGAAAATTCAACTCATCCGAGATCTTATGATCTCCAACATTGTGTCCAAGTTTTGTCTTGATTGATTAATAAATGTAGATTCTAGAGTATAAACAATGTCGAAAACAGCCGAAAATGACAATTTTATCAAATTCAAGGGCACATAACTCTAGTCTTTTTTGTCAGATCACACTGAAAATCAAACTCATCCAAGATCTTATGGTCTCAAACATTGTGTCCAAGATTTGTCTTGATTGGTCAATAATTGTAGATTCTAGAGTGTAAACAAGGTCGAAAACAGTCAAAAACAACAATTTTGTCAAATTCAAGGGCACATAACTCTTGACTTTCTCGTCTAATCAGACTGAAAATTAAACTCACCCGAGATCTTATGGTCTCCAACATTGTGTTCAAGATTTGTCTTGATTGGTCAATAATTGTAGATTCTAGAGTGTAAACAAGGTCGAAAACGGTCGAAAACGGCAATTTTGACAAATTCAAGGGCACATAACTTTTGACTTTTTCGCCTGATCTGACTGAAAATCGAACTCATCCAAGATCCTATAGTCTCCAATATTATATCCAAGTTTTGTATTGATTGGGCAATAATTGTAGATGCTAGAGTGTAAACAAAGTTAAAAACAGCATTTTTCGTCATTCAGGGGCAGATAACTCCACACTTTCTGGTCCGATCTGGCCCATAATCGAACTCATCCGAGAACTTATGACCATACTTGTTTTGACAAAGTTTGGTCAAGATTGACTAATATTTGTGGATGCTAGAGTGTAAACACCAAATTGTGGACAGACGGACAGATGGACAGACGGACAGACGGACGGACGACGGACAAAAAGCGATCACAATAGCTCACCTCGAGCACTTCGTGCTCAGGTGAGCTAAAAATGAGTCAAAGGTCAAAGGTCAAGGTCATTGGGTCAAAGGTCATGATCTCAAGGTCAAGGTCATGGTATGAAGTATCCATATGCGAAATATCAAGGCTCTATCTATAATAGTGCATGAGATATAGGCCAAGTTAATTTTTTTGAAAAGTAGGTCAAACTCCAAGGTCAAGGTCACTAGGTCAAAGGTCATGGTCCCAAATGAAAAGTCTTGCTGAGAAGTATCCATGTGTGAAGTATCAAGGCTGTATCTGTAAAAATGGTCGAGATATAAGCCAGGTTAAAGTTTTTTAAAAGTAGGTCAAACTCCAAGGTCAAGGTCACTAGGTCAAAGGTCATGGTCCCAAATGAAAGGTCTTGGCAGGAGGTATCCATGTGTAACCTATCAAGGCTGTATCTCTAATAGTGCCTGAGATATAAACCAGGTTAAAGTTTTTGAAGACGCGACGCCGACGCCGACGCTGACACTAGGGCTGTGACATTAGCTCCCCGGACATAAAGTCCCGGCTCGCTAAAAATTGGTTGTTTGGGAAAGGGTTAATTATATAACCTTCAAGTCTTGAAAATGTTTGTTGACTTACCTTTCTAGGCACTGTAAATGGTATAACTTCACAATACCCGTTATTCCATATTTTGTAACATCTGAAACATAACATTACAGTCTTAACCCTTTCCCAAACAAGACCAGGGGCCAGATTCATCAAAATATTTAAGACGTATTTTTGACTTACTGGTGTCTTACAACAAATTTAAAGCAAGAAACGTGTATCACCAATCTATCAAAACCTGGGTTATGCCATTGTTGTTTTAAGCAATTTTTAAGACATTGGTAAGTCAAAAACACGGCTTAAATGTTTTGATGAAACAGGCCCCTGGTTTTCACGTCCCTAAAGAAATAACTTAGGAAAACATTCAGACAAAAGGAGAAACTGCTGATAACAAGCAATTTCTCCTTTTGCTTTAATATTTTTTGTCCTTTCATCTACACAAATTCTGTCTTCAAAAACATGCATTTTGTTGTCTGCAGCAGCTTTCAAATTGAACCACTCTAAAATTCAGGGATAATTCTGGCTCTAAAATTGCTTGAGAGAAAATGTCTCATTTAGCCAAAACTTATGAGAGAAAATGAATTTTCAGTGAGAGAATTGACCAGATTTCTTACTACTTTACATTTTTCTGTGAGATTTTTCTCCCATTTAGCAAATTTGAGTGAGATTTCTGGCAAAAAAATGAGAGAATTTGCACAAATCTCGCCTCAAAATTATCACTGAAAATTGTGTAGTTTGGGAAAGGGTTAAAATTATCTTTCTGCAACAAGACCTTGTTTTGATGTCCCACATATGAATGATTTGGAAAAACATTGAGAAAAAAGAAGAAATTGCTGATAATCAGCCATTTCTTCTTCAATATTTTCTACGCTATAGCAAACTAATTTTCCACTTTCAAAATCAATGTTTTATTTTTTTTCTAAACTTCATTTCAATTTTGGAATTCTAATCATTATTGCTCTGTAAAGGAAATGATAAATTTGTGATAAGTTCTTTGCATAATACATGAATAAAGAAACATGCACTTGTAAACCTAAAACCTACAACCAGTGGCTTAACTACCCCTAAAACAACAGACTGATTAAAAATATAGCATATAGTAATAGATTTACAAGCCCTCAATCTTACCTAGCAATTTCATTAGTTTGTACATTACATCCTCGCTTGACCATCCATCCCATGCCTTTTTGTGATTCTTTAGCTTGGTAGAGGGATAAATAATGCATGAATGGTGATTCTTCTGTCAACTCATAGTACCGGATTATACTGTCACCCTACAAACAAAACAATTATGAAATAATAACAATCCACAATAACCTACGTAATTACTATTTTTATACTCAATGTTTCTGGTGCTTTGTTTAACCTTTTCCCAAACGACATAATCTTGGACTGGCCCAATTTAAAGCTGCCGCAGACGACAAAATGGTTGTGGATAAACACAGGATTTGTGTATATTTTAGAACCAAAAATATTGAGACAAAAGGAGAAACTGCTGGTTATCAGCAGTTTCTTCTTTTGTCTCAATGTTTTCCCAAGCCATATCTTGTAGAGACGTCAAAACCAGGTCTTGTTTGGGAAAGGGTTAAATTGACCCAAGTCTGGGTTGTATTCACCAACCAGTCTAATTCCAAGTATGCCCTTAAAATTACACAACAATCCATCCGATTGAACAAGGCATATGTCTCATCCAATCAAATGGCTTGTTATGCAAAATTACTTTAGAGATTATATTTAGAAAAGTTGGTTAATACGGCACCTGTTGTTGAATATAATGGATTATACAGTTAACTTGAAACCAGCAGATATAGGACCTCTTTCCAATCATTTTTTGAGATAAGCTTGTTGTTATAAAAGTGTAGAATAGCAAATATTCAACCATTCCCAAATCAGACCTGATTTTGACGTCCCTAGCAGAATACACCTTCACGAAAAGTTGAGTCAAAACAAGAAAATGCAGATAACCAGTGTTTTCTTCTTTTGCCTAGATATCTTCCTCAACATCTGTTTTGTTATATTACACAGTGATTTAAGAGGAACAGTCTAAACTTTGGCTGTATGGGAAAGGTATATTACCCTTTCCAAAACATCAGAATTTTAGGGTAGTTTTATTCAAAAGCTGCAACAGACCTCAAATTTGAAGTTGATGAAGATTGCATTTATTTGCTATGTAGCATGAAAAATAAAGACAAAAGGAGAAAATGCTGATTATCAGCATTTTCTTCCTTTGCATTGATGTTTTCCAAATGCCTCTTCAAATAGGGAAAGGTTTAACCCTTTCCCAAACGGCAAAATTTTACGGTGATCCACTTCAAAAACTGCCATAAAAGACAAAATGGATGTTATCAAAGATAGGATTTGTGTAAAATATGGCATAGAAAATATTGAGACAAAAGGAGAAACTGCTGATTATCAGCAGTTTCTTCTTTTGCATCAATGTTTTACGATGCCTTTTCAAATAGGTACATCAAAATCAGGTCTTGTTTGGGAAAGGTTTAAATGATTCTCGGAAAGTTAGTAAAATCACTTACTTTTCCCCATAAAAATATCATGCCAGTATCATAGTCATACTCTATTTGTAGAACACCATTGTTATTGTCTATTTTGTCTCCCGCTATCTTCTCGGGTTTGTCAGGGTTTTTCTGAAAAATAACCTCATCTTATTAAACCTTGCCTATTTTTATGGATGCTGCAGCCCACAATTTCAAATGAATGGAATTTTAGATTTCTTTGTGTTTCATGGTGGAAAACCTTGTGGGAAATGAAGAAATTGCTTGTCACAATGGTTTCCCAAGCCAATTCTTGTGAAGGAGTCAAAAGGCTTCACTGTGCAGTAATGGGTTAAACTATCTAAATCCATTTGGAATATTTCACCTCATCAACTGTGTCATGATTGTTATTATTAAATTCAACAATGAACATGATCCAATCATCTTACAAGTCTAGACCTATAATGATCTTGTATTTGGTTACATAGGTATCCTGAAACAATGATAATCTTCCAATGAAAGGTAGTTGCTCCTTATCTGATCTATATGGACACTGTTATTGATTTTTTAATTTGACCGCGGAATGACCTGCTTCATTTACATACTTACTTGGACGAGTTTATCCGATAAAAGGTATTTCGGGATTTATCAGATAACTAGCACGAGATTCTCTAATCTCAAAGTATACCATTAATGTCGACTGTTCGATAGCTCAACTGGTAGAGTCATTGGTTTAGAAGTTACGATATCCGACGTTCAAACCCCCACTGAACCATTGTGTACATTTTTTTTTTTATTTTTTTTATTTTTTTTTTCAATTTACAATTCAGTTCATATCCTATTCCCTCGTTGGTGACATGAAGATGCCATTGGCGACCAAGCTCCTCCTTTATTTTTATGATAGGTCATGATTTTACTGACCCCAGAGCCTTATGGACAACGTTTGGTAGATACATTAGGCGGAAGATAGCTTTCTGTTTTAGTTCCGCTGCTACTTCACAGATTAACTTGGTACATTCGAACTATTTCTTTTGCTCTTGGTCCAAAGGCCTGTGGCTCTTTTTGTGATATTGGTAGTACATGGAGGTTCTTTACACGTCTATCTTCCGCTGACAATATTTAAGTCAATATTTATAAAATATGCTTACTTCATTGGACAAAAGCATAACAAATTGTGATCCTTATGGTTCCAATAGGGTAATATGCACAGGAAATGTAAAATAGAAGTCCTTCGAATAGGTAAAAGAAAGAATCTTGCATGGGACACGAACCTGGGTCCATCGGGTTTCAAAGCCAACGCGCTACCCATTGAGCTAACCAGATTGGTGAACATACAAGTTACATTTTAAACAATCAAAATAACGTTATTCGATAATTACGCGTTCAACCTGATTTACCTGCTTTGAAATGAGCAACTATTTAAATGAGGTAGGTCATTCCGGGGTCAATATAAATTTATAATACAATCAATAAATGTTTATGATGTCACCTGAAAATCATGTAAATCTCGTTAGGGATGGAATACATAAATTCAAGTTACATAATTTTTAAAGCCAATAAAAATTTTCATTATAACTAAAATTCATTTATGACATTTACTGGAAATAATGGGATTTTAGTCCAAGCTTAGATGTTAAAAGTGGGTCCTCCTTACAGAGAGATATCTTTCACACGTAAATATTGACTACTATTTGAATATACAAGAGGGCCAGAATGGCCCTATATCGCTCACCTGAAAGAAGTTTGTGACACGCCCACTTTTTTTTACAAATCAAAAATTTGTGAACAAATTTTGAAAAGGGTCACTCAAGGAACATTGTTGCCAAGTTTGGTTCAAATTGGCCTAATGCTTCATTTTTAAAGAGTTTTCGTATGATTTCTCTAAGTCTGATAACACTGCCCTTCCACACCCACATTTTTAGATGACAAAGAAAATTTGTGTACGCATTTTTAAAAGTCACTCAAGGAAAATTCTTGCTAAGTTTCTTTCAAATTGGCCCATTGTGTTTTTAAAGAATTTTCTTAGGGCGTCTCTAACTTCGATAAGCCACGCCCTGCCACACCCACTTTATATGACGAATCAAAATCCGCAAACAAATTTTAAAAAGAGTCACCCAAAGAATAATTCTGTTAAGTTTGGTTCAAATTGGGCCAACGGTTGATTTTTGAAGAATTTTCTTAGGATTTCTCTAAGTCAGAGAAGCCATGTCCTGCCACGCCCACTTTTTCTGACGAATCAAAAATTTGCGAACAAGTTTTGAAAAGAGTCACCCAAGAAATATTACTACCAAGTTTGGTTCAAATTGGGCCAACGGTTGATTTTTCAAGAATTTTCTTGGCATTTCTCTAAGTCTGATAAGCCACGCCTTGCCACGCCCACTTTTTTTGATGAATCAAAAATTTGCGAAAAAGTTTTGAAAAGGGTCAACCAAGGAACATTTCTGACAAGTTAGGTTCAAATTGGCCCAATGGTTGATTTTTAAAGAATTTTCTTAGGATTTCTCTAAGTCTGATAAGCCACGCCCTGCCACGCCCACATTTTTTGACGAATCAAAAATTCGCAAACAAATTTAAGTTTGGTTCAAATTGGGCCTACGGTTGATTTTTAAGGAATTTTCTTAGAATTTCTCCAAGTCCAATAAGTCACGCCCTGCCACGCCCACTTTTCCTGACAAATCAAAAATTCACCAACAAATTTTGAAGAGTGTCACCCAAAGAACATTTCTGCCAAGTTTGGTTCAAATTGGGCTTATAGTTGATTTTTAAAGAATTTTCTTAGCATTTCTCTAAGTCCGATAAGCCACGCCCTGCCACGCCCACTTTTCCTGACAAATCAAAAATTCACCAACAAATTTTAAAGAGTGTCACCCAAGGAACATTTCTGCCAAGTTTGGTTCAAATTGGCCCAATGGTTGATTTTTAAAGAATTTTCTTATGATTTCTCCAAGTCCGGTAAAGGCTGACCTGCCACGCCCACAATTTTAGATGAATAAAAAATCCGCCAACAAATTTTTAAGAAGGGTCACCCAAGGAACATTCCTGCCAAATTTGGCTTTAATTGGCCCTATGGTTAAGGAGAAGAATATTTTTGAAGAATTTTTTAACAATTTCCCTTGGTTAGATAAGCCCCGCCCTGCCACACCCACATTTTTTTACGAAACTATAAATTTATGAACAAATGTTGAAGAAGGTTACTCAAGGAACAATTCTGCCAAGTTTGGTTCAAATTGGCCCATTGGTTGATTTTTAAAGAATTTTCTTAGGATTTCTCTAAGGCTGATAAGCCCCTTCCTCCCTGCCACGCCCTCATTTTTTGACAAATGTAAAAATTTGTGAATCAATTTTGAAAAGGGAGACTCAAAGGACATTCCTGCAAAGTCTGCTTCAAATAGGCCCAATGGTTACTTTTTAAAGAATTTTCTTATGATTTCTCTAAGTCTGATAAGCCCCTTTCTCCCTGCCACGACCACAATTTTTTACAAATGAAAAAATTTGTGAACAAATTTTAAAAAGAATGGCTTAAGCCACATCCCTGCAAAGTCTGGTTCAAATTGGCCCAATGGTTGATTTTTAAAGAATTTTTTATGATTTTTTTAAGTCTGATAAGCCCCTTTCTCCCTGCCACGGCCACGTTTTTTGACAAATAAAAAATCTGAGAACAATTTTTGAGAAGGGTCACTCAAGGAACAATTCTGCCAAGTTTGGTTCAAATTGGAACAATGGTTGATTTTTAAAGAATTTTCTTAGGATTTCTCGAAGTGCGATAAGCCGCGCCCTGCCACGCCCACATTTTTTGATGAATCAAAAATCCGCGAACAAGTTTTAAGAAGGGTCACTCAAGGAACATTCCTGCCAAGTTTGGTCAAAATTGGCCTGTTAGTTTTGGAGAAGAAGATGTTTGAAGAAATTGTTGACGGACGGACAGACGGACGACGGACGGTGAGTGACCACAATAGCTCCCCTCGAGCACTTCGTGCTCAGGTGAGCTAAAAATGAATTACAACTCTACTCCATATCATATCGTGTGTTATGGGTGCCGCCATTTATGTTCCTGAAGAAGGCATTTTGCCGAAAATTTGAAAACTGAGCAATACTTAAATTATTTGAAGAGTACCTACCACATCAAAGACACAGTATTGTCGTTCACTGGACCTAGAGAATCCTGTGGTTATAATCTGGTTATCCTTGGCATATGCACACATACATGGCTTGGCACTTTCATGAGCCTTGAATTCCTGAAATTACAACATAGGTGATTGAATGATTTATGTAAGCCAGGATCTGGAAAAAAATCATTCAAGGCTTTTGAGCCCCACATGGTTCAAGATCAGCCTGCGTTTACACGCAGTCTGATCATGAACTATGTTGGTCTCTAGTAGCTTCTTTGTGACCTGTAGTTACTGTAAGAGAGCAGCTAGGATCCAGGTCAGATTGATTTTAGGCACAGGACAGTGTTTTTTCTCCTTCTTTGTATGGGTCCGCAAAGCAGACCCGTTCCCAATGCCAAAAAGGGTCATTTTTTCCCAAAATAAAAAAAGGAAACAAAAGTTCAACTTCGTTTTTTAAAGAATATTTGCTCCAATCCTTTTCATATGTTGAGCTAAAATATCCAAGACTTAACTGGAATTCCTTTCTATTTATTTAGCTATACTGAACTATACAGAACTTAAGTTTTTTGCATTTTGTGATGACAGCATTTTCCCAATTTTTGCAAAAGCAACACATTTTTCCAAATTTGGCTGGTGTAGGACCTGTTCCATAATCTATGAGAAAAAAGGCTGCAGGATAGTCACGAAACATGACTGTCTCAAATGCTATAAGGGACCTTTTCTCAGATCCCTACTCATATTATCATTTATATGTACGGATCCCACTCAAATTTGTAAAACAGGCTCAGTGTTTCTTTTTAACAATGCAGTCAGGTTCCCCTTGAAAAACATGGGCCACCCTCTGAGCAAAAATATCTTGATCCATGCATGATTCATCAGGGCTCTCCAGATGATCATGAGTATGTTTGATAGCCTTTAAAATAAACATTATCAAATGTCAAAGTTCAAATCCTATGATTTTAGTAATCATTCCGAGCTAAAGGAAAGAGAGGGTAACACTGTAATGGCTTTTTAAAATGCAATAATCCATTTATTGTTAATCAAACCCAAATCGATGATTCAAATGAGTACCCACAACATATGGTTTGGATTACAAATAACAAATTTAGAGTACCTTTACACACTACTAACTGTTGCTTTGTCATTACCACAACCTTAACAAGATTGATATTTGTGATATATCATGTTAATACTTGGTTTCTCCTAATTATCAAGAGGACCGACCCTGAGGGCCCTAAATCGCTCACCTGAGTAATGTTTTAATAATGCCAAATAATTTTGCATATGTTACGCATTGTGATCCCATAGAAGAAATTGGCCATGTAGTTTAGGAGGAGATGTCGTTTAAAGAAATTGTTGAGCTTTTGTGAGATTTCCCATTTTCCAATGGATTTCAATTCTTTTAGCAATTTTTTATAAGGGACCACCCAAGGAACATTTCTGCCAAGTTTGGTTGATTTTTACTCAAAAGTTTAGTAGGAGATGTGGTTTAAAGAAATTGTTGAGATTCAAAGAAATTTCCCATTTTTCGTTGACAGGGCTACCAGAGTTTTTTATGGATTTCAATTCTTTTATCAATTTTTATAAGGGACCACCCAAGGAATATTTCTGCCAAGTTTGGTTGATTTTAACCCAGAAGTTTAGGAGAGGATGTCGTTTAAAGAAATTGTTGAGATTTAAAGAAATTTCCCATTTTCCGATGCCAAGGCAACCAGAGTTGTTTTTTTTTTATTTCAATTTTTTTAGCAATTTCTATAAAGTACCACCCAAGGAACATTTCTGCCGAGTTTGGTTGATTTTGACCCAGCAATTTAGGAGGAGATGTCGTTTAAAGGAATTGTTGAGCTTTTGTGAAATTTCCCATTTTCCGATGCCACAACAACCACAGTTTTGAATGGATTTCAATTCTTATAGCAATTTTATAAGGGACTACCCAAGGAACAATTCTGCAAAGTTTGGTTGATTTTGACCCATAAGTTTAGGAGGAGATGTCATTTAAAGGAATTGTTGAGCTTTTGTGAAATTTCCCATTTTCTGATGCCACGGCAACCAGTTTTTTATGGATTTCAATTCTTTTAGCAATTTTCATAAGGCCAAGGGACTACCCAAGGAACAATTCTGCCAAGTTTGGTTGATTTTGACCCAGTAGTTTAGGAGGAGATGTCGTTTAAAGGAATTGTTGAGCTTTTGTGAAATTTCCCATTTTCTGATGCCACAGCAACCAGAGTTTTTAATGGATTTCAATTCTTTTAGCAATTTTTATAAGGGACCACCGAAGGCACATTTCTGCCAAGTTTGGTTGATTTTGACCCAGAAGTTTAGGAGGAGATGTCGTTTAAAGAAATTGTTGACGCCGTGACGGACAGACGGACAGACAGATGGACAGACGGACGGATGGACGCCGGACATTGATAGATCACATTAGCTCCCTTGAGCACTTCGTGCTCAGGTGAGCTAAAAAGGTATTTAAAATGCATATGTGTTTCCAGAGCAGCTATTTTTTCTATATAACCATGGAAATTGACCTAGTCATGCAATCTTTGACTTTCTTTACCCTTTTCCAAACAAGACAGGGTTTTGACATCTCTTATAGAACAGGCTTGGGAAAACATTGAGTCAAAAGAAGAAACTGCTGACAACCAGCAATTTCTCTTTTTGTCTCAATATTTTCTGTGTCAAATTTTACACAAATCTTATCTCTAGTAACATTTCGTCTTTTAGGGCAGTTTTTGAAGTGGATCACCTAAAAATTTCGTTGTTTGGGAAGGATTTAATAGAATAAGAATTTCTTGACAAACAGCTGAAACCAATGTCATACAAGACAGGACTGAGAGATGAACATGCAGATTACCATATTTTCTCTATTTCCCTACAATGTACCCACAACATAGGGTTTGGATTTATATCAAACAAGATGGGTTTGTGAGCCACTAATGCCATCGAAATGGCTTTATTTGGAGAAAATGCCAAGGTTATGTTTTCAGACAGACATGCCCCAATCTTTCCATACAGGGGCATAAACAGTAAGAATGCTTTTACCCCCTCTCATCTGTAGCTCTGAATAATAAGGGCTTTCCATCCAGACGATGGCCAAGGTGTTTAATCATGTGACTCAGAATTCCACAAAATCATCAACATATTTGTTAATACTTGACCAATTTGACTTTGTTCGAAGCAGAAGTGAGAAAATACCAGGAATAACAAGGACATGGTGAATTTTTGAAAAATCTACTAATAAAAAAATATTGAAATTTGGTTGATCTCCAATAACTTTTTCATCAGTAGATTTTTCAAAAATACACTATGTCTATCTAATGTGTGACTTTGTTCACCTTTCCAACTTCAAACCCAATTCATATTGGTCCCATATAAACAAAATTATTGAAGATTTTCTGAAATTGTTGTATCATGTCATAATCCGCCATGATGGCTATAATACTTACTGCCTCTAAAGCCTCTTCATAAGCACTGTATATTCTGATATGTTTATCTTTACACGATACCACAAATTTGGTACCGTCAAAGTTGAATGAAGCACTATTGGTCATATCTGGAGTGTCGTAACTTCGTATCACCATCCCTGACTCGGCATTCCATAGATTAATTTTGTTGTCTAAACCTAGAAACATTATAAGAGAACTTTTGATTAAATGACGCCTTCCCAAACAAGACATGGTGACCGTATTATCAATGATTTTACAACCATGTTTTTGTATAAATGGTGTAACAAAACATCTGATTGCACGAGAAATCAAATAGGGCAAATCACAGGGATAATTTTGGGCCTCGAAATCGCGAGATTCTCGCCTATAAATGCCTTATATCGCATAGATCTTTCTCAATTGGAACAAAATCTCGCATACCAATTTGAAATCGATGAGCACCGAAAAAACGGACGAAAACTCAGCTGATCAGCTGTCAAAAAAGCGGAAATCAGAAAAGTAAACTCGATTGGTTCTCAGCATTCTATAAAGTAAAACAAGCTCCAAAATTGAAAGCAGGGTACCGGATATTCGTAACAATTGGTCTACTCGGTATTTTTCCTTATCATTTCTGAGCCGAGAAGTTGCGTAGATGAACAAGAAATAATAGAAAGAACTGGCGTCTGCTTTTATGTTTCTTAAAGGAAAATTCAGCCAAAGGAATGAAAATTAGATGAACAAATCATTTATTTAGGTATTAATCACCAATTTTCAATCAAAAGACGATGCACACCGGCATGTCAATTGCGTTTAGAGCCTAATATAATGTCCGTCAACGATGGCAGCTCTTTTCAGAGGGACAATACAGTACGCAAAAAAGAAATGTTTTTACATTTCTTTCGAAAAATTACGATAAAAAGATCTTGCAATTAACCAAAGATTTTTCTCCGTGTCTTGTTTACAAATCTATACCATAATATTGCATCATCTTTTCCCATTTGAAAACCAGTCCCGACATTGAAACATGACCCTTCTATTAATTATGATTATTTTTCTGACAGAAATCGTTTTTGGGAGAGGAGAAATTACTTTTGGTCCATTTGTCACCTAATCTTTATATTTTCACTCTGACAGAGGAAACTTGCTACACAGAAAAACATTTCAATCACAGTGACCATTTATTGTGGTAACTGATTTCAGAGAGCTCTCAATTCAATTGTTTAAAAAGCTTGATTTTTGATAATAATACTCTTGTGTGATATAGGATATATTTTTATAAAGTAAGATTCCTGAAAATAACGTAAGAAAAAAATCTCATAGAAATTCAAAATCTCTCATAGTTTTTCAGCAATTGGAACATTTTCTCTCATACATTTTTCCAGCCAGAATAATCCCTGAAATCAGGCTTGTTGTAACAAGTAATTACCAAAAAAATAAATGTACCATCGTTGATAATACCAGCCCCTGGTCCCTAATATTAAGGATAAATAGCATTAGCTTAACCCTTTCCCAAACAACAAAGATTTAGGGTGATCCACTTCAAAAACTCCACAAATGACAAAATGGAAGTTATAAAAGATAGAATTTGTGTAAAATATGGCATAGAAAATATTGAGACAAAAGGAGAAACTGCTGGTTATCAGCAGTTTCTTCTTTTGTCTCAATGTTTTCCCAAGCCTTTTCCATTAGGGACGTCAAAACCAGGTCTTGTTTGGGAATGGGTTAAGGAAATATTGAGAAAAAAAGAAAATGGCGATATCCAGCTTACTCTTTGCCTACAATGAAGTACTTTACATGTTATTAATTTCCCAATTTGACCAGAATCGTTTCTCCAAAATGTCTACTCACCACAACTCAGTATAATATTGTTAGCTGTGGGATGCCATTCTATCAAGTTGACCCGCTTTTGATGATCTTTTAAAATTTGGATTGCATCATCCAGATTATTTAGGAGCCCTTTATCTGGAATTTGCCAGATTCTGACTGTACAATCCTCTGACGCGCTGGCGATCATGTTGTCATCGAAGGGATTCCATTTGATGTCCATGACTGGCCCCGAGTGACCCGTCACCAGGGGAACATCACGCTCCACACGGCCAGTCTAAAATAGAGAAAATTTTTGTTAACCTAGACGGCAAACCATTATACAGTTCCAAATTCAAATAAATTGCAGACCATAATTTCAAGTGAATGAAATTTCGCATTTTATTTTTGTGTGTCTTGGTAGGAAACATTGTTGAAAATGAAGACGTTACTTGTCACAATGATTTCTTGCGCCTTTTCTCTCACTGGTGTAAAAAGGGGTCATTATTCCAGAATGGGATTATGCTAACCCACAATAATCAGCAGGGCAATAACAATACTTGGATATTTTCTATGGAAAATAACTAATATAGAAACTTAACTGACAGTTTGAATGTTTTCCTTTTTGAACCAGGGTTATAAACTTCCCACTTTCTTAATCTCATTAAGGGGGAATGCTCCAGTTTCCTAAATTTTTTCCCAATAATAGAATTTATTTATATCTTGTATGTTGAAATTACATGTTATTAACAATTGAAAAATAAAATAAAAATGGAGGGTCAGCGATCTTGTTTGAATTTTATAGGCATTCGTATCACATACCCCTACAGCGAAAAAATGCCCAATTTCTTGCATCTGTCCAAGGTCACTAAATGATAATAAAATGCTGTATACTCATTGTTTAGTCCCGAAAACGGATTTAAAGTAACGTCTTACATTTAATAAGAATGGAAAACCCAAAATTTGTGCTGTTATAAACGCGTAAATGTATAAAACAGCATGCTAACGTGTTCAGTTAGATCAACGAAGCTGGAGTGTTTTATGTCAAAATTTGCATATTTTTTTTAAATATTTCAAGTTCTACATAATAGAATTTGATAAAACTCCCTAATTGTATTAAGCAACATGTCCTGGTAATAATTCAAAAAGAAAATGTATAGGTCAGCGCACTTATTTGTGAATTACAGCAATTTTTATCAGCTACACATGAATAAAATGACGCAAAACAGTGGTAACTGCATACATACTTACGACTGTCTTGCTCTAAATAATCGATTTCCATCTTGAGGAAATCAGTCTCGCATAATAAATACACTTTTACCGTCGAAAATAGTAATTGTAATGATGTGTTATATTATTGAAAATATGGTAGCGAAACATATTGGTGCGAAACATTTAATTTACTACAGTAATGACCGAGTGTTCCAAAAAACTGGAGCATTCCCCCTTAATATCACGTTATAGTACCAATTGAAAATGATTGTATGGGAATTACATTTTGTGTTCAACAATTCAAAATATTTACTTATCAACACATTTTTTACTAAGAGTATGACTGTGGCATCATTCATGATTGTGCCAAGGTGACCAGTGAGTCAGGCAGACCTTGAACCAATAGCTACAAGATCCAAACTTGCAAGATATTTTTTCAAGAATGTCTGTGCTTATAAACCCTTTCCCAAATAGCAAAATTTTAGGGCTGTCTAATTTGAAAGCTGCTACAGACTACAAAATTGATGTGAAAAAAGATGGGCTTTTTGTGCAAAATAGCATGGAAAATATTGAGGAAAAGAAAATGCTGATGATCAGCATTTTCTTCTTTCACCTAAATGTTTTCCCAAGCCTTTTATATTAGGGCATGAAAACCAGGTCTTGTTTGGAAAAGGGTTAATAGGCCTGTATTATCTTATGTTACTTACATTTTTACACTAACCATAAAGACAAAAGGGTAATGTTGATAATTGCTGAGAAGGAAACATCATAACAGGATGGATAAATACACACAATAGATAAATTTATATCCTTCACAATGAGGACAGGAATATTTACCCTTTCCTCCTAAACAAGACCTGATTTTGACCTCCCCAGTAGAAAAGTGTTTGGAAAATACTGAGACAAAAGAAGAAAATGCTGATGATCAGCATTTTCTCCTTTAGTCTAAATATTTTCTGTGCTATGTTATACACAAAATTTTATATTTATCAAAAAACTTTCTGTCTGCTTTTGTTGTCTGCAACTCTTTTAAATTAGATAAACCTAATATTTTGCTGTTTGGAAAAGGGTTAAGTCAATTTTTCATCAGCATCTCACTTTTTCCTATTACAATTTTTTTCCTGGTCTCATAATGTTTTTGTAACTTAATGTGATATTCAGCACAGTGAAAAGCCATATTAACCCTTTCCCAGAAGACCTGGTTTTTACGTCTTGAATAGAAAATGCCTAGGAAAACATTGAGACAAAAGAAGAATCTGTTTATAACCAGCAGTTTCTCCTTTTGTCTCAATATTTTCTGAGCCATATTTTACAGAAATCTTATCTTTAATACAGGGATGTCATTATTAAGCAATTGCCGATCAAAGCCATCGTTTAAAACTACCGAAAAATTGTTTGTTTTTTCTGTAGCTGCAAGGTTTACATCAGCCCCCAGCCTGATCTGTTGTTTTCCAAAATAAATCTGTTGCTTCAAAACATAATGACATCCCTGTTTAATAACATCCATTTTGTCATTTGAGGCAGTTTTTGAAGTGGATCACCCTAGAATTTTGTCGTTTGGGAAAGGGTTAATGATAACAGAAACTATCAACTGCATGATTGCCGGCAAAACACTGATTATTCTTTGTCACAATTATTCACTGCATATAGGTAAGATTACTGTGAATTCTGTTTGAGCAATA
This sequence comes from Fragum sueziense, assembly GCA_963680895.1. NCBI lineage: Eukaryota > Metazoa > Mollusca > Bivalvia > Cardiida > Cardiidae > Fragum > Fragum sueziense. The sequence goes on from OY804603.1 coordinate 44,042,716, forward strand.
CAGGGATGAAGACTATTAGGGGCCTAGTCGCCCATTGCCCCTAATTTTTGGGCTGGGTTCCTGAATCTTAGGCCTGGGTCCCTGAAATTTTGGAGAAAATGCCAGTCCCCTAATGTCAACTGTTGAATATTAGGCAAGCTGGAGCCCTACATTGAAATTGTTAGTCTTCATCTCTGCCATACTTACCCTTTCCAGCGGCAGCACTAAAAACGCCCCACCTCCTGCAGCCTCTGACATGACCGCCAAAAATTTTGGATTGACAGCACAGAATTTTGTGTCTGCGGAGACTTTAGACTGTCTCACACCGTCGTAACACTGATCCTTTTTTAGCTCCTTGCCAAACACATGCCGAAACTTACTGGATCTCATCTTGAACGCCATCTTGATTTGTCTGAAAGTATATCCTTTATAATGTTAGTTCTCACACTACTGTGCCTAGATACATCCTCGAAAACCCAGCGGTCATAGCTACGCTATATTACCCCTGGGGCACTTGGCTAGTTAAACTTTGTATTAGCCGCTCCCAAATGCCGCCGTTTCATTGGTTCCATCATCATTTCATGATGGGCGAGTAGACCAATCAATCTGGCCGATACAAATTACCAATATCTAAACAGTGATTACGTCAGAGATACGTAATTTAAACCTGATTCAGGGTAGATAACTGCGTAGGAGATTGACAAATTGCTTCGGGTAAGTTGTCAATATGGAATATTAATATCGTTTAGCGTGCGAAAAATCCGGTGTTTCGAATTTAAAAGACTTCCAAAAGAAACTTTCCCCATCTTTCTATTTTAAAGCCGTATAAGATATCAGCGATCTGTAATTCTTATTACATAGTTGTCAAACAAATTACAACTTATCATGAGTACAGCCATCTCGGTTGTAACTGACAACGCATTGACGTATGAGAGCTGTTCAGGGTTGGCAATCGACCGGTCAATATTAGTATTGACCGGGCCGGCGGTCAATACTGGTTTTAACCAGTCAATACTGGTCGATTGGTCAATTGGAACGGTCAGTTGGAAAGTGCTCATATATGATAACCCTACTTAATAGACCCTACATAATTTCTGTATGAGAATATCACTACAAATGAGTTTCTGACTTTCTGTTGTTAAAACTTATAAAGAATAAAGCAGCAAAACCAATATGTATATGGCTATTTGAAGTGGTTGGATTCATGAATCTGTAAAATTTTCAATAATTCTCATCAATTTCAGTTCAATTCACTATACATTGCCATGTAAAGCAGAAAAGGGGAATATGATAAGAAAGGGTTTAAAAGTGTTAGCCAACACATCGAAGAGGATGACCTAATCTTGAATTGCATTTTGACAAACAATTAAGAATAGCCAATCAAAACTGTCAAATTACTGGTCCTGTCACTCAAACTTATGGAAGGTGTGTCCAGCTTGTATTAGGTTGACCAATGAGAGGGGCTGAAATTTATGGGTTGTGAAACTGACACCTTTGTTTATTCAGATGTGTGAAATTGTGATCATTCTGCTATCTGTTATTGATCATGTAACTGGACTTTACAGGACATTAACTGGATATTTAACCCTTTCCCAAACAAGACCAGGCCCCGGTTTCTCGAAAAAACTTAAGTATGTTTTCATGCTCAAATCTGAGCATCGTGCTCAAATCGCACGAAATCCACGTGAACTTCAATTGAATACCAATCAACGTTGATTGGTATTGAATAGAAGTTGAGCATGAACTCATGAGAATATACTTAAGTTTTTTCGAGAAACCGGGGCCTGGTTTTGACGTCTCTAATAGAAAGGGCTTGGGAAAACATTGAGGCAAAAGAAGAAACTGCTGATAACCAGCAGTTTCTACTTTTGCCTCAATATTTTCTTAGCTATATTGTACACTAATCTTTTCTCTTTCAATGTCCATTTTGTCGTCTGCAGTAACTTTCAAATTGGACCACCCTAAATTTTGTCATTTGGGAAAGGGTTAATCAAAGTGTCAAAACAACAGTAGTGTGACATTTCCCCTGCAATATCGCCCGTATTGTCTAGTTGAGACATAAATAATACTTTATTTGTCTCCTGGAATTAATTTCATAATGACCAGTCTGAATTTCGCAGTTTGGGAATGGATCAATATCGATTTTCCATAAATGACACGACAGGTTATGTTAGACCGGAAGTTGTTTGACCCGTATCCCTAGCAAAAACCCCATGGTTTCACTAGAGATATGGGCCTGTATCTCTAGCAAAAACAAGGGGGGTTTGCTAGGGATATGGGCCCGTATCTCTAGCCCCCATGGGCTAGAGATACGGGCCTGTATCCCTAGCCACTTCCTTTCTATATAGTTCTCTTATCAACATCATACATAATTCACTAAAGTAGCAGGGAACAGGAAAGCACACAAAGTAACAAGAGCTGTCCGAAGACAGCGCGCTCGACTTTCTAAGTGCTGGACTTTCTATGTTGCTAAGTATAAAGGGGGCATAACTCCAAATATAGTGAAGCCAGGGTCATGGGCCCTAGTAGTAAGGTAGAGGGTGTGATGGTGAATAAGTATTCCAAGTTTGGGTTGAATCCCTTTGATAGTATGGAAGTTATTGATGTTTGAAAAAACTTTAACCTTTGTTGCAACGCCAACGCCAACGCCGACGCCCGGGTGACAGTATAAGCTCTCATTTTCTTCGAAAAGTCGAGCTAAAAACAACAACATAAAACAAGAGTGCCATGGTCACAATATACGCCGCCCCAGGGACTAAGTTTTAAGGGGGCATAACTCAGGCAAAAATCAATGAACCATAAAATCCTTCATGCACATCTACCAATTGAGGTGATAACATTGACCAAGTTTCAAGAAGATCCAGCCAGAAACTTAGGAGGAGTTGCGTTGACAAGAAAAGTGGACAGACGTACGGACGGACGGACGGATGGATGGACGGACAGACGGAGAAGATGACGCCAATATACGTCCGCCTCCGGCGGCGTATAACTAGAAGACCTGAAGGTCTTGAGTCGCTCCACAGGCCTGAATTTCATGTAATATTTAATCCAAGTTTTGATAAGATTGTTCAATGCTTGTGTTTCATAGAGCTAAAAGAAAGTAACAAAACTAGATTTTTCAAAATGTGTGGTTCTTGAAGCAAAGAAAGTAAAATTACATGTTTGCCATTTGAGAAAGGGTAAAACGAAATGGGAGAACATTCTAGCTTAGGATGTCACAAGCAATTCAAATTTTCCATCTTCCCAACAGATCTAAATTAACAGAACATTGAATACTCCAAAATATTTCATATTTCTAAAAATAGATTTTGTGCTAAAAATAGATTCTGGGAAACACCCTTTTTCAAAAATAATGCAAATGGCTGTCAAGCCTGAATTTCTTGTAATATCAAGTACAAGTTTTCACTAGATTTTTCAATATGTGTTGCTCCTAAAGCAATTACAAAGTAACTAGAAAGCTGAAAATACATTCATATAAGGTCTATTAGTTACCAAGCTTTGCAACAGTCTTTATTAGAGTGAGTTTGGCTGTTAGAGTGAAAAAAAAGTCACAATTAGCAATTTTGTCAAATTGAAAGGCATATAACTGATGATTTCATATTCCTATCTAGCTAAGAATCACACTAAAGCAAGATCCTAACTTCACCTACATCTTGTTTAAGTTTTGACCTGATTATTCAATATTAGTGTAAAATCAAAGTCGAAAACAACAATTTTGTCAAATTCAAGGGCAGATAAATCATGATTTAAGATTCATATGAAGCTGAAAATTACACCAACACAAGATCTTATGGCCAGTAAGATAATGTGAAAGTTTTATGTTGATTGGTGGATATTTATGGTTGTTTGAGTAAAAATAAGGTCAAAAATGGTAGTTTTGCCAATTTCAAGGGCACATAACTCAAGACGTAATATTCAGATCAAGCTGAAAATTGCACTCAGGCAAGATCTTATCAGCATCAACATTTTGACCAAGTTTTGTTTTGATTGATCAATATTTGTAGTGGCTAGAGTGAAAACAAGTGAAAACAGCCGTTTTTTAATTCAAGGGCAGATAACTCCAGACTTTATTGTTCAATCAGAATTAATTGAAGGAATCTGATAGAGGACCACCTAAGGATCATTCCTGTGAAGTTTGATTGAAATCCGTCAAGTAGTTTCTGAGGAGAAGAAAAAGTTGACGACCGGACGCACGCACGCACGCATGCACGCACGACGGACACAACGCCATGACAATAGCCCGCTGGCCTGAAGGCCAGTGGAGCTAAAAACCCAAAACCAATGTCCAGAAATAATGGGACAAAGCTTCAAAATAAATCATGGCAAAAGTAATCCGAGTCTTCTCTGATGTAAATACGCTCTTTGATATTTTGATTTTTCGCTATTTACATCAGAGAGTGTTGCTCTTTGAAAAAATCAAGAAGTTCTCCACAAATTGTGGCGCATCGTTCACCGTCCGATCTTAAACGCTATCGTTAAAACCCCTGATGATATCGATCAATGAACCATTTATTGTCATACATATTGAAAAATTTACGACCAAAAAGTATTTCTAAAAGATTTATAGGCAATGTTTTGCAACAACCCTCACCTGAGCAGCCTTTGTTTACCTTGACATTTCATTCAAAACCAAAGGTTATACTCTTCCAGCAGGCCGATTTGAAATGAAATTTTTGGTCAGGTATGACAAAAAATGATTTATTGATCTATACCCTACAGTGTTTTACCGAGTGATTCAATATGATACACAAAAACGAAGCTTCACTACTTGTAACGTTACCGAACTTTCCGCTGTTTTCAAAGAGCAACGCTCTCTGATGTAAATAGTGAAAAATCAAAATATCAAAGAGCGTATTTAGGATGGTCCTCTTGGGTACCACGGTAGTTAATGGCGTCCGGAAAAAATCAATAATGAATGGGGACATGAAAACATTCCATGATTTTACTTTCTAAAATAGATCAAATGAAGTCGAAATCATAATAAAAGTAGGATGGTCCTATTGGGTACCACGGTACTTAATGGCGGCCGGAAAAATCAATAATGAATGCGGACATGAAAACATTCCACGATTTCTCTTTCAAAAGTTAATCAAATGCAGTCGAAATTATAATAAAAGTAATCACCAAAGATTTGAGTAAATGGTTTTGCTTTTGGTTTTGCTAATACACGCAGTTGGTAGGCGATACTTTGTCCGCAAATGAACACTGTTTTGAATACCGTGGTACCATAAAAGACGCGGTACCGAAGCGGACTACTATAATCACCAAAGATTAGAGTAAATGATTTTGCTTTAAGCTTTGCTAATGCACATAGTTGGCAGGTGAAACTTCGTCCATAAATGAACACTGTTTTGAATACCGCGGTACCGTAAAAAGACACGGCACCGAAGCGGACTACTATAGCATCTAGTTTCCCGTATTCGAGCAGGCTCCCTTATTCGATAATTCATATTTCCACACGTTGTTGTTGTTTTCTTGCAATGGCCGCATGTTTGTAATGTTCTGAAATCGTTCAATGTTCAATGAAAAGTAAAATAAAAAATGGTATTGGAAATAGATATTGAAACAAGAGGACCATGATGGTCCTAAATCGCTCACCTGAATCAAGATGACAAAATAAAAATGGTAATTAGGACAAATTCAAAGACATATCAAACTAAGTGCTTTCTCTTTGGAAACAATTAGGGAATAATTTTGTTCAAATCGATCCTGTAAAGTTGGGTATGAATTAGCACAATGGTTGAGGTTATTTTTTTGATTTTGCAATATACAGCATAGGGCTAATTTTCAAAGCATACTGATCTGTTAGAGATTGATCATTTATGATATATCATTATAACAAATTATAAGCACAATTTACAAGAATTGGTCTATTATTTGAAAAAATATAGCGAAAGATCAACATTTGATAAGCTAAGCTAATCCCTAATCTTATTTGTTTACATAAGATAAACATATGGACAACCAGAGCAACAGATAAGAGAAATAGATAAGTGAAATAGAAACAGTACTCTAAATTTATTATTTATATCCAAACACTATGTAGAAATGAATGTATTAATCTTTTCAAGCAGATGATTGAAATGATCACCAACAACATAGGGTTTGATGAATATAGAAACAAAATGTTGAGTTTTGAAAAGCTATCATCTCTTATCTGCCGCTTGTATGATTCCAAAAAAAAAATGGTTCAAAATTGCCTTGTGACAAGTTGAACCAACAATGTAGGGCTTAGTTTCCATGTATAGTGATGATTTCTTGTATTCTGGTAGACATTCATGAAATGAGGTCTTACACAAAATTTCAAGGTTCTATGCCAAACAGTTTAGAAGAAAACTAAGTATCTCTGTGACAACCCGCAGTAAAGTATAATTTTCAAAGCACGAAATTTCCCCAACCCTGCCACACCCATATACTTTTTATAAAATGAAAAATTCAGATACAATTTTGAAACGAGTCACTCAAGGAACTTTCCTGCCACGTTTGATTTAAATTGGCCAAACGGTTGATTTTTAAAGAATTTTCTTCTGATTTCTCCAGGTCTGAAAAGCCCCTTCCTCCCTGCCACGCCCACATTTTTTAATCAAAGCCCTGAAGGGCCTGAAAGTCGCTACAACAGAATTATTTGTAAAACAAGATTTGCTTTTCATGATCCTATCAGAGAATGCTTTGAAGTATTGAATGAAATGTATGTATGCCCCCACAAGGGTTAACCTTTAACAATTGAAGTAGTGCAATTGTAGTATTAATTTACATCAAGAATGAAAAGGGAAAATTGGCAATAACTCCACGAACATTATCAGCAGAGTTATATTTTTGTACAATACACTTCTACATAATGACATCATCCACCTATGAAGTTGCACGAATCTACCTCGCATAATTTTTAGTAATGCTCTTGATAAACAATTAAATATGAAAATCAACAAAGGGCAAAAGCCCAAAAATATGATTGACAGAGTATCAATTCTTACCTATGAAGTTTTATGCAATGTAAACAAGACCTAGATCTCCATTTTAAGTACGCAAAATATATCTTGTCAAAATGACGATAAAGTTTATAAACGATGACCGAACTCGTGATTAGATCACATTCTTTAGAAACAAATTGAAAAAAAAAAAACAATAATAAAATGAAAGACAAAACAAGTTATAGAATATTTACAGAGAAACACAGCTTTATTTTTCATCCATATCTATATATACAAATTCATAATACCATAGGCTACAGCAAATCCATAGATAATTATATCGTTAAAATGAATGCTACATATGAAAAGCAGTGGAAGCTAGATCTATTTTCAAAATGTTAGATTGGTCCAATTTGTAGGTAATTTGGGGGTGTTTAGTGATTGGGAGTAAAAACGTCGTAACTACAGATTTCTGAAAGGGGCCCATGCTACGTTTTTATGCTTCTGAACTATTCGGGAACTCATATTTGTACATGGAAAAACAATTTGCAATGCATAAAAACTTCAATCAGGGCGAATATCCATCTTTCCTTTGCTATAGATCAATCCTTTACAAGCGTGTTTACAGATTCTATTTTTACTTCGAAACGAGACAAGGTCAAGGTCAACGAGACACATCCCCAGCAGTATTAACACACTGTACAACCGGCTTCGTCGATGACTGTGACCTTATTTGCGAGGGATGCGTGGAAAGGTTTATTTTGTAGAAGCAGTTAGCACTGAACATTTATACACGTATTTATCAACTATAGAATACCAAAGATCGTTTCATTTATTCATAAAAGTAAATTAATTTGACCTACCATGCACCTGAAATCAGATGCCGAATCTGTCTTCGTTGACGACGCAGCTGGTTGTACGGTGTGTTGAATCTCGCTGAGCACAGATGACGTACCTCTGACGTAATTGCTTTTTGAAGGTTGGGCATGTGTAACCGTTACAAAACAAAAACCAAGGACAATAAAATGCGGATCTGCACGTTATTCATTGACTTGGATTTTTATACTTGATAAAGCTCAATGAGTGCTAACAATGGACCCCTTCAGGTTTGTAATTTCATATGTTTATATCTGGTTTGTAATTTTTGTGCCATTTGCATTTTCGACAGCCTAGCAGGTCCCCCTTTAATCAGTAGTTGCGATGTTTTGGCTGCATGTCCCGTAAATTGACTGGAATTGATACTAAACTAAATTCTGGGTAAGAACGATGTTTTAAATGAAATATTTACCCATTTTGTTCTATTCAGATTTCCCAATTTCAGAAGATGTCACAGAAATTCATTGAATAAAATAGATCTATACTTCATAACGCATTCCTCACTTAACTAAAAACCCCCAAAATCAAACTTGTCCTCCCTGGGTGAAAGTTAGATACTTTCAAAATACTGAATTTTACAGCTGGGGGGCCATGGACCACAGGACCCACGATGGGTCTATGGAAACGCCCTGGCCAGGGGTCCACGGGGCCAGAGCCACCCGGGAGCTCTTGAGAAATAGCGTTTTCAACCCTCAGGAAGGTGTTCATGACACTATAAATTCTACCATCTTTTGATGCAAGTTTTCCAAATCATTTATCACTCAGTTTAAAATTATAACTCAATATGATGCACTTTTTTACATCATTTGTTTTCAATTTCGAAATAAGAACTTATACGTTCTAGTATGCAATGGTCGCTCAAGGATTTGTTTCCGAGCCTAAATGATGGCATAAAATGTGTAAAATGTGTAACGTTACATTAAAGTTATACAGCTTAAAAATAATTTTCAGATAATTCCAGGAGGGAGGTCCAAAACACACACCCCACCGACCCCCTCTCGATCCGCCCGTGGTATGACATGGCAAATTTCAAAATATGCACATATTTCACGGTAGTTGCAATAATGTAACCGATACCATTTTGAATATTGATCTGGGTTTCGGATAAAATTCCTTCCTATTTGTTGCAATGGAGCAGGTACTGGAATGATTCATTCCAGCAAGTTTAGCAATTAGCAGTTTTTCGAATTTTCGGCAAATTTGATCACACGATTTTTTAAGCTATTGTCATCACCAAGTAATTGCAGATTAAAACAATATGCAGTTACGAGGTTTTCGAAGAAAAGTGACGACTGCTTGTTGTGTACAATTATGTTGTGTGTTAATTTAGGGCATATTGATTGCGAGATTACACGCTTGAAATGGCAGAACGATGCATATCAAGCAAGACACCTTCTTAAAATGGAATTTATTATTATAAAAAGAATCAAGCAAATGAGTATTCCGTCGTTGTCGTATGTCGCCGAGTCATAAAGTCGATGTCTATTTCCCCCACATTCTGAATAGTTTTTTTCCTTGACTTATAGCCGAAGATATACAGTATTGAATATTGACTATCTAAGGGAAGTAACTCTTTCATGAAAACTGTCTAATTTAAACCTGGTTATTTCCCTTAGACCAATATACCTCAGAAAACGGAATTATTGCGCGCGATAAATTTTCTCCGCCAAAAAAGTAGTTCTACATAAAACGTATAATTTCCTCGTTCAACAATGATTATTTGGCATGTCAGTTTAGAAATTGTAGAAAGTCGAATTTCAATATTAAATCAAAGTGTGGACAAGAAATCAGAGATCTACTTTGTCTCAAAACAGAAATACAGAAGAAGTTAAGAGGTCCGTCTTTGACCTTATTTGACCTGTCCAGAAAAACTCGTACGGCCCCAATAAGTCGCAGCGCGAGCGCTAAGCGACTTAAAAATGTAAAAATTTGTGAGCAAATATTGAAAAGGGTGACTCAAGGAACATTTCTGCAAAGTCTGGTTCAATTGGGCCCAATGGTTGAATTTTAAAGAATTTTCTTATGATTTCTCCAAGTCCGATAAGCCTCTTTCTCCCTGCCACACCCACATTTTTTGACAAATGTAAAAATTTGTGAATAAATTTTGAAAAGAGTGACTCAATGCACATTCCAATCGAGTTTGGTTTAAATCGGCCCAATGGTTGATTTTAAAAGAATTTTCTTATGATTTCTCTAAGTCCGATAAGCCCCTTTCTCCCTGCCACACCCACATTTTTTGACAAATGTAAAAATTTGTGAACAAATTTTGAAAAGAATGACTCAACGCACATTCCAACTGAGTTTGGATCAAATTGGCCCAATGGTTGATTTTTAAAGAATTTTCTTATGATTTCTCTAAGTCTGATAAGCCCCGCCCTGCCACGCCCACATTTTTGGACGAATCAAAAATTCGCGAACAATTTTTGAAAAGGGTCACCCAAGGAACATTCCTGCCAAATTTGGTTAAAATTGCCCCAATGGTTTGGGAGGAGAAGATGTTTAAAGAAATTGTGAACGGACGGACAGATGGACGGACGGACGGACGGACGGACGGACAGATGGACGGACAGACGGACGGACGACGGACGATGAGCGACCACAATAGCTCACCTTGAGCACTTTGTGCTCAGGTGAGCTAAAAATGCGTTGCCCATTTGGCAGAACTCGGCTAATTTCCGTGAGCCCGACAAACATGCCAAACATTCCACCATATTGACACGTGTCATGTGCACATACTATCATCACGTGATTTTCGTTGTGGCAGGGATTACTTAGCTCTGACGTAATCGCTGTTTGGAGGTTAAAAACATGTGTGACCTTGACCCCGGAAATGAAATAGTACCGGAGCTCGATTAGAGGAAACTTTTTCTGGTGAAACTAATCACCTCGTGTACAAAGAGCAGGTGACTTATTTCTTTCTTATTACGTTGAAAATGAGTTATTTTGCACTACTGGCATTTTACAATTAAATTTGTGTTACTTTCACTTTGGTTAGTGACAACGGATGTTGATTACTCTAGTGCGCATGCGCAAATGTAATGCTCAAGGTGCTCGAATACGGGAGCCTACAGGCTACACAGGGGTCTACACTCCCTCCGAAATGCTACTGGTCCATAGTACCAGTAACTAAGAAAATCAACAGGTCCCCCATGAACTTAACAGGTCCACTCCCCCCACCGCACAGAAATAAACGAAAATGAATAGTTTCATCATACATTGTGCTTTCTTATAGTTTTTGGGAATCAGTGTTACAAAGCAAATTTGGGGAAATGCTTTGTTTCTCAAAAATGGATTTAACAGTTTCATCAGAGTGAGACTAAAGTTAGGACCTCTGTAACAATAATTAGATGATATAAAGATTTCACGCTTTCCCAAGCTGAAAGAATTAAAACTATGCATTTATAAGAAAAATGCAGCTAAACATAATTGATGTTGATTCTTCTTTGTCTCAGTGTTTTTGAAGATCAAAATCCGGTACTCTCTTACGAACAGAGCGTATTCTCCCTACATTCCATTTCGATAGAATACTCTCTGTTCTCGCGGGGTCGTTTCACGTCTAATCTCGGGGCCTTGGCGGGATTTCGGTATCCAATCGTCGCCAATATACTCATAAACAATCGAAATTTCTGATACAAGAAATGATTGGCTAACGCTTCAAATTACCAGCTTCTGCCAAAAATAGAAGCGACGTAATGTATACGTAATCAAACCAGATCAAACTGAAAGATTTTGATTCGATAATTCAAATGTTACCGGCTTCAGCCAAAAATAGAAGCGACGTAATGTATACGTAATGATCATGCAAGATAAAACTGAATGATTTTGATTCGATAATTCAAATGGTGTGCTATAATTAGATTATGACGACCAAATAGGCTGTTGGCGTACCGAAAACTGCAGAGGTCATATTTGATGGTTTAATCAATAGAGCTCGGCATGGAGAGTAAAAATCCGGGAAAACAGCTGTCTTTATTTATGGTATGTTCTATTTTGTATGGCAAGTACGACAAGAATAATGTTCTTACAAATGATGCGGTTAAACAGTTCAATTATTTATATTTTCAAAACTAATTTACCTGCAAAATAAGTTTTAACTGATTAAATAATACTTATTACCATTCAGGTAACAATATTTTAGGTTGATGTTTCTTATAAGAATCAGCATTTCAATATGTTTGATTAATATTATTTTGGTAATGGACAGAGTACAATCATGCGCATACAATGACCTCTCGTTTTTGCCGAGATTTGAAAATTTCTACTTTCACTTTGCAACTACCGCTGTATCCCAGTATTTGGGAAAGTTTGTATAGATCTAAAGATCTAGTTTAATATTTAGATGTGAAGACCACCCGATAATGTGAGGAATGACTATTTACAAACAAAATATAGGATTGGCCTTGTGAACCTCGTGGTACTAACATCTCAGAATGAATTTTTTTCAGAACAACTCCTTACTTTCAATATTTCTGTTACTCTATGGTTGCATCAACATCTCTTGAGTTTATTTACACAGAGATTTTTTTTCGTGTACTGCATAATATTGATATCTGTGCCACGTGACTTTAGGCATGTTGACCTAGTTACTAAAAATAGGTATTTTGGAAACCTCGCGGTATTCATATGAGGCCCTGCAATGTGTACCACAGAATATCAGCAGGAATATTTTTGTCGGATATAGATTAGAATATAGAAAATCTAATTTATGTTAATACAGTCAATCTTGCTCAAGCGACCACGTGCATTAAGCGACTTTTTGCTTGAAGCGACCACTCTGGGGTCCTCCCGATGAAATTCCTTCTTTAAATTGTTGTATTAAGCGTTTTTCCCCCAACGCGACCAGCGACCGGCATTTTTGGGGCCCTTAAACAATAGGATGATAGTTTAAGCGACCGTTCCACATTACAGATAATTTGTAAAAGGTGCCAAACGCATGCGCTCGAGATGAAAGCTGTGAAATTTGGCCAATTAAGGCCAATTTAATCACCTGTGAATTCAATCAAAACTGTAAACAATACGACTCGACGCTGACCAATGGGGCTTCACGAAAGAAAAAGGCTTAAACCAATGATATCGCATGTGGCTAATATTGTTGGTGTACCTGTTTGTTTGTTGAGTTTTTTGGATTGCCCTTATTGATTTCGAATAATGTTCCCATCATAACCTCTTCACACACTAATCTGAATTTAAAAGTAAGTTGTCATTGCAAATTCCATGAAATCATGTGTCTCATCTTAAAGTTTTAACTTTGGTAGACTTAGTGTGTATTATTGACCTCTCTAAAGTAAACAGATTTTTTTGTTCGATTAAATTCACATACAAACAGAATCAAGTCCAGCACTTCAAATATAAACAAAAGGAAATCACTCTGTCATAGCAAAAATCCTCGAAGTTGAACAGAACTGCTGAAATATAACACTGTATGTCATCAATCCCCACTTGTGTTTTCACAAATTGATTAAATCAAAGATTTGTTCCATATATCAACTGCAGATTTACTGTAACTTTATAATAAATTGATCGATCATAGAATATTTTTTTGGAAAAAATAACTTGCATGAAAAGTTAGATTTTGTATTCAGCGACCGTTTTATTAAGCGGTCACTTTTGGGATTCCCCCAGGATGGTCGCTTAAAACAAGATTGACTGTATTTTTCCAACATCCAATGAATGTGAAAAAGAAAAAAAATGTTTAAAATGGATCCCAGGAAAAATTGCTTTGAGCGCCGAACCTTTAGAATATTTAGATAGTTCTCAGTAAGAAAAATCCTTTCTGGGCCTTATCAACAAACTAAAAAAATATGTGTACTTACAAATATTTAAAAAATGAATAAGCTAAAATTTGTGATAAGAATTTTTTACTTTGGAGGTCTGACAAAAACTGTTTTGAAATTATTAAGTTTAGTCTACCTTAGACACACATTCTGTACTCCTGCATGGGCCTCCTTATTTCACTCCCTTATTTGGAAGAGCTGTGACGTCATCAATGACGCGTCATCTACCATTTTGAAACCATTATTGACAGAAGCAGAAAAGGCAGAAATTATTCACAAAATTCAGCAAAAATCCTGCACTTTCAGTGACTGGGAAAGGCCTGCGCCATGCGCCATAGTCACATTGAAATTCCAAATGTCACATTGTTTTAGCTAATGAGTGGGCCCTTGTCCCATTGAATTTTGCTGTATATGAGAATGGAGCAATTTTAACTTATAATTGTCACATCAATTTTCAAAATGTCACATTGATTTTGTAAGTGGAAGCGACATTGTCCCATTGAAGAAATGTCTTTCCCAATCACTGCACTTTGCGCATTTATTGCACGAGCTGTTTCATATCAGGGGTTCAGCAAATTTTGGAAAAGGTCAGTTTCTTTGCATCGTCGCTGAAAATGTGTTTTGCTAACCAATTTAGTTAATTTTTTTCATCTAGTTGGTGTCAGCTGTCAAGATTGAGATCAGGCTAATCAACGCTCACGAGGATAATTCTCGTCGATAGCATAGTTTGCCCCATGGTAAATTTTGTGATTACCGCGAGGTTTAAAGTACCGCGAGGTTTGCACAAACGACTATATTTGGTTATTAGATGCAAAAAAATCAACTGGTCAGGGGGGTCTGCTGTTCAAATTATCAGCAGGTCCGACCGAAAATTAAGTGGTCTCGGACCGTCGGACTTGAGGGAATCTCGACCCCTGCTACATCAGAGAAGACTTGGATTAGGCAAAAGGGACGAAACTGCCAACGGTCAGCAATATTTCTCCAAGTCCAATGATCATTCGTATTGATTCCTTGTATATATCATCAAACTGTGCAATTAGGTTCAACTTGTAGAAGTTTAAACTGTGATGCTATGGTGCAGGACCGAAGAATCAAAACAAGGAAATGGTCACATTTGACTTCTGTCAAAAGAATACGGAAGCGAGTTCCCTAACTTTCATGAGAACAAAGAACGTCCATGCGGATTGTTGGCGTCAATAACATTGCTGCAGTGCAAGATTTATACTTTTCTTTCGTCGTCATCTTACCAAATGTGACGAAATTGGTCAATGGGAGGAAAAATGCGGATAAAATAAACCCCAAAACGCCTCCTAACTTTCCGGTCTTTGGAAACAGGAAACCAATTTAGCGCATGCGTACTGAGTTGACTGTTGCCCGGCTTCCAATAATAAATTTAACTAGGCAGGTAACCAGCGTAATCACTCGCACATTTCCTTAAATGGTAAAGTAACGAGGAAATTTAGGCTCTTTTCAGCAATATCTATTTCAGGCTTTTTAGAATAATAAGATTCGCAACGTTCTGAATTGTGGTATCGACATTTGCGTTTTGCCACATAGTGGGATAAAACTTTAAACGAAGGGACATAACTTCTAGTCAGAAATTTTCAGATGGAGGTTACAGTGACCTCCCCCTACCTCCCCTTAGTCTGGTTCCCGTACCTGAAATCTACTACGGATTTAAGTACGGTAATAGCTAATATCTGACGGTCACTCAGACGGCCTGGACAGGTGACGCTTTCCATACACCGAGCCGTTTCATTGGTCTATCGATTATATCGATTGACCAATCAAAGGACAGAATGCAGTACCTGTTCCCAGTCGTAAATTCAGTTATTTACACGAATGGGTACCAGTCTAACCTCCCCTTTTCCCAGACGACAATTAGGCTGGTCCGACGTGGTGCAGACGACAAATTTGTAGTTAATTACGGCGGGATATTTTGAATGTTTGGAATGCGGTTAAAATATTTGGGAAAATAGATCTAGATCTAGATCTAATAGTTTTAATGATAATAAAAATGATCACATAGAAACTGTCTAGATCTAGATCTTATATTGCTCTTTTTTAATTAGATCTAGATCTAGATAGATCTATCTAGATCTAACACCAAAGCCGGGAATTTGTAATCTACAAGCCGAAATTTCCTAATTTTACACTGAAAAGTTTAGGGAAAATCCATTTAGCACCCCAATATTCAGACATGGGGGCTTGAGCCCACCCAATAATATGAAATCGCTTCCTATGGGCCTGCTTGAGTCTTTAGAACTGATTATTAAGATCTAGCATTTTCTTATTTTCCCTAAACATTTTCCGAAGCCTTTGATGTCCTTAACAAAAAAGGCTTGAGAAAACTTAAGCAAAAGAAGAAAATGTTGGTATATTTTATCTACAGTTAGATCTAGATCTAGATCTACATCAGTTTTGTTGTCTGCTGCAGCTTTCAAATGAGACCACAATAACTTTTTTTGAATTTTGGAAAGTGTCTTCATGATTACTTATCTAAACAAGTTGAAGATCTAGACCTACACCTCACTTTCAGGCAAATCTCATTTTCTTGTCATTTGGAAAGATCTAGACTTGATAGACTCTAGTATGCCATTTATTTTTCAGATGACAAGATGACTTAGCATTGCAATTCATGTAGTGAAAAGGAAAATGTGAAAAAGAAAACTAGATCTCCACTCCACTACTGTGCCATCAAAGTTCACACTTCATTCAATAAAAGGGAAACCAGCCTAGTATAATTTAAGGAATCAGGATGTCAATTGAAATTGAGAAGTGGAATGAGAAAGCTGATGGGAAGCTTTGTGAAGAAAATATGGAGAAGAAATTAAGAAAGCAAGGTTATAACTTTACACAGTACGAGTTTTGTCCGGGTACCAACTTTCCTGATCACACCCATGGTGTATCGAAGAAGGATTCTATAGTTAGTGGTGAATTCCAGTTCAGCATGTACGGAGAGACGATTGTTATGAAGCCAGGGGATATGGTGGTGGTACCCAAAAATACTGTACATAATGCGAAAGTTGTGGGCTCTAAATCTGTCATATTCTAC
Source organism: Fragum sueziense (assembly GCA_963680895.1). Taxonomy (NCBI): domain Eukaryota; kingdom Metazoa; phylum Mollusca; class Bivalvia; order Cardiida; family Cardiidae; genus Fragum; species Fragum sueziense. The sequence continues at coordinate 44,059,311 of OY804603.1, forward strand.
GATGCTACGAAATAGTTACATTGATACTGCAAACTCACTAATTTCTTATTTCATCATGTACCTGGCATCGTAAGGGAACATAGTAGCTCAGAAAATATTGAGACAAAAGGAGAAAATGCTGGTCACCAGCATTTTCTTCTTTTGTCACAATGTTTTCCAAAGCCTTTTCTATTTGGGACCTCAAAATCAGGCCCCGGTTTCTCGAAAAAATTTAAGTATGTTCTCATGCTCAAATCTGAGCACCGTGCTCAAATCGCACGAAATCCATGTGAACTTAAATCGAATACCCTTCAACAATGGAGAGTATTCCTTTGAAGTTGTTGTATATTTGAGCATGGACTCATGAGTTTGTACTTAAGTTTTTTCGAGAAACCGGGGCCAGGTCTTGTTTGGGAAAGAATTAAAGCTGTAGTAACAAGATTTTTGAAGAAGGATTCTATTGTTAGTGGTGAATTCCAGTTCAGCATGTACGGAGAGACGATTGTTATGAAGCCAGGAGATATGGTGGTGGTACCCAAAAATACTGTACATAATGCGAAAGTTGTGGGCTCTAAATCTGTCATATTCTACGATGCTACGAAATAGTTACATTGATACTGCAAACCCACTAATTTCTTATTTCATCATGCACCTGGCATCGTGAGGGAACATAATAGCCCAGAAAATATTGAGACAAAAGGAGAAAATGCTGGTCACCAGCATTTTCTTCTTTTGACACAATGTTTTCCAAAGCCTTTTCTATTTGGGACCTCACCACTTACAATAGAATGCTTCTTCAAAAATCTTGTTACTACAACTTTAATTCTTTCCAAAACAAAACCAGGCCCCGGTTTCTCGAAAAAAAACTTTAAGTATATTCTCATGAGAACATGCTCAACTTCAAAGGGATACTCTCCAACGTTGAAGGGTATTCGATTGAAATTCACATGGATTTCGTGCGATTTGAGCACGGTGCTCAGATTTGAGCATGAGAACATACTTAAGTTTTTTCGAGAAACCGGGGCCTGGTCTTGTTTGGGAAAGAATTAAAGTAGATCTAACAAGATTATCGACGAAGGATTCTATAGTTAGTGGTGAATTCCAGTTCAGCATGTACGGAGAGACGATTGTTATGAAGCCAGGGGATATGGTGGTGGTACCCAAAAATACTGTACATAATGCGAAAGTTGTGGGCTCTAAATCTGTCATATTCTACGATGCTACGAAATAGTTACATTGATAAGTACTGCAAACCCAGTAATTTCTTATTTCTTTTCATCATGCACCTGGCATCGTAACGATACATAATAGCCCCGAAAATATTGAGACAAAAGGAGAAAATGCTGGTCACCAGCATTTTCTTCTTTTGCCACAATGTTTTCCAAAGCCTTTTCTATTTGGGACCTCACCACTTACAATAGAATCCTTCTGCAAAAATCTTGTTACTACAACTTTAATTCTTTCCCAAACAAAACCAGGCCCCAGTTTCTCGAAAAAACTTAGGCATATTCTCATGAGAACATGCTCAACTTCAAAGGGATACTCTCCAACATTGAAGGGTATTCCATTGAAGTTCACATGGATTTCGTGTGATTTGAGCACGGTGCTCAGATTTGAGCATGAGAACATACTTACGGTAATTTTTTTCGAGAAACCAGGGCCTGGTCTTGTTTGGGAAAGAATTAAAGTAGATCTAACAAGATTATCGACGAAGGATTCTATAGTTAGTGGTGAATTCCAGTTCAGCATGTACGGAGAGACGATCGTTATGAAGCCAGGGGATATGGTGGTGATACCCAAAAATACTGTACATAATGCGAAAGTTGTGGGATCTAAATCTGTGATATTCTACGATGCTACGAAATAGTTACATTGATACTGCAAACTCACTAATTTCTTATTTCATCATGCACCTGGCATTGTATCAGCAATTCGTGAATTACCAGTACGTTCAACAGTTTATGACCATTTCACATATTGGCAGTGTTGAAACAAGTTCATTTGGGAAGATTGGAATATGTAACAAATTCTAAACAATCTGTAATCATTCAATCATATTTATTTTCGATTCTATACATATTAATAATTAAAAGAAAATCACTTTACTTATATGATAATTGAATTATTACATGCAAGGGCGGATCTAGGGGTGGGGTCAGGGGGTCATGACCCCCCCCCCCCTGGAATAGGCTGAAAATTGAATTTTGACTATATAACTTCTTATAAAATGCCATCATTTGGTTTTAACCCCCCCTGATCCTGGATCCGCCCTTGACATGTATGAGCCCTTTCCCAGAGAAGACCTTACTTTGATGTCCCTTATAGAACAGATATGGTAAAACTTTGAAACAAAAGAAGAAAATGCCAATAAACAGCATTTTCTACTTGTTTGCCAGGCTTTGTTGTACATAAATCATATCTTTGTCAACACCCATGAAGTTGTTCACCACATTTCTTAAATTCGACCACCCAAAATTTTGTCGTGTGGAAAAGTTAGCAATAAAACTAGAAAGACCTGAAGGTCTTGAGTCGCTCCACAGGCCTGGAAATTTGTAAATATTTAATCCAGTTTTTACTAGATTGTTCAAAACTTGTTAAGAGAAAAAAATGAAACAAAAACTAAATGTTTGCCATTTTGAAAAGGGTTAAAGGAACGGGCAAAAATTCCAGCTTAGGTGATGCAGCGGCGGATCCAGGATTTCTGTGAGGTGGGTTCGTTTTTACAAAAAGGGGGGTTCATTTTTTAAGTATAAACCAATTTTGACTGAACTTCTGCATGAAAATGAAATAATCAGGCTACATAGGGGGGTTCGTTTGAACCCCCCGAACCCCCCCTGGATCCGCCACTGTGATGATACTAGCAATGAAAGTTTTCCTGATCTTAATTTATTGATCAATTACTCCTTTATATTCTATGTTCTTACCAGCTTCTTCCGTAATTGTAGTACTTGAAGCAAAAAAAGTAAAACTAGATGACATTTGGGAAAGGGGATAAAATTCCAGCTTTGGATGATACTAGGAATGCAAACCTTCCTTCTTAATTTACTTTCAAGATAAAGGCTTTGAGTTTTGAAACAATGTAGAAAATGCTTGTGACAAGCAATTTCTGCATTTTATAAAATTATTTCTACCCCAAAAGACCAAAAATTGTAAAATTCTGTTCACATGAAATTGTCGGTCATCTGCAAGCTCCCATTTAGACCTGCTTAAAATCTTGCCCTCTGGTAATGAGTACAGTGTGAAATGGGTGGAAGGGTTACTGCTTGCAGTATATTTATCTGGAGTGTAGGACAATTGCCCTACCTCACACTGCAAGCAGTAACCCTTCCACCCATTTCACACTTTACTCATTACCTAGCTGAGTTTATGCCATATAAATAAGCTCATAACTCAGGCAGTGAAATTCCGATCAAGCTGAAATATACACTCATGCAAGATCTACCAGTCACCAACATTCTGTCCAAGTTTTTTATTGACTGGTCAATATTTGTTGTTGCTAGAGTGAAAAAAAACCAAAACGGCCATTTTGATATTCAAGGGCAGATAACTCCAGACTTTAAAGTTCAATCAAAATCATTTCGAGGAATCTGAGAGAGGGTCACCCAAGGATCATTCCTGTAAAGTTTGATTGAAATCCATCCAGTAGTTTCTGAGAAGAAGATTTTTAAAGACAAGAGGGCCGTTGGCCCTAGGTCGCTCACCTGAGATGGGGTTTTATAACAGATCAGACTGACAAACATACAGACTGTCAAACAAACAGAAATCTACAAATTGACCTAAATCTATGACCTTGAACCTACCTTAATATATATTTCAAATAGAACATCTACTCATGATAAAGAACACATTTCCCCATACATTTTTTTTTAAATCCATGCATAAATGTAGATGCTATGCCCCTGATAAGCAGATTTTCACAAGAAGTCCCCTTTTTCTGTGACAAGGTTTCATATTGAAGAGCCAAGAAAAGTATCTCTTAGCAATATCATGATCAATGCAAATATTTAGTTTTGTCAAATTTGGCTCTGTGGTTATTGAGAAATTGCTTCTGACAGATTTCGTGCCATGGCAACCAGAAGTGTTTTTTTTTTATAAATTGCAATTCTGCTAGAAATTTTTTAAATGTGACCTCCTGAGGAATATTTCTGCCTAGTTTGGTGGAAATTGGCCTGTAAGTTTAGGAGGAGATATCATTCAACGATGTCATTGAGATTTGGAGGAAAATCTCCTTTTCTGTTGCCATTGCTACCAGAGCTTTTAAAGGATTTCAATTCTTTTAGCAAATTTTAAAAGGAACCTCCTACGAAATATTTCTGCCAAGATGTCGTTCAAAGATAGTATTGTGATTCAGTCAAATTTCTCCTTTTCTGTTGCCATGGCAACCAGAGTTTTTTTTTATGGATTTCAATTCTTTTAGCAATTCTTAAAGGGGGTCACCTAAGGAACATTCCTGCCAAGTTTGGTTGAAATTGGCCAAGTAGTTTAGGAGGAGATGTCATTCAAAGATAGTATTGAGTTTCAGTCAAATTTCCCCTTTTCTGATGCCATGGCAACCAGAATTTTTTATGAATTTCAATTCTTTTAGCAATTCTGAAAGGGGGTCACCTAAGGAACATTCCAGCCAAGTTTGGTTGAAATTGGCCAAGTAGTTTTGGAGGAGATGTCGTTCAAAGATAGTATTAAGATTCATTCAAATTTCCCCTTTTCTGATGCCATGGCAACCAGAGTTTTTTATGGATTTCAATTCTTTTAGCAATTCTGAAAGGGGGTCACATAAGGAACATTCCTGCCAAGTTTGGTTGAAATTGGCCTAGTAGTTTAGGAGAAGATGTCGTTCAAAGATAGTATTGAGATTCATTCAAATTTCTCCTTTTCTGTTGCCATGGCAACCAGAGTTTTTTATGGATTTCAATTCTTTTAGCAATTCTGAAAGGGGGTCACCTAAGGAACATTCCAGCCAAGTTTGGTTGAAATTGGCCAAGTAGTTTTGGAGGAGATGTCTTTCAAAGATAGTATTGAGATTCAGTCAAATTTCCCCTTTTCTGATGCCATGGCAACCAGAGTTTTTTATGGATTTCAATTCTTTTAGCAATTCTTAAAGGGCGTCACCTAAGGAACATTCCAGCCAAGTTTGGTTGAAATTGGCCAAATAGTTTTGGAGGAGATGTCGGTCAAAGATAGTATTGAGATTCAGTCAAATTTCCCCTTTTCTGATGCCATGGCAACCAGAGTTTTTTTATGGATTTCAATTTTTTTAGCAATTCTTAAAGGGGGTCACCTAAGGAACATTCCAGCCAAGTTTGCTTGAAATTGGCCAAATAGTTTTGGAGGAGATGTTGTTCAAAGATAGTATTGAGATTCAGTCAAATTTCCCCTTTTCTGATGCCATGGCAACCAGAGTTTTTTATGGATTTCAATTCTTTTAGCAATTCTGAAAGGGGGTCACCTAAGGAACATTCCTGCCAAGTTTGGTTGAAATTGGCCTAGTAGTTTTGGAGGAGATGTCTTTCAAAGATAGTATTGAGATTCAGTCAAATTTCCCCTTTTCTGATGCCATGGCAACCAGAGTTTTTATACGCCCGAAGGGTCGTATTATGTTATGGCCCCGCTCGTCTGTCTGTCTGTCTGTCCGTCCGTCCGTCTGTCCGTCCGTCCGTCTGTCCGTCCGTCCGTTAGCAATTTCTTGTGTGTGCAACTCCTCCTACAGTTTTGATCGGAATTTGATCAAACTTGCCACAATGAATCTCCATGGTGTCTAGTTGTGCATCCCGCTTACGGAATTTAATTAACTCTTTTCGTTCTTGAATTATCTGCCCTTGAATTAAAAAAATGCCCATTTTCTTGTGTGCGCAACTCCTCCTACAGTTTTGATCAGAATTTGATCAAACTTGCCACAATGAATCTCCATGGTGTCTAGTTGTGCACACCGCTTACGGAATTTAGATAACTGTTTTCGTTCTTGAATTATCTGCCCTTGAATTTAAGAAAAAATGCCCATTTTCTCAAAAATGTCCATTTTCTCCTGTGTGCAACTCCTATAGTTTCAACCAGAATTTAATCAAACTAGCCACAATGAATCTCTATGGTGTCTTGTTGTGCAAACAAAAGCTTTTGATAACTTTTCATGTTTGAATTAACTGCCCTTGAATCGAAATAATGGCCAATTTTACTGACAAGCCCCTCTCGGGCGTATATGCGCCGCTTTGCGAAGCTCTTGTTTTTTATGGATTTCAATTTTTTTAGCAATTCTTAAAGGGGGTCACCTAAGGAACATTCCAGCCAAGTTTGGTTGAAATTGGCCAAATAGTTTTGGAGGAGATGTCGTTCAAAGATAGTATTGAGATTCAGTCAAATTTCCCCTTTTCTTATGCCATGGCAACCAGAGTTTTTCATGGATTTCAATTCTTTTAGCAATTCTGAAAGGGGGTCACCTAAGGAACATTCCTGCCAAGTTTGGTTGAAATTGGCCAAGTAGTTTAGGAGGAGATGTCATTTAAAGAAATTGTTGACGGACGACGGACGACTGACGACGGACGACGGACGACGCACGTACGCACGGACGCCGGACAAAAGGTGATCACAATAGCTCACTTGAGCACCATGTGCTCAGGTGAGCTAAAAAAGTTGACGACCGGACGCACGCACGCACGCACGACGGACACAACGCCATGACAATAGCCCGCTGGCCTGAAAGGCCAGTGGAGCTAATTATATAACACAGTGCCGACACCATATTCTTTGTTTTGAGAACCATTGGGTGTCAGAAAGTCAATGTGAGAGAAGAAACTAGCTTTTTATTCCATACGAAAAAAAGGAGGACAGCAAAGAAGTTGTAGACAACAATTTCAAGTGAATGAAATTTAATTTTTTTTAGTCTTTCTTGATAGAAAACATTGTGGTAAATGAATAAATTGCTTGTGACAAGCAATTTCTTCATTTTCCACAATGTTTTCCAAAGCCTATATCTTGTATGCCGTAAATAGACGTCATTGTCTGGGAATGGCTAAATTAAAGTAAATATGTTAACATTATACATGCAGATCTAAATTCTGTTGGACGGAGTAATAAAAATCACATTACATATATATCAATATCAAATCCAATATGTATCACGGAAAAGAAAGGACAACAGAAAATAAATTTACCCATTGCAAAACGGTGACCCCAGCTGTGATGTTGAAAAGCAGTGTTTGACAAGATAAATTTCTGCAGTCTTACTGTATTTAACCCATTCCCATACAAGGACGCTTTTTGACGCCCCTCAATAGAGAGCAAGCATTTTCTTCATTTCCCACAATGTTTTCTACCAAAAAAGTTATAAAATTTCAAAATTTCATCACATTGAAAATGTTGTCTGTAACATCTTTGAATTTGGACAAGTCCAAAATTTTGCTGTCTGGTAATGGGTTAAAACCCCAAAATGCAGACCAGTCAATGATTGTGTAACACACAGAGAGAACAGACAAAAACACTAGAAAATTTTTGGTGAAAATGCGGATACTTTAATTTTCTTAGCCCAAATATTTTCAAAAGCTAAGCATGCTATTTAATTTATTTGTGACAAAGAGGGAATGGGTTAATGACTTTTTGAACATTGAAATACAACCTTATCTGAAACAATGATACAATAGATTCATAACAACATTTAAACAACCTTCTCACAAAAAAGTGATAGATATTGAACATAGTGCTACATGCCGAGTATCGAGTCAAGAAACAAACCCTGTCGGTGCAAAGCTTCAGCTCACACCGAGAGGTGTTTATTTCCCCTTATATACTATAACAAACCATCCTACAACAATTTGACGGTCTACCTCATTTGTATATTGAACTACAATGTTCCATCAATGTTACAATAGATAAAAGTACCATATCATACAATAAATGCTTGTACATACATGTATATGTAGTTAGATGTAAATGCATTTTATATAAGCACAGATAAAACATAACAATACCAACATTTTACAAATTACCCCATCAAAATCAACATAGACATGGTAGGGAATCAAAGGACAACACTTGATATATTTTCAATAAATCTGTTAATATTTGACAGATTTGAATCAGAGAAGGTCGGAACATGTCAGGCATTTGCTGAATGTGAAGGATATTTTTTTTAAATATGCTGATGATAGTTATTGATTACCAACAAAAATTTAGGTTGGTCATCAATAACTTTTTCATATAATGCTGATTTTTAAAATATCTTTCACCTCCTGCAAATTCCTGGCATTTTACACCCTTCTATGCTTCAAACCGAATTCAAATTACATTAGTCAAGTAATATTAAGATCATTGCCATTTTGTGTATTGACAATTTTCTGAAATTGTTGTCATGATTTCACGCCATAATTATATAGGCCTACATTGTACAAAGAATTTTAAATGCATGACTATTTCTTACATTTACACGGTGGATAATCACGTGATAAATATTTTCAGAAAATCTTCATTAACTTTTTAATATTGAACCGATCTGAATTCGGTTTGAAGTAGAGAATGTGGACAGACGTCACATATTAGATGGGCATGGTAGAATTTTGAAAAATCAACTGATAAAAAAGTTATTGAAGATAAACCAAAATTTTGGGTTATCTTCAATAACTTTTTTATCAGTTGATTTTTCAAAAATCCAACACATCCAGCTTATTCCTGGCATTTTCCCACATTCTCTGCTTCAAACCGAATTCCAATTGGTCAAGTATTAAAAAAGATATTGAAGATTATTGGAAATTCTGAGTCACGTGATCATACACCGTGATTTAGATAACTATGGACACAACAAATTCATTATACAGTGTTACTGACAGGAGTGAGTATCAACTCTTCAAAACACTGTTTATTGTTTATAAAACCCTGTATTTTGGGTATTGGTTGAAATCGTCTCCTTTGACCCTCATGAAAAGTAAAAAGAATGTGGAGAATATGTTGAACCCACCCACCCCACCCCCTCCAGCTTTTTCTTCTTTTCTCACAATACATTCAAGCGCTTTGTTTTAAGAAATTGCATTGTTTGGGAAGGAGTTAAAGTCTAACATAGATCAAACAGCAAGGACAAAGATTACCTTATATGATTGCGTCTTCACTGCCTCTATCAAATCTTTAATAGTTTAACCCTTAACAAGTTCACATTGACAATTTTATGACTTTGTGGGAGAAATGCATTGGAAAACATTGTAGAAAATGAAGAAATTGCTTGTCACAAGCAATTTCTTCATTTCCAACAATGATTTCCACAAAGAAATAGCATTTGAAATTACCATTGATATCTTCTTTTAATTTGAGTCTAAAACTTTGTCAACTTGCCTAAATTCAATTCATCATACCAGAGCTGACGTACATTTGACTAGACAAATCTTCTAATCTATCTTAAACTAGACCTAATCATAAATGAAAAGATGAATGGAATGTTATGAACTTATCCACTATGATATGTTTAACTGTTAGCACAATCAAAATACATCAACAAAATAATTTTCAACAAGATGTGTTTGTGAAACACAAATGCCCCCGAAAAGGCCAATGTTAAGTTGCACATTAACCCTTTCCCAAACAAGACCTGGTTGTGATGTCCCTAATAGAACAGGCTTGGGAAAACATTGAGACAAAAGAAGAAACTGCTGATAACCAGCAGTTTCTCCTTTTGTCTCAATATTTTCTGTGCCATTATTTCACACAAATCCTATCTTTAATAACATGCATTTTGTCATTTGTGGCAGTTTTTGAAGTTGATCACCCTAAAATTTTGTCGTTTAGGAAAGGGTTAAAATGTCAGGATCTTTGCAGTATGTACATAAATATATGCATAACTTTAATAAAGGCACAATAAATAACACAATGTTGAAATATAGACTCTACCCCCTACCAGTAGCCTTACACCTTTACACATGATATAGTTCAATTGTCTCCCTTCAAGACTTGAACAACTTCAGAGACCCAAAGATTTAGAGCAAAAGGCTATTTCAAGGTTGTTTTTTAACATTTATTGGTCTTTCTGGGTAGAAAACAGTGGGAAATGAAGGATTTGGGGTACATGTACTTTCTTTTCAACAATGTTTTCAAAATTCTGTATCTTTGAGATGTTATGTGAGAATGTAGTAACCCATTACTGCACAGTGATGCCTTTTGACTTCTTCACAAGAAAAAGCTTGAGAAAACATTGTGGACAATGAAGAAATTGCTTGTCTAAGCACAATGTTTTCTATCCCAAAAGACCATGAAAATTTAATTTTATTCACTTTAAATTGTCGTCTGTAACATCTTTGAATTTGGAACAATCCAAATTTTTTTCATTTGGTAATGGGTTAAATGGCTCAAAGTTAGATAAATCAAGTTTTACAACAGTCCATCTTCATTTTTCTTTTCTTGGATCGTTCATACAAATCATTGGCATCTCTTTCTACTCCTGCAATGAAAATTACAAATGTATGTGTTTGTGGACGACCAATACATCTACAATGGCAATTTTTAATTCTAAAACAGAGCCTTGATACTTTATATGATCTTCAATTTACTTGGCAAAGAACCTTAACTCATTACGAACCAGATAGCCAAATTGGAGCAGTGTTCTCTCCAGCCCAAAAAGCTGTATCAGCCCCACTACAGCTTCATGGAAATCAGTGTAATGCCACTACAGCTTCAAAAGCACCACCACACCTGAATGTCTTCAAAATGGTCACCAAAATAGAGGAATTTGATGTATTTCATGTCAAAAACTGATGAATTAAGGCATTTTGTACAATAGATCTCCATAAAAACATTATGGGAAAAGAAGAAATTGCTCAAAATGAGCAGTTTCTTCTTTTCCCATTATGTTTTTTATTCACAACTATTTGCATAAACACTGTATTGTAAGGTTCAACATTTGTTATAAATTTTTCCACTACAGCTTCAATTTTTTCTGCGGAGAACCATGTTGGAGACTGAGTCAAATTCAAAGATCTTGCAGAGAACATTTTCAAGTGAATGAAATTTTTAGTTTTGGTGTTTTAGGTAGGAAACGTATCACAAACAATTTCTTCATTTATCACTGCTTTCCAGTCTTTATTAAGTGAGGCATCAAAAGATGTAATTATGTGGCGAGTTAATCTTGTTATCAGAGGAATAGTTTAGTGGCAAACAATTCATGTGCATAAACATGAGACCTCTATCAATTTTGGTCAAAAGATAAGGTCCAATGTTACTGAACAACTGTAAATGTAAAGTTTATATGTTTCCTCTTTTTCCTTAATGTTATATACATGTACTCTTTTAAATGGAATTTTGATACTTAATAGCTATTGCTGCTATGTGCTCACGCTTCGAAAAGCACCAAAGCCCAACAATTACATGAATATACTTACTTATAGCACCAATCTGTTTTTGTGAAGCACTTCCACCCGACTCCACCTCTCGCAACACAGCCGCATCAAACGTTAAACACACACAGCGAAATGCAAACTGCTGTACATTCTCACCTACAAAAATATAAGTAACTTGTAAACCCTTTCCCAACTGGCAAAATTTTAGGGTGATCCACTTAAAATACTGACACAAATGACGACATGGAAGTTACCAAATATAGAATTTGTGTAAAATATGGCATAAAAAATATTGAGACAAAAGGAGAAACTACTGGTTATCAGCAGTTTCTTCTTTTGTTTCAATGTTTTCCAAAGCCTATTCTCTTAGGGACATCAAAAACTGGTATTGTTTGGGAAAGGGTTAATCTTCAGCTTTATCAACCCTTTCCCACACAACAAAATGTTAAGGTGGTCCATATTCAAAGATGTTGAAGGTACTAAAGTGTATAGAAAATTAGATTTCTTCAACTCTCGAGGTAGAAAACATTTTGGAAAATGAAGAAATTGCTCTTAATTATAATTATTCAAAGAAAAATATCTCATCCACTCAGATTCACACGAAAATTAGTACATGTATTATGGCATTGAATGAGACAAATACCTTGATTGCTATTTGTAACATAATTTTTCTGTTCAATAGCATTTAGTATTTAATGTATACAACCCATCATTAGCACTGAAGGGCCAGAGGCGAAATTTGAAAAGTGCCAATAATTCCTGTTACATTTCCATTCCAAATACAAACATAAGCATTTTGAACGGTTTAGAATTTTGAATTAATGCATACTTATGGAAATATTTGACAAATGTGTTCAAAATTACCTCCCTTGTATATGAGTATAGAGTAAAATAATTTTTGTAAATTATTTTCTTCTTGGAGCATAATCTTGAAATCCAGCACGGTGAATCACTTTATGTGAAGTGTATTTACAAGTGTGTGTAATTTAATGCATTTTGTATTACTAGAAAGTAGTGTTTTAATGTTGGGTCATATACATGTACCTTAATTTAAAGATAAAGGTTTACTAATATGAATAACCAGTGTTCTCCCTATCGGCCCCAATACAGCTTCCTCCAAATAAGTGTAATGCCCCTACAGCTACAAAAGTACCCCACAGCTTAATTTCTTCAAAATGGTCACCAAATATAGAAATTTGAGTTATTTCATGTCAAAAACTATTGATTTAAGGTAGAGCGGGTGTACCTATTACCGAACACCTAAGCCACTAATTTAGATGTTCGCAAATATAACCACCCTCGCCGAATTTTTTGTCGCCTATGGCAACGTCAATGTATATGACGTCGTTTCGTCATATATCGAGACCAATGTGAGTTTTATTATGGTAGATATTCGCTGTGAAAGCCATGGGGTGTACGATTGCAATTCCGAACGGTGGTTGTAAATCCAAATACAAGTGGTTCTAATTCTGAACATTAACAAGATTGCTTTTAAATAACCAAAGAAAGACATGCAAACTTCTTTCATGATATTTACCACCCTTAAAACTATCATTAACTAACATTATAATTAATAACAGGTCGCCGATATCAATGAAAAAAGTAAATTTACAAATCACATCAAGGATGTACCTATTACCGAACACCCAAGCCACAATTCTAAGAGTTCGGTAAATGCACAAACCCTCCCTGAACCTTAAAAATGTGAAAAAGTACTATCCCAAGTGGCAAATATCACAAAACAAGTATTTTGCTGTCTGTGAGTTCTCGCTAAATTGATAACAAGTGATCAGAATTAGCATTTTGAAATGATTGTTTGGAAATAAAACCACCGCACAAAATCTGTGGTTTTAATTCCGAACCCCAACTTTCTGATACTTAGATACATTCTAGCCCCCAAAACACAATCTAGCATGGTAAATCATCATTTATTCACCATTAAAAGTTATTTGGGTAGGAAAAATAGTGTGGCCGTTGACAATGAAAACCTTACGAAACGTCCGAGGTGGAATCGTTTCATGCATAATTTTACTTGCCTACAGAATTGATTTCAAACTTTGGCATTTATTTCGGCCGCCGACATCATAACTAGACCCAAAATAGCCAGAAAGGGAGAGGATGACATATGCGTCATGAAAAAAGAGGTCTCTGAGTCATTTGAGTGCATTTTTGTGATGTTGTGAGATGTCAAAAATATTGTTCGGATTTAAAAGCTGTTCGGAATTATGTTACCCCGCTCTACATGTATTTTGTACAATAAATATGCATAAAAACTTTATGAGAAAAGAAGAAATTGCTCCAAATGAGCAATTTCTTCTTTTCCCATTATGTTTTCATCCACAATTATTTGCATAAATGCTACATTCAAAGCTTCAATGATACTACATGTACCTACAGCTTCAAATTATTCTGGGGAGAACCCTGATAACCCACCTGAGAGGGCGGAAACAGACCAATATTCTGCTCCTATACTCTGAGCTATATCTATGGCCCGTTCTTCTGATGCTTTACATGCTGCTTTAGACTGAAATAAATAAGTCAAACCATCAAAACATGTTGAAACCTTTTCTAAAGGTAAACATACTAGACTGCTTCAGTATCCAACCTGCCACTGATGACAAAATGGAGATTAATGACATCAGACAGCTGTCAAAGGACAGCCAGTTGGTCTTTCATGAGCTGCACACTGACAAAAACAGTAGGTAGAGAAACAAAAGGGCCAGAATAGCCATATATCGCTCATCTGACTTTCTTGTTTTATATCTGACACTTAATTTCATATTCTCATACCTCTCCATAGGTCCCGGTCATTTGGAAAAAGCTATAGGTCAAAATATGCTCTAGTTGGAGCACAGGATTAGATTTTTGATATAGACCTACATGACCCAAAAACTATAAGGCACTTTCTTGAGTCTAGGATAACAACTGTGTAATGTTTCATGGTCCTAAGTCAAACTATTTCCCTAGACCAATAAGCCTTGCACTGCCATACCGTCACCTTTTGAAGATTCAAAAATTTGTGAAAGAGTTTTGAAAAGGGTCACGCAAGGAACGTTTCTGTGAATTTTGTTTCAAATTTGCCAAATGGTTAAGGAAAAGAAGACTTCTGAAGAATGATCTAGCGAATTCTCTACTTCCGAATAGCCACGCCCTGCCACATCCACATTATTTGAAGAATAAAAAAATAATGAACAAATGTGGAAAAGGGTCACTAAAAGAACATTTCTGCTAAGTTTGGTGTAAATTGGAACCATGGCTGATTTTTTAAGAATTTTCTTATGATTTCTCTAAGTCTAATAAGCCCCGCCCTGCCACGCCCACATTTTTTGATGATTCAAATATTTGCGAACAAGTTTTAAAAAGGGTCATGCAAGGAACATTTCTGCCAAGTTTGGTTTCATGGTAACGAAGAAGATTTTTGAAGAATTATCTAGCGATTTCTCTAAGTCGGATAAGCCCAGCCCTGCCACACCAACATTTTTTGACAAATCTAAAAAATTGTGAACAAATGTTCTAAAGGGTCACTCAAGGAACATTCCAGCCAAGTTTGGTCAAAATTGGCCCAATGGTTCAGGAGGAGAAGATGTTTAACCCTTTCCCAAACGGCAAAATGTTAGGGTGGTCAAATTCAAAAACTGCCACAAATGACAAAATGGAAGGTATTAAAGATAGAATTTGTGTAAAATATGGCACAGAAAATATTGAGACAAAAGGAGAAACTGCTGGTTATCAGCAGTTTCTTCTTTTGCCTTAATGTTTTCCCAAGCCTATTTTATTAGGGACGTCAAAACCAGGTCTTGTTTGGGAAAGGGTTAAAGAAACTGTGAACAGACAGACGGACGGCGGACGGCGAGTGACCACTTCGTGCTCAGGTGAGCTAAAAATTAAATTGAGATTGCTCATTGTCTTACCACTAAATCCTTTTTAGTTCCAACCACAAATTTGACTGCGTCTGTTGTACTAGCCGTGGCATCAGTCATCCATCTTGATATACTGGATATGGAAGCTTCATCAGATAAGTCAAATACAACTATCACAACTGAAAACAGAATATCAGAATCTTTGTTCAACACACCATAAATAGTGCAGTCTGGTCCTTGTCTACACTGCCTGCTGTATTAAATGTTATGGTCTGTTGCATCTTCCATATGTCTAGATATAGTACCTCAAATATACTCAATTATTAAAGAACCAAAACAATTTAAGCTACTGCATCAGATCCTATTTATATTCTCTTAACCTAAGATGTCATGAATTATCTATACAAACTAGAAGTGTCGCAAAGCAGACAAATACCCCCCACTAGAGCCTTGTCACTGAAAATGTGCTATAGTTTAAAAGGTTCTTTAGTTGGAGCACAGTTTTAAACCAAGTCCAATTGTGACCTTGATCTTTGACATTTGTGACCCAAAAATTAGGGCACCTCTTTGGGTCATGGGCAACAACTGTGTAACGTTTCTTGATCCTAGGTCAACTGGTTCTTGACTTAGAGCAGGGAAACTGATTTTAAACAAAGTTCGATTGTGACCTTGACCTTTGTGACCCAAAATATATAGGGCACCTCCTTGGGTCATGGGCAACAACAGTGTAAAGTTTCATGATCCTAGGTCAACCAGTTCTCGACTTAGAGCACAGAAACGGATTTTAAACAAAGTCCAATTGTGACCTTGACCTTTGACCTTCGTGACCCAAAAACGATAGGGCACCTCCTTAGGTCATGGGCAACAAATATAAAGTTTCATGATTCTAGGTCAAACGGTTCTTGAGATAGAGCACAGAAACGAAAAAGTCAACGGACGGACGAACTGACAGACAGACATGGTAAAACCAATATACCCCCTCTACTTCGTAGGTGTGGGGTATAAAATCACTTACCATGTGCCCCTCTATAATATGATGATGCTATACTCTTGAACCTCTCTTGTCCTGCAGTATCCCAGCTGTAATGGACAATAGGCTAGCTCATTATACATTTACAAGGGCCGACAAAACATTATGCTGGTCCTAATTGATAGGATTTTCAGAGAATCAAAATAACTATTCTAACATCAGAAAATGTATATGAGATGACATGCAAACCTTTGAGGTTACATGAGAAAATCAGCATTTTCTTTTTTGCTCAATGGATTTTTATCCACTGTTTTTTTTTTTATATATTACGAAACATAGTACAGGTGTGAAAAGATATCATGGCTGAGGATCGAAAGACAATGCATTATCCCAAATAACAAAGCTCTATGCGTAGTAACCAGAGGTAAATATTTCTCATTTAATCCCTGTAAAACGAAAATCACAAGACCTGGGGAAAATTTTCATTGCAAGATATTTGAAGTTGCAGGAGACAACCCTACATGACAAATCCCAATGTAGTGCCTTAAAGATCTTATGGTTTGGCCTAAGATTGTAAAGGATTTCCATTAACCCTATGTTCCAGTAAGCTATAACATAACAAGAGTGCCATGGTCACAATATACACCGCTCCAGGAACTAAGTTTTAAAGGGGGAATGGCACTTAAAATCATGCAAATTGTCCGAGAAATTTGTACAAAATCAATATGTATTATTATAATATGGCCTTTAAATTGCATCTATGCCAAATCTTAGCTTTCTATCTTGTGTATTGGCTAAGATGTCGACGGATTTAAAAACCCATATGTTCCATTATTGTAAATATTATCCCCGGGACAATAAATCATGTGGTTTTAAATCCGTCAACATCTATGCCAATACACAAGGTAGAAAGCTAAGATTTGGCATAGATGCAATTTAAAGGCCATATTTTAATAATATATATTCATTTTTTTGTACGAAGTTTACGGAAAATTTGCAAGATGTTAAGTGTTATTCCACCTTTAAGGGGGCATAAGTATTTTGTTTTTTTCCTTCAATGCCACCGGACAAAGCTTACAATCAATCCAAAAGCTCTCTTCCTTTCAGTGAGTGACAAAAAACCTTGTTTTTCAGAAGTTTATGCTCATAATCTCATCATCTCCCAAACAAGGCCTGGATTTGATGTCTTTTACAGTGGGCCCGAGAAAACACTGAGACAAAAGAAGAAAATGCTGATGATCAGCATGTTCTCCATTTGCCTCAATATTTTCTAAGGTAAATTTATCACAATTCAAATCTCTTTGATATCTATTTTGTCAAACTGATCTGTTCTAAAAGTTTGCCATTTGGGAAAGGATTAACCCATTACCACACAGTGACTCTTTTTGTCTCCCCTAAAGCAAATAATTTAGGAAAACTTTGTGGTAAATGAAGAAATTGCTTGTGACAAGCAATTTCTTCATTTCCCACAATGTTTTCTACCTTAAAGGACCAAAACATATGAAATTTCATTCACTTTCCATTGTCGTCTGCAACACCTTTGAATTTGGGCAAGTCTAAAATGTTGCCATTTGGGAAAGGGTTAAGAGCTGTAAATACACTTACATCTGTAATGTGAACGGAGTTGATAAAACACTAAACTTTTCTACTTCAAAATCTACACCGATTGTCGCCTTGTAATCTCTGTCAAAAACATCATGGCAAAATCTGAAAGATGTTTAATATGTAATGAAATATTTCTGATCTCATTCAACAAATTGATATCAAGCATTTTTTTCTCTTCTATCTATGATTCCCACTCTTAAAGAAACAAGACAAATTTCAAATAGCCTTTATCATATCCTCTGGAAATTTAAATTCATTTTTTTTTTAAGACAAAGGTTCAAGCTATTAGCAAATGACAAAGTTCTATATTGAACCATATAAACAATAGTGTGATGCAATATACTTTTAGATTGATTGATTGATTGGGGTTTAACGCCTCTCTAAACTGTACATAACCAAGGTTTCCTGTTGTTTATCATTTAAGAACTACTACCACATCAACGTTCCTCAGCCTCCAGCTACTCGCCTACATAGATAAACGATTATCAAACCATTGGTAGGAGACAATTTCGTCAGAAAGGATGTTTGCAATGGGCAGGGATCAAACCTCATAACCCTTTCCCAAACAAGACCTGGTTTTGACGTCCCTTGTGGAATATGCTTGAGAAAACATTGAGACAAAAGAAGAAACTGCTGATGACCAGCAGTTTCTCCTTTTGTCTAAATATTTTCTATGCCATATTTCACTCAAATTCTATCTTTAATAATGTCTATTTTGTCATTTGTGGCAGTTTTTGAAGTGGATCATCCTAACATTTTGGCGTTTTTGAAAGGGTTATGTAAGTGTCAAATGCTCTACCAACTAAACCATGACCGCTGCCATATACAGCTAGAAGATTGATCACTTTGTATGTGCTGTGTCAAAATTCTATAGCCCATTCACATCGTTGATGGTGATGATAGCCCATCAGAAAGGAAATATCAAGCACAAAAAGAGTAGGTAAAATGTTGATTTCGAGTTTTTTTTTTTTTCTTATCTCTGTTTCACATGCTACAACATACAAGCATCTATATGTTACAGTATTGAGTCATCTTTGGATTAAGACTAATTTCACCCTTTTCCAAACGGCAAAATTTTAGGGTGATCCACTTCAAAAACTGCCACAAATGACAAAATGGAAGTTATTACACATTATGACATAAAATTAGTGTGAAATATGGCACAGAAAATATTGAGACAAAAGGAGAAACTGCTGGTTATCAGCAGTTTCTTCATTTGTCTCAATGTTTTCCCAAGTCTATTCTATCAGGGATGTCAAAAGCAGGTCTTGTTTGGAAAAGGGTTAAAAAATCAGTTGACAACAGTTGTTTCCTCTTTTCCAAACAAGACCTGGTTTTGACGTCCCTAGTAGATTAATATTTTGCCTTGGGAAAACATTCAGGCAAAAGAAGAAAATGCTGATGATCAACATTTTCTCCTTTTGGGCGTGTTTTGCCTAAATATTTTCTGTTCTATATTGTCACAAATCCTATCTATTTCAACATGCATTTTGTTGTCTGCAGGAGCTTTTAAATTGGAATACTCTAACATTCTGTCACTTGGGAAAGGGTTAATAGACCCAGTGTGTTACCTCTTTCCTAAACAGCAATTTTTTAGGGTGGACCAAATCCAAAGCTGCTGAAGACATCAATAAAGATGCTAATAAAGATAGGATTTGTGTATTATAAAGCACAGAAAATATTGTGGCAAAAAGAGAAAATGCTGATCATCAGCATTTTCTTCTCTTGTCTCAATGATTTCCCAAGCCTTTTCTCTTATGGACGTCAAATCCAGAGGTGCGTTCTTTAGAGCGAGATTTCTTGAGGTATCTTGAGATTTCTTAAGATATTTTAGGATAAAGCTCTGTTTAGAGCAAGATTTTTAAGACCCTCAATGGGAGACGCCATTACCCTATATTTCATGCAGAATCCCACGGTAAACTCTATAGAAACAATATAAAAGAGACTTGACCGAGCTGTTCCGAACACCCCATAATTCATAAACCGCGGTGTTCCGAAAGCTCCATACTTTATACAGATGACGTCATGATGACGTCATTTGTATGAAGTATGGAACAATCGGAACACCTCCCTTATAATCTCGGTCTCAAAGACGCATATCAAAAACATCTTAAGAAATCTTAAAAAATCTCGCTCTAAAGAACATGCCTCAGCAGGGCTAGAATTTCACTAAAAGAATCACTCGCAATATTTTGCTAGTGGCTTTTGTAACCACTAGCAAAAAGGCAAATTCACTTGCAATTTGGTTTTCATTTTAAAAAAATAAAAGCTTCATAAAGTGCATAAAGTTCTTTGTTTAAAGGACATATCCAAAACTTGTACAGTTCGTCCATATTTGGAAGTTTTTTTTGTAAGCCTTTTCAGGTTGCATTGGTAAAACTTATGGGTGGGGAATATTTTCCACTAGCCAAAAAATTCTAGTGTCAGATAGAATCACTAGCACTTTTTAATTTTAACTAGCAAAATGCCAGTATGCTAGTGGAAATTCGAGCCCTGCCTCAGGTCTTGTTTGGGAAAGGGTTTACCTGTTGACTAGACTAGTTTTCCCTACAGCAACATCTCCAACTAACACAGCTTTACATATCTTTAGTCTGAAACAGGAAAATGGAAATCATTGCAGCAAGGCTTTTGATACTTCCATCCAGTGTTCTCCCCAGCCGAATAAGCTGTATGCTCCACTATAGCTTCAAGTAAATAGGTGAAATGCCCCTACAGCTTCAAAAGTACCCCACAGCTTAATTTCTTCAAAATGGTCACCAAATACGGTGATTTTGAGCTGTTCCATGCAAAAAGTGTTTTAGATAGAGCATTTCGTATAATAATTCTGCATGAAAACATTGTGGGAAATAAGGAAATTGCAACACATAATGAGCCATTTCTTCATTTCCCATAGTGTTGTCATGCACAGTTATTGTATTTACACAAACACTGCCTGTTAGGTTTACTTTTGATTCTTGGCCACAACAGCTTCAAAATATTCTGTGGAGAACTCTGCTTCCATCCTGGTTCCAAACTAATCATTATCCTACCTCTCAATTTTTCGATAGTTTTTATTCATTTTTTTTTTTTTTTTGCTAATTTAGATCTATACATACAAATATTATTTAATCTTTTCCCAAACAAGACCTAGTTTTGGTGTCAGAAAAAGAAATGGCTTGGGAAAACAATTAACATTGAGACAAAAGAAGAAACTGCTGATTACCAGCAGTTTCTTCTTTTGTCTCAATATTTTCCGTGTTATATTACAGTTAAATTCTATCTTTCACAAAATCCCTTTGGTCATCTGCAGGAGCTTTCAAATTATCCTTAGGATAGTTCAATTTGAAATTAAAACCTTTTCTCAAACGACAAAATTGTAGGATAGTATCCTACAATTTTGTCGTTTGAGAAAAGGTTTTAATTTAACTCTTACCCTACACATCCAGTTCTGTTTTCTGTACAGGCTGACTTGACTTTAGGATGAAAGTTGGACTTCTGATATGGACTACAACTCGGGTCATAGGCCTGAATGATGGAACAAATGGCATTGTTAATTTACCCTTCCCAAAATAATCCATCATGTTCACGTCCTGAATGTATTTGTGAGAAAAAAGATATCCAGCATCTTCTTCTTATTTTCTCTCCAAGCTATAAATATAACTTCCAGTGTTCTGCCAAGGATTTTGATAGGATGAGACAAATGTCTCACTGACCCTAAAAAGTTTGAGACATTTCTGAAAATAAGGGGACATTCATTAAATTACCATCAATGGAATAGAAAAAAAGATATAAAATTAATTACCTAGAATTTACTAAAGCTAGTTTATGGGAAAGACAGTGGTAGTTGATGAGCATCGGATTGTCCCCGAGCATAGGGACCGCTGAGCATATATCCTTTTACACCTTTACCAGAGCTGGTCATTACTTTGGCTCGCTAAACCCATTACAATGGATGTGTTAATCTTCAGCCGCGTGCGATTTAGGCCAGAAGTTGTCTTCTGGAAGAAGAAGAGCTAGTCTGGTTCCCGGCTCTGATACACCACGTAGTAGAAAAAATACTACTTAGTGTATCAGAGCCGGGAACCACACTCTTCTGGAAGAGCTCTACCGGCCTAAATCGCACACGGCTCTTGTCAGCCGTAACCAGTTCTCTTGAAAATGTCGGATGGGGGCAGTTTTCCGTGTCTCGGTAGCCCTATCGGGGGCCGCCGTATCGGTAGATGTAGAGGGTTCAGGCTCAGTTACGGCGTGATTGGCAATGGAGAAATCAGTCCTTCCTTTTCCGAAATAACTTAGAATTGTTCGGGGCTTTTTAGCCGAAGGTTCTGACATTTTGTTTATGCAAATACGGTCGACGAAAAGAGGAACGAATGACTAGATTTTTCTCGATAATCAATTGGCCAGATATCGCGCACCTGATGGTCTGGCATCCAATCAGAATCGAGTAAAATATAACGGTGTCACCGCGAAAATCACTTTTGATCATGAAATTCACTCGATTGCCCCCCGTAATTTATGATTTTTTACTGTGCGACAGAACTCGCTATGGACATAATTTTTTGGCGACATTTTCATTTTTTTGCGAGAAAATCGCAAATACGCGGCCTTGGCAGAACACTGAAGTTCACTGCATAAATTCCTTTTTTATAAACTACTTTATCAACATCTACTGCGGCAGTTCCAGGGTTTCTGTGAAGGGGATTCGAGCATATAAAAAGGGAGTTCATGTTACAAGCATTACACAATTTTGACTGAATTTCTACATGAAATTGAAATAATCAGGCTTAAAAGGGGTGTTTGTTTGAACCCCCTGTCAGGCTGAAACCCTCTCTGGATCTACCAATGTGTCTAATTTGTTGTCTGCAGTATCTTTCACACTACCTGGAGCAGTCTAAAATTTTGTTGTTTGGTAAGATATTGACAAGTAATACAAAAACTTAAACCAATATGGAAATGCAGGATTTTCCATGACACACAAATCATGCCTCATTGTCGCAATTTCAAAACAAATTACCTAGAAATTTGCCTGAGGGTCATTATTGATGCAAGTTCTGAAATCCAGATTTTTGTATGATACTTTGAGAAATGAACCCCAGCTTTGAAGGCAAGGGGGTCTTAATGACACCTTAATTCTTATACACAGTAAAAATCCTGGACATGGGTTAAAGCTACAAGTCTACAACCTACCTGTGGAAATGTATTGATGATACGATTGTTAGGAACATTTTGTGCCATGATCTTTCTTGATGCTGACATGCTAACTTCTGGAAGGAAATGTTATACATGTATATTTAATGTTTTCACCAACAGTCAGCTATTACTACGTCTGTTTCAATTCTACAACATTTCTATATCAAAAAATCCCCAATCACCTTCAAAAATACTTTAAAATAGGGGGATTTTTCAAAAGTATGTGCAAAAATGTGCAATCCCCCTTCCTAGCATAGACACCTAGACGACAAAATCAATGATTCAAAAAGTAGAAAAGGTGTAAGTTATAGCATAGAAAATATTGAGGCAAAAGGAGAATATAGTGATTATCAGCAATTTCTTCTTTTGCCTCAATGTTTTACTTGTTACTTGTTAGTAGAAACCGCTAAATAGGCTGCTGCCTCTGTGGTCCTTTTCTTTGATTTTCTGTTCCAATTGTTGTAGCCCTACCCGCTTCCGGGTACAACATTCTCAAGCATTTTCTAATAGGGACATCAAAACCTGTTTTAGGAAATTAGGAAACTATGATTTATTTAAAATTAATTTATACCGCATCTGATGTAGAAAAATTGTTGAAACATCTCATGATCTGTGAAAGGAACCACATAAATTATCTTTTTCTTGTTCTTTTGATAATATTTTCACCAACTAAGAACTTTATGTCGACAGATTCGGCACGATCTAGCTTACAATACCAGTATAGAATAACAAGGATAAACTAACGTAAATAGCGCTGCAAACCCGCTTTCAATAAATAAAAGTAAAAATCTATCGAGAATCAAAGAACAACAAAGGTGTGAAAAATATTGAGTACGAAAAAATGATCAACAAGGCGTACGAGAATTTCGCGGACAATTCAATGCGAAGAAAGCAATACTTTACCATATATCTTAATGTTTTGTTTTTTTTTTCAACTAAAACAGACATACCGGTGCTTTTCTCTCCTTCTATCGGCGAATCAAACCATCGTTTGTCATTCCTACCTTGGTATTTCGAGTGTGAGTAAGAATGTGCCTTTGTGTCAGTGGATTCGTGCACAAACTCTCAATTTCAACGTTCTCGTGCACACACCATAGAAACGAAATGAAAACGATCCGAAACGATACGGCAAAAAGATGATACATCTCTGCCGTTTTCTATGCTCCTAGAATATTTTTTCTAGGGGGCATAAATAGCCACACTGTCCTTCCGTTCGTTCGTTCGTTCGTTCGTCCGTCCGTACACAACCAGATCTCAGCAACCCTCGGACCAAATTCGATAAAACTTCACTTGTGAACTCCCGTGGATGATCCTTGTAGACTCTGCTCTCCGTTTATTAATTTGAGGCTTTGTCACGGAATAAGGGGCCTTAGTGTAGAATTATTTTTCTCTCATTTCTCTTCATCTAATGGGCAGAATTTAATGAAATTTTGTAGTTAATGGATATATGAGATATTCTATCCTATATTCTATAAATAATGTGTGTCATGGGAAAAAGGGGTTTAATGAATATAGTATTTTTATGACACACACTTATTCGGGGAGTAGGCCTATAGGCCTGATCCGTCTATGACGGCTCTTGTTTGTGTGTGTTTTTCCTTCAAAATAGTACATGTAATTGTTAAATGGACATGATGATACACGAGACCATTGACACGATTTTTGCTGGGGATGACGATGTACGTAGAATGTGTCTGGTTTTGTGAATATAACTTTGTGCATGAGGACGTTGACACATTGTTTTACTTGTGCTGTATGAAAATGTGTCTGATCATGTATGCATACCTTTATGAAGGATGTGCATGAGAACGTTGACATGTTTTTTACTGGTGATGTATGTAAGATGTGTCTTGTTCATGCTTCTATGCCTTTATTAAGAATGTTAACGAGGACGTTGGCACGTTTTATAAATTGGAAATGCATGTAAGATGTGTTTGGTTATGTTGCTGGACCTTTAATTAAGGATGTGCACGAAAACGTTGACACTTATATTCTGGTAATATATGTAAGACAAGCCTGGTTGTGTTGCTGGACGTTTGTTATGGACGTGCACGAGAACGTTGACACGTTTTATATTGGTATCTTATGTAAGATGTGTCTGGTTGTGTTGTTGGACCTTTAATGTGCACGAGAACGTTGACACGTTTTATGTTGGTATCTTATGTAAGATGTGTCTGTTGTGTTGCTGGGCCTTTAATAGGGATGTGTACGAGAACGTTGACACGTTTTATACTTGTGATGTATGTAAGATGTGTCTGGTTGTGTTGCTGGATCTTTATTAGGGATGTGTACAAGAACGTTGAGACGATTTATACTGGTGATGTATGTAAGATGTGTCTGGTTGTGTTGCTGGACCTTTATTAACTATGTGTACGAGAACGTTGACACGTTTCAAAATGGTAACTTATGTAAGATATGTCTGGTTATGTTGCTGGACCTTTATTAGGTATGTGCACGAGAACGTTGACACGTTTTATATTGGTAACTTATGTAAGATGTGTCTGGTTGTGTTACTGGACCTTTATTAACTATGTGCACGAGAACGTTGCAGCGATTTATATTGGTAATGTATGTAAGATGTGTCTGGTTGTGTTACTGGACCTTTATTAACTATGTGCACGAGAACGTTGCCACTTTTTATATTGGTAATGTATGTAAGATGTGTCTGGTTGTATTGCTGGACCTTTATTAGGTATGTGCAAGAGAACGTAGACACGTTTTATATTTGTAACTTTTGTAAGATGTGTCTGGTTGTGTTTCTATACCTTTATTAGGTATATGCACGAGAACGTTGACACGTTTTATATTGTAAACTTATGTAAGATGTGTCTGATTGTGTTGCTGGACCTTTATTAACTATGTGCACGAGAACGTTGACATGATTTTTATTGGTAATGTATGTAAGATGTGTCTGGTTGTGTTGCTGGGCCTTTATTAGGGGTGTACACGAGAAAGTTGACACGATTTATATTGGTTATTTATGTAAAATTAGTCTGGTTGTTTTGCTGGACCTTTATTAGGTATGTGAACGAGAACGTTGACACGTTTTATACTTGTGATGTATGTAAGATGTGTGTGATTTTTTTACTGGACCTTTATATGGGGTGTGCACGAGAACGTTTACACGATTGATACTGGTAATGTATGTAAGATATTCCTGGTTGTGTTGCTGGACCTTTATCAAGGATTTGCACGAGAACGTTGATACGATTTATATTGGTTATTTATGTAAGATACGTCTGGTTGTGTTGCTAGACCTTTATTAGGTATTTGCACGAGAACGTTGACACGTTTTATACTGGTGTTATATGTAAAATGTGTGTGATTGTGTTGCTGGACCTTTATATTGGGGCGTGCACGATAACGTTGACACGATTTATACTGTTAATGTATGGAATATATGTCTGGTTATGTTGCTGGGCTATTATTAAAGATGTGCACGAGAACGTTGACACGTTTTATACTGGTGTTATATATAAAATGTGTGTGATTGTGTTGCTGGACCTTTATATTGGGGCGTGCACGATAACGTTGACACGATTTATACTGTTAATGTATGGAAGATATGTCTTGTTATGTTGCTGGGCTATTATTAAGGATGTGCACGAGAACGTTGACACGTTTTATACTGGTTATTTATGTAAGTTATGTCTGGTTGTTTTGTTGGGCCTTTATTAGGTATGTGCACGAGAACGTTGACACAAATTAAATTGGTTATTTATGTAAGATATGTCGGGTTGTGTTGCTGGGCCTTTATTAGGTATGTGAACGAGAACGTTGACAAGTCTTATATTGGTAACGCATGTAAGATGTGTGTGATTGTGTTGCTGGACCTTTATTAGGCATGTGCATGAGAATGTTGACACGATTTATATTGATTATCTATGTATGATATAACTGGTTGTATTGCTGGACCTTTATTAACTATGTACACCAGAACGTTGGCATGTTTTATACTGGTGATGTATGTAAGATATGTATGTGATTGTGTTACTACACCTTTATTAGGGGTGTGCACGAGAACGTTGACACGTTTTATATTGGTAATGCATGTAAGATGTGTCTGGTTGTGGACTTTAATAAGAATATGCACGAGACCGTTGACACGATTTATATTGGTGATGTTGGTAAGATGTGGTTGGTTATGTTGCTTTACCTTTTTTCTTTATGTGCACGAGACCGTTGACTCGTTTAATTCTGGTGATGTATGTAAGAAATGTCTGGTTTTGTTTATATACTTTTTTGAAAGATTTGTACAAGATTTATATATTCATTTTAAGGTTTGCACTAGATTTTATACGGGAATGTAAGCTGTATCTGCTTATGTTGTTATATCTTTATTAGAGACGTGTACGATAAAATTAACATGCTTTATACTGGTATTGTACGTAAGATGTGTCTGTCTATGTTGCTATAGTACCTTTATAAAGGTTGCATACGAGAATGGTGACACGATTTTTATTACTGATGATATATGTAAGATGTGTCTGGTTATGTTGCTTATTTTATAAACGCTGTATAAAATCTTGATGGGCACATAACGAAACACGTCCTTCATACATCATCTGGAAAAACACGTCGACGTTCTCGTGCACATCAATGATAAAGATATAAATACATAACCAGACACGTCCTTCTAACATCATCTGTAAGGAACACGTCAACGTTCTCTTGTGCATATTCAGAATAAAGATATAAATACATAACCAGATACGTCCTTCATACATCACCTATAATACACACGTCAACGTTCTCGTGCACATCAAGAATAAAGATACGAGGGATGTTCAAAAATTATCCGGATTGTGTCTATAGAATTAGAATGGGATATCAAATAACAACGATACTTCACTCATCGGAAGTTAGATTTAGTATGCACACTTCTGTGAAATTATTGGAAAATCCGATCACGGGTATGGATTTTACAAACAGTCAAATTCACATAGGTACTAGGGACCGGCGCACGTCACTTATCACAAGGCGACGTCGACGACGTCGTCGGAAAGTATAAAGATAATGTTGCGTATTCTTTTTCAAAATAATTGCCGATATGTTTAATACAGCGTAATTTACGGCACAACTACATGTAGTGGTTGTAAATTTCACCATACCACTCAGACCATAATTGTCTGGTAATCAAATTTGTTTAATTTCGCAGAACTTTCTTTTCAGGATGACAATATTTTACCCATCAGTTGCGCTTTTATCGTTGGGAATATGGCCAAGTCAAGTGTTACTAAATCTAAGGAATACGGTGGATAGGATACGGTTTCGAGTCAAAGTATAGCTAACATTAGATCGGTAACACCTGCCGTATGGGGTAATGCATTGGGCCTATCCACGTGCAGTAGAAAATTCATAAGTTTGAATCGTCTAAACTTCACCGTTTGGTTAATGGATATTACGGACATTTTGGACAGTTTCATTAAAGTAGTAAATTGCTATTAGTTTTGAAATTAAAAAATATTAAAGCGAATTTACCTTCGTAATTTTCAATTCATTTATAAGAATCAAATGAATGCTGCCTGTACCTTCATCCTCCGATTTCTACGTAGCGCATCCGCAATGGTCGTAAGTGACGTCGTCGTTATTTTTCTTTTCCGGTTTTGTTCATCTAGCTTCAATGTTTACCGCTGCGTTCTTTAAACGTCTGTACCAATTAAACAGTAGGATCATAGAGACTGAATCTTTTCCCTTTGCTGTGGTGATCTTTTTGTATGAGATTTTCGGCGTTTCTCCAAGATATTTGCAGGATTTTATGACAAACCGAATGTCCAAACAATCAATTGACGCCACATTTAATAGTCAAAATGCCGACCCCATCGCTATTGAAAAGGGCATGTCTCGCGCATTTATTCACCGAGTGAAGTATAACTTGGAAATGATGTAATACGTACCAAATTACGTATTCTGTGAAAATTCCGCGTTTTTCGCAATTACAGTGGACAAAATATGAACAGCAAAAGGGATTCTGAAAGAATTATATTTTGGGCTGCGCCGGGTACACGTTACCATGGCATTTCAGAACGTAATTGTAAGCGCGTTTCTTTAGAAAAATAATTCAAACAGGTATAGTCAGGTGTGCATTGAATTCCGATATAAAATGATGTAAAATTCTTTAATATTGCTTGGGAAATATTTTTTTACCGGACACAGTCCGGATAATTTTTGAACAACCCTCGACCTGTAATTAACACGACAACGTTCTCGTGCAAATCAAGAATAAAGTTATAAATACATAATCAGATACGTCCATCTTACATCACCTGTAATGAATACGTCAACGTTCTCATGCACATCCGGAATAAAGATATAAATACATAACCAGATATATCCTTCATACATAACCTGTAATAAATACGTCAACGTTCTTTTGCACATCCAGAATAAAGATATAAATATATAACAAGACACGCCCTTCATATATCACATGTATTAAACACGTCAACGTTCTCGTGCACATCAAGAATAAAGATATAAATATATAACCAGACATGTCCTTCATACATCACCTGTAAAAAAACGTCAACGTTCTCGTGCACATCAAGAATAAAGATATAAATGAGCCGGGATCTGGAAAAACGTCCATTATAGCATTTTTAAAAAATTGAGTTTCAAGATCAGACTGTTGTCAAATTCAGTCGAATATGCATCTATGCTGCTCTCTTTCAGTTACTACAGGTCACGAAGAAACTATTCGAGAACAACGTGGATCCTGATCAGACTGTGCGTATGCACAGGCTGATCTGGATCTATGTTGGGCTCAAAAGCCTTAAAAGACGTTTTTCCAGATCCTGGCTCATTAATATATACCCAGATACGTCCTTCATACATCACCTGTAAAACAAGTCAACGTTCTCGAGCACAGCCTAAATAAAGATCCAGCAACATAACGAGAGTCATCTTACATACATCACCAATATAAAACGTGTCAACGGTCCCGTGCATATCCTTATTAAAGTCCAGCAACACAAGCAAACACATCTTACATGCATTACCAATATAAAACGTGTCAACGTTCTCGTGAACACAGTTAATAAAGGTTCGGGAACATAACCAGTCACCTCTTACATACATCACCAGTATAAATCGTGTCAACGCACTCCTGCACATCCCTAATAAAGGTCCAGTAACACAACCAGTCACATCTTACATACATTACCAGTATACAACGTGTCAACGTTTTCGTACACACACCTAATAGAGGTTAAGGCACACAACCAGACATTTCTTACATATATCACCAGTATAAAACGTGTCAACGTTCTCGTGCACATACCTAATAAAGGTCTAGAAACACAACCAGACACATATTACATACATCAGCAGTATAAAACGTGTCAACGTTCCCTAGCACATACCTAATAAAGGTCTAGAAACACAACCAGACACATCTTACATACATCAGCAGTATAAAACGTGTCAACGTTCTCTAGCACATACCTAATAATGGTCCAGCAACACAACCAGACATATCTTACATAAATAACCAATATATAAATCGTGTCAACGTTCTCGTGCACACACTATTAAAAAGGTCCAGCAACACAACCAGACATATCTTACATAAATAACCAATATATAAATCGTGTAAACGTTCTCGTGCACATCCTAAATAAAGGTTCAGCAACACAACCAGACGTATGTTACATACATTACCAGTATAAATCGTGTCAACGTTCTCGTGTACAACCCCATAATAAAGGTCCAGCAAAACAATCACACACATTTTACATACATCACAAGTATAAAACATGTCAACTTTCTCGGGCACATACCTAATAAAGGTCCAGCAACACAACCAGACATATCTTACATACATCACCAGCATAAAACGTGTCAATGTTCTCGTGCACACATCTTATAAAGGTTTAGCAACACAACCAGACATATCTTACATAAGTAACCAATATATAAATCGTGTCAACGTTCTCGTGCACACCCTATAATAAAGGTCCAGCAACACAGCCAGACATGTCTTACATAAATAACCAATTAAAACGTGTAAACGGTCTCGTGCACATCCATTATAAAGGTCCAGCAACACAACCAGACATATCTTACATAAATAACCAATATATAAATCGTGTCAACGTTCTCGTGCACACCCATTATAATGGTCCAGCAACACAGCCAGACATGTCTTACATAAATAACCAATTAAAACGTGTAAACGTTCTCGTGCACACCCATTATAAAGGTCCAGCAACACAGCCAGACATGTCTTACATAAATAACCAATATAAAAATCGTGTCAACGTTCTCGTGCACACCCATTATAAAGGTCCAACAACACAACCAGACATATCTTACATAAATAACCAATATATAAATCGTGTCAACGTTCTCGTGCACACCCATTATAAAGGTCCAGCAACACAGCCAGACATGTCTTACATAAATAACCAATATATAAATCGTGTCAACGTTCTCGAGCACATCCTAAATAAAGGTCCAACAACACAACCAGACATATCTTACATAAATAACCAATATATAAATCGTGTCAACGTTCTCGAGCACATCCTAAATAAAGGTCCAGCAACACAACCAGACATATCTTACATAAATAACCAATATAAATCGTGTCAACGTTCTCGTGCACACCCATAATAAAGGTCCAGCAACACAGCCAGACATGTCTTACATTAATAACCAATATATAAATCGTGTCAACGTTCTCGTGCACACCCATTATAATGGTCCAGCAACAAAGCCAGACATGTCTTACATAAATAACCAATATATAAATCGTGTCAACGTTCTCGTGCACACCCTTTTATAAAGGTCCAGCAACACAGCCAGACATGTCTTACATAAATAACCAATATATAAATCGTGTCAACGTTCTCGTGCACACCCTATTAAAAAGGTCCAGCAACACAGCCAGACATATCTTACATAAATAACCAATATATAAATCGTGTCAACGTTCTCGTGCACACCCTATTATAAAGGTCCAGCAACACAGCCAGACATGTCTTACATAAATAACCAATATATAAATCGTGTCAACGTTCTCGTGCACACCCATTATAAAGGTCCAGCAACACAGCCAGACTCAGAACTCAGAACTCAGAACATTTTATTACGTAAATATAGGCCTCCGGCCCAAATATACATTACATACATTTACATACAGACATTGGTTATACCCTTGGGAAAGTTTCGATACTAATTGATTGGTCTCTACAGTCATATCGAACCGCCCATTACGATGATGACTCATCATTTTACTATCAGAATTTAACAACATGCATGAATGGAAAATTTTCAATCACGTGCAATAGTGAATAGCACGATTACTATGAAAACAGTTGTAGGGTTGGTGCAAAACCACCGTAGATACGTTCATTTAGTCCGTATTTTCGACACTTTTGCACCAATCCATGTATTTCAAAATAATTATATGAATGGAAACTTTTATGACCCGTGTCATGCTCAACAGACCAGGTACGCCGTCTTACAATTTCATTGATTTATAGTTGTTTGTTCGCGTAAGTGTGTGTTTGTGTGTATTATAAAATATCATGGATATTAATATATGAAAATACGTACAATGTCTTACATAAATAACCAATATATAAATCGTGTCAACGTTCTCGTGCACACCTATTATAAAGGTCCAGCAACACAGCCAGACATATCTTACATAAATAACCAATATATAAATCGTGTCAACGTTCTCGTGCACACCCATTATAATGGTCCAGCAACACAGCCAGACATGTCTTACATAAATAACCAATATCAATCGTGTCAATGTTCTCGTGCACACCAATTATAATGGTCCAGCAACACAGCCAGACATATCTTACATAAATAACCAATATATAAATCGTGTCAACGTTCTCGTGCACATCCTATTATAAAGGTCCAGCAACACAGCCAGACATGTCTTACATAAATAACCAATATACAAATCGTGTCAGCGTTCTCGTGCACACCCATTATAATGGTCCAGCAACACAGCCAGACATGTCTTACATAAATAACCAATATATAAATCGTGTCAACGTTCTCGTGCACACCCTATTATAAAGGTCCAACAACACAACCAGACATGTCTTACATAAATAACCAATATAAATCGTGTCAACGTTCTCGTGCACACCCATTATAATGGTCCAGCAACGTAGCCAGACATGTCTTACATACATAACCAATATAAATCGTGTCAACGTTCTCGTGCACATCCCATAATAAAGGTCCAGCAACACAACCAGACATATCTTACATACAACACCAGTATAAATCGTGTCAACGTTCTCGTGCACAACCTCATAATAAAGGTCCAGCAACACAATCGCACACATCTTACATACATTACCAGTATAAAACGTGTCAACTTTCTCGGGCACATACCTTATAAAGGTCTAGAAACACAGCCAGACATGTCTTACATACATTACCAGTACAAATCGTGTCAACGTTCTCGTGCACAACCCCATAATAAAGGTCCAGCAACACAATCAAACACATTTTACATACACCAACGGTATAAAACGTGTCAACATTCTCGGGCACATACCTAATAAAGGTCCAGCAACACAACCAGACATATCTTATATGAATAAACAATACAAATCGTGTCAACGTACTTGTGCCCATACCTAATAAAGGTCCAGCAACACAACAAGACATACCTTACATAAATAACCAATATAAATCGTGTGAACGTTCTCGTGCACATACCTAATAAAGGTCCAGCAACACAACCAGACATATCTTACATAAATAACCATTATGAAACGTGTAAACGTTCTCGTTCACATCCCCAATAAACGTCCAGCAACACAACCAGCATTATCTTATATACATCACCAGTATAAAACGTGTCAACGTTCTCGTGCACACCCCATTATAAAGGTCCAGCAACACAATCACACACCTCATACATACATACATTACCAGAATAAAACGTATCAACGTTCTCGTGCACATCCTTGATAAAGGCCCAGCAACATAACCAGACATATCTTACATACATTACCAGTATAAATCGTGTCAACGTTCTCGTGCACACCCCATGATAAAGATCCAGCAACACGATCACACACATCATACATACATCACCAGTATAAAACGCGTTAACGTTCTCGTGCACATACCTAATAAAGGTCCAACAACACGACCAGATATATCTTACATAAATAACCAATATAAATCGTGTCAACGTTCTCTAGCACACCCCATAATAAAGGTCCAGCAACACAAGCACTCACATCTACATACTTCACCAGTATAAAACGTGTCAACGTTCTCATGCACATACCTAATAAAGGTCCATCAACACAACCAGACATATCTTACATACATCACCAGTATAAATCGTGTCAACGTTCTCGTGCACACCCATTATAAAGGTCCAGCAACACAACCAGACATCTCTTACATGAATAACCAATATGAAACGTGTAAACGTTCTCGTGCACATCCTTAATAAAGGTCCAGCAACATAACCAGACATATCTTACATACATCACCAGTATAAATCGTGTCAACGCTCTCGTGCACACCCCTAATAAAGGTCCATCAACACAACCAGACACATCTTACATAAATAACCAATATAAATCGTGTCAACGTTCTCCTGCACACCCCATATAAAGGTCCAGCAACACAATCACACACAGCTTACATACATAACCAGTATAAAACGTGTCAACGTTTTCTTGCACACACCTAATAAACATCAGCAACACAACCACACACATCTTACATACATCACCAGTATAAATCGTGTCAACGTTCTCGTGCACATCCATAATAAAGGTTTAGCAACATAACCAGACACATCTTACATACAAAACCAATATAAAACGTATCAACGTTCTCGTGCACTCCCATAATAAAGGTTCAGCAACATAACCAGATACCTCTTACATACATCACCAATATAAATCGTGTCAACGCACTCATGCATATCCCTTATAAAGGTCCAGTAACACAACCAGACACATCTTACATGCATTACCAGTATAAAACGTGTCAACGTTCTCGTATACACACCTAATAAAGGTTAAAGAACATAACCAGTCACCTCTTACATACATCACCAGTATAAAACGTGTCAACGTTCTTGTGCACACGGCTTATAAAGGTTTAGCAACACAACCAGACACACCTCACATAAGTTACCAATATAAATCGTGTCAACGTTCTCATGCACATAGTTAATAAACATCCAGCAACACAACCAGACACATCTTACATAAGTTACCAATATAAAACGTGTCAACGTTCTCGTGCACATACCTCATAAAGGTCCAGCAACACAACCAGACAGATCTTACATAAGTTACCAATATGAAACGTGTCAACGTTCTCGTGCACATTCCTAATAAAGGTTTAGAGACATAGCCAGACATATCTTACAAACAGTACCAATATAAAACGTGTCAACGTTCTCGTGCACATACCTCATAAAGGTCCAGCAACACAACCAGACAGATCTTACATAAGTTACCAATATGAAACGTGTCAACGTTCTCGTGCACATCCCTAATAAAGGTTTAGAAACATAGCCAGACATATCTTACAAACAGTACCAATATAAAACGTGTCAACGTTCTCGTGCACATCCCTAACAAAGGTCCAGCAACACAACCAGACTTGTCTTACATATATTACCAGTATATAAGTGTCAACGTTTTCGTGCAAATCCTTAATAAAGGTCAAGCAACATAACCAGACACATCTTACATTCATTTCCAATTGATAAAACGTGCCAACGTCCTCGTGCACATTCCTAATAAAGGCATAGAAGCATAACAAGACACATCTTACATACATCACCAGTATAAAACGTCAACGTTCTCGTGCACGTCAAGAATACATGTTTACATTACCAATAGCCAGACACATCTCCTCCTTGCACCAGTAACAAGCATGCCAGTGTTCTCGTACACGTCAAGAATAAACGTATCTACCAATAACCAGACACTTCCTAAATGCAAACTAGTTCACGTTCTCGTGCACGTCAAGAATAAGATATATAGCAATAACCAGACACTTCCCACATACATCATCGGTAACAAAAAGGTCAACGTTCTCGTGCGCGTCAAGAATAAAGGTACATTTCAATAACCAGACACTTCCTACATCATGCACCAGCAACAACGTGTCAACGTTCTCGTGCACGTCAAGTATAAAGGTACATACCAATAACCAGACACTTTCTATATTATGCAGCAGTAACAAACGTGTCAACGTTCTCGTGCACATCAAGAATAAAGGTACACACCAATAACCAGACACATCCTACATCATGTACCAGTAACAAACACGTCAACGTTCTCGTGCATGTTAAGAATAACGGTAAATACCAATAACCAGACACTTCCTACATCATGTACCAGTAACAACTTTGTCAACGATCTCGAGCACGTCAAAAATAAAGGTACAGACCTATAACCAGACACTTTCTACATCATGCAGCAGTAACAAACACGTCAACGTTCTCGTGCACGTCAAGAATAAAGGTACGTACCAATAACCAGACACATCCTACATCATGCACCAGTAACAACGTGTCAACGTTCTCGTGCATGTCAAGAATAAAGGTACATACCAATAACCAGACACTTCTTACATCATGCACCAGTAACAAACTTGTCAACGTTCTCGTGCACGTCAAGAATAAAGTGATATACCAATTACCATACACTTCCTAAATCATGCACCAGTAACAAACTTGTCAACGTTCTCGTGCAAGTCATGAATAAGAAATACATGTAGGGCCTATACCAATAACCAGACACATCTAACATACACCACCAGCAACAAATACGTCAACGTTCTCGTGCACGTCCAAAACAAAGGTATAATCACATAAACAGACACTTCCTACATACATCACCAGCAAAGAAAAGAGCCAACATTCTCGTGAACGTCCAGTATAAAGATATGAAAATATATAAGGGTCCGCCGCAGCGGGGATTGTCTTCGGAGACTTACTGAGAGAAATAGACGAAAAGCTATATAAACCCCTTTTTCCTATGACACGTTTTTCGTAAACGTACAAAGATTATTAAAAGTGCACACACTGAGCCCCATTTTCCCACGATACCTTTTTTGTACCTAGATTATAAGTTATGTACAGTCTGTTTAGGGCATCTGATGTAAATACTTTAGTACACACAATTCCATAATTATTCGGGGATTTTCATGTGCTGAGTTCCATCCTATTTGGTAAAAGGGTTGCGGAGAATTTGCTTAGGACAGACTTACAGAAATAGACGCAAAAGCTATCATAGTTTTCCCATGAAATGTTTTATTGTTCATGAATTATAAATAGTGTATGGTTCAGAACATCTAATTTATGAATTGAGTTCAAAATGTCAATACATTCTCATCATTAAATGAAAAGAAAATAGAGGAAAAATAATTTCTACATTAATGCCCCTTTTTCCGTGACACAGCCTCAAATTAAGAAACTGTGGGAATTGTCTCTTGAAAATATTCCAGGGAGTACATAATATTATTATGAAGTCCACTCTTTGTCAATTCATCTCCGTTTCGTTCAATTTTGTACATTTCTCCATCAACACTCCATTGCATAGACTGTCAAAAACCCGTGAACGAATCCGTTGAAAAATGCGTGATCGAGGTCTAGGACAAAAAGGAATATCGTGTGAGGAGTAATCACAATAATCAAAGGGAAATCACTCCAACCTATCCGATGTCGATTATTATGCGGATAGAAACGCTTGGGGATCTTTACAATCATCATCATCATCATCATCATCATCATCATCATCATCATCATCATCATCATCATCATCATCATCATCATCATCATCATCATCATCATCATCATCATCATCATCATCATCATCATCATCATCCCGTCTTCCTTATTTGTATTTCTTTTCTTATTTATCTTCTTCTTCTACAAAACTTGTAGGAGACTACCACTTCTACTAGCCTACTACTACCACTATAATTTTTCACATGTTTGTTAAATCTCGGTGGGGATTGTGCATGATGGGACGAATAACGAATAGGCCTACGGACAAAATAATCTCGATTCAGGTAAGATGTTTTGCAATAACTTCCTTATTTGTGCGTCAATCTTCAAAATGTTTGTTGCATATACCCCGCCTTACCGAGCTCTTTCATCGGATGTATGACATATTAGATAACTCATGGTACTTTTTTCCGAAATATTGTCCCAACCGACAAGAAAGCGAAATGGTCACGAATACGGCCAAATTAACCGCGCTTCAGGTAAGAATTTGTGCAATAACTTTCTTATTTCTGCGTTAATTTTCATGCGGTTTGTTTCATGTACTCCGTCTTACTGAGCCCTTTTCTCAGATGTATTAGGGTAAGGAGGGGCAAAACGCCCAGGTGGGGTCAAACGCCCACCCCTATTATTTCGTCACTCATTATATCAATTGATATTTGTCTTGATTTTACACTTGAAGTATTCTTTTAGAAAGATGCCCATGAAATTTTTACATCTAAACGTCATTCAATTATCAGTATGCGAATAATTGTTTATTTTGCATATGTTTGATCTAATATTTGGGTAATGGGTTTTCTTGTGTATCTTATTTCAGTCCCGAGTATTCAATCAACCAAAATGCATTTTATATTTATATGTCCATTTGGTCGCCTACACAAAAAGATAAAAAGAAAAAAAATATCAACACATTTTTTTCCCTGGCCAAATCAAATCACCCACCCCCTTCGGGGCAAAACGCATATGCTGCTTTGGGGCAAAACGCCCAGACTGGGCGTTTTGCCCCTTCCAAGGGCTAAATAGTGGGCGTTTTGCCCCTTGTATGGGTAAGTAGGTATTTAGAAGTACTAAAATTTTCCTTTAACTCTTTCGCTGCCAATGTCGCCAAAAAGCGACCTATTAGGAGACTGCCAATGTCGCCTTTTGGCGACTTCAAAACAATAGCTTAATTAGGTCATTCAAGGTCAGGGTCATCTGATCAAACTGCTTGATAAAAAGTATGCTATTCAACAAAATAGTTTATGTGCAATCATTCCTGATGGTTTCAGCTTGGAATTCATCAAATAATGATTTTACTACATTATGATCTGATAAGCCCTGCTATGAAGTTTCAAAAAAATTGGCACTGGAAATAGCATAATTCCAGGAAATTTGGCAGCGAAAGAGTTAAACTCAAAGAATGACTAAGGTTGGTACATATGACGAAATCCATTTACATTTCGTTGTCTACAAAAGAAAAACTGGCAAAAAAAGACCGACTTTTCGCGAATATATCAACGCCCATGAAACGTCGATTTTGTGTTAAAATGAGACAATAAGACCATTTAATCTACTTTAAAGGGGCCTTATAAAGAACATAACATCAGTATGCTTTAGTTTGACTGATATGAAGATGCTGCAGACAAAGGCCAGTAACACGTAACCACTTTTATAGACAAGTAAATTATGCCCAAATCTAGCCTTTACGCTTGATAAAAAATGTTGAAAATATGATAAAACCCATCAAAAATATATTTTTCCTAGTATATTAATCACTAACTATTTATATTCCTATTTTCCCCCCAGATATTTTCAAAATATTTTTTTTATTTTTCATATGGGGCATAAATCCCAGTGGTGGGCTTCATGCCCCACCCCCAAAGGCGTTTTGCCCCGAGGGTGGGGCAAAAAGGCCAAATTTTGAGAAAAATTGTTTTAACGACAGTCATTTTTTATATCAAATGACAAAGCTGTTTTGTGTATAGACATTTGGGACAAAGGGCAAAGTTTAATTTCACGTTGAAACATTTACATTATACTTTGTTTGTTTTGTGCTACAGCGCTCTTTCCTTAAGGGGGCGTTTTGCCCCTCCTTACCCTACTTATCTGGAAACTCCTTGTACTTTTCTCAAAAACCGATTCCAACCGACAAGAAAAAGGGCCAGAATTTTATGTCGTTTTTCTGGTCGGTTGGGATCAATTTTTGGACAAAGTACAAAGAATCTAAAAACAAGTCATACATCTGAGGAAAGAGCACAGTAACGCGGGGTACATGCAACAAACCGCTTGAAAATTGACACAGAAATAAGAAAATTATTGCACAATTTCTTGCCTGAAGCGAGACAAATTTATCCGTATTCGTTATCCATCCCATCATGCACAATCTCCACCGTGCCTGCGGTATGAGGCGCAAAAAGGGTCTTTAAAAAGTCAATATAGCGCTAGACCTATAATTAAAAAAGGGATAGGTCTACCGTTATATTTTTAGCGGTTCACGTTTTTCGCGTCCAGGGTTTCTGTGAAGGGCGTTCAAACATACAAATAGGGGATGTGTTTTCCTAGCGGAGTCTATTACACAAACACTTAGTACACGAAAATGAAATGTTCAGGTTAGAGAGGGGGTTCGCCCCCCCCCCCCCTCCACCCCCCCCCCCTCCCCTAGTCCTGTAAGGTTACTGTTATTTACTGTTATTCTGTGTAGCAAATCTTAAATTCTTCTAAGTCCCTATTCATGGTAAAGTGAGGCATAAACAATGAAAAATAACTACAATATGTTTATAACCACCTTAAAATTACTAAAATACTGATGTGTCAATCAAATTATGACTGTGAAACGTGTTTTTACTACAATTGGCAAGCCTGTCGGCCATCTTGCTTTTGTATAGGGTTGTTTAAAATTTGGTTGGATTTTTCATAAAACAAGGTAATTTTTTATTTCAAAATTATACTGAAGTGAAAAACAATTGATTTATTTTTCAATTCATACCATTTTTAGATCGAAATTTTGATTTCAAATGTAGTAGTTTGAGGGCTAAACCTCCGAAGTTTTCCGCACGGCGGAAGTGCTATAGACAAAATGGCGGAAATGATAAGACCTGGCATCACTTCAAAGATAAAATATGCAAGGGCTTATAGATAGGACTACCCCTCCTCAACCTTTTTTCGGATTCGCCACTGGGTGCCCTACATTAGCCTACATGTAAACAATTATCCATTTTTTTTATTTACTATAAAACAAAGGATAAAGGACTATATCAAACCGGAGCAATAGTTTTACGTTTTCAATCATTATGCCTATATTGGCATACGTTTCATAGGTCGTAGGGGAAATGCATGCAAATGCCACTTCAAAACAATCCATCTGATTGTCAATGCTCTTTATCCCTTTCGCATATTGCTTCCCATGCTGTAGGCCTACATAGCAAACACAATTTCCACATTTAACCCTTTCCCAAACTAGACCTAATTTTGACGTCCTTAATAGAAAATGATTGGGAAAACATCGAAGCAAAAGAAGAAACTGCTGATAACCAGCAGTTTCTCCTTTTGTCTCAATATTTTCTATGTCATATTTTACACAGATTATGTCCTAAATAACTTCGATTTTGTCATTTGTGGCAGTTTTTGAAGTGGATCATCTTAATTTTTTTCCGTTTGGGAAAGGGTTAATTAGAATTATATAATTGTCTGCATCGTCTTTAAAATTGGACACTTTAAGGCTAAAATTTTAAAGGGACATTTCATTCCGAATTCAATTTTTTAAAGTATGTCTTGATGCCAAGATTGGGTATTCTAATGAGTATAAATACTATTAGTTTTTAGCTCCACTGGCCGAAGGCCAGCGGGGCTTATGTCATGGCCCTGTGTCCGTCGTCCGTCCGTCCGTCCGTGCGTCCGTCCGTCCGTGCGTAAACTTTTTCTTTAAACATCTTCTTCTCCAAAACTACTGGACCAATTACAACCAAACTTCACACGAATCATCCTTGCATGAATCTCTACCAAATTCCTTCAAAAGAATAAAATCTATGTAGAACTTGAATTTTAATTAATTTAATTGAATTAAATTTCCGAAAAATCATTAAAATTTCTTCTTCTCCAAAACTACTGGACCAATTTCAACCAAACTTCACAGAAATCTTCCTTGCATGAATCTCTACCAAATTCCTTCATAAGAATAAAATCCGCCCAGAACTTGAATTTTAAATAATTTAATTGATTTAAATTTTCGAAAAATCTTTAAAAAAAATTTCTTCTCCAAAACAACTGAACCAATTTCAACCAAACT
Organism: Fragum sueziense; assembly: GCA_963680895.1. NCBI lineage: Eukaryota > Metazoa > Mollusca > Bivalvia > Cardiida > Cardiidae > Fragum > Fragum sueziense. Next base: position 44,101,210 of record OY804603.1, read on the forward strand.
TTACGGAAATGTTCTTTGCATTAATCTCTTCTTATTTCCTTCAAAAAAAAATTCTATGTAAAACTTAAATTTTAATTAATCTAATTAAATCAAATTTTCGAAAAATCTTTAAAAATTCTTCTTCTCCAAAACTACCGGATCAATTTCAACCAAATTTTACAGAAATATTCCTTGCATTAATCTCTTCTTAATTCCTTAGAAAAATAAATTCTATGTAGAACTTAAATTTTGATCAATTAAATTAAATTTTCGAAAAATCTTCTTTTCCAAAACTACTGGACCAATTTTAACCAACACGAATCATCCTTGCATTTATCTCCTCTAAATTCCTTAGAAAAATAATTTCTGTGAAGAACTTCAATTTTAATAAATTTAATTAAATTGAATTTTCGAAAAATTGTTTAACAATCTTCTCCAAAACTACAGGACCAATTTCAACCGAACTTCACAGGAATCTTCCTTGCATGAATCTCTTCCAAATTCCTTCAGGATCGGATGAAAAGCATGGCCGTTGTGGGCTAGATTTTTTTTTGCTATATGAAACAGTGTAATTTTAAGAAAATTTTAAAAACATTTCTGCTCCTTAATCACTTATTGGATTTCATTCTGGTGTGGCATGAATCTTCTTTGAATAGACCTCTATTGTATTCCTTGAAGAAGTTAGTAGTCTAAATGTCTAAAAGCCTGTGGAGCGATACAGGACCATCTTGGCCCTCTTGTTTTAAGTTGTTACCAGTAAGCGAGATACACGCATTTAAAGTTGACACATAATCGATAAATTGCATATAAGTCCACAACAATTTGTTCAATTTTAACACAAAAATATAAATTTCTCGTAAACTGTGCAATATTTTGGCTTGAAATTTTCAGAATTTTCATAAGGAAATATGCTCTTTCAGATAAGAATAAAAGTAATATTTATGACAAAAAATTCTGAAATGTCACTTTAAGGAAAAGGTTAAAGTTAACCGAACTAATATTAGTTATGTAATATTATAAATGAGCCAGGATCTGGAAAAACGTCCTTTAAGGCATTTGAGCACAACCTGGATCCAGACCAGCCTGTGCATACGCACAGTCTGATCAGGATCCATGATGTCCTCAAATAGCATCTTCATGATTTGTAGCAACCGTACGAGAGAATAGTCCATTCGACGCTGCTATATGCCCTATATGACAACCTTGCAATGTCGAGTACAATGAAGTTTTATTTTTTCTTTGCATTGTATAGGTGCATGTTCTAGAGCAGATCTAGCTTGGTTGACAGAATGGCAACCTTGGGCAACTCCCACAATTCGCAAAAATCCAAGATGGCCGCCAAACGCAGCTGGAATAATCAACTTTTTGTCAAATTGTCCTAAATTTATGCGGAAAATGCCTTTTCAGGGGTTCTTTGGTGTGCTGAATCCAAATCCATTGATAAATCTAACATTTGGATAAGAAATATGCTAAAATAAAAAAGGCTGCCGGACGCCATCTTGAAAATCACATTTTCTACGCTATTTAACATGGCCCATAGAATTCATGTATTTAGACACACTTGATCAGGTAAATCCACTTTTTTTCTTAAATTCGCACTTGGATTTATCTCGTGTACATAAAATTCCGGCATGGCCGCCAGACGTCATATTGAAAATGATAGCTGGTTTTATTCACTTATAACTATTTATTTCTACATGTAGAAAATGCGGCTAAAATGTGATATTTGTGTATCATTCCCTCCATTCATTTAATAACCCACTTTGATATTAATTTGGATTTTACATTGATCTAAAGTGTTTATCAATTGGGAAATGGCCACCAGATGGCATATTGAAAGTGACATAAATACTGGTACTAAATATTACAAAGGGAAATAATTATCTTGTACTTCATTTTGGTATTTCAATTCTTACAAATCCCAGATTTCTTCAAAACGCTATATTTTTCTATTGTAAACATTTCTATAAATCTGAGAGTTTTGGAGCATTTTCGAAACTTGAACAGATGATGGTTAAAACAGTTTTATCATTTCAACAGACGACCATCACCTCTGTGTAATATATACACAGTTCTGACATTGAATAATTAAAGTTGCCAGTGTGGGTTAAAGTACCATTATGAATTTATATCATTAATTCCTATGGCTTCTTTCTAATTTTGAAGAAGTGATCCCGTGCTCTACACCCAAATATAGATTTGTAAACATCACCCAAATCGCAAATAGAACGTTGGCTCGTAAATCAGAAATTTGTAACTTTCATTTCGGAGTTCTTACATGTTAATCTTACACACAGATCCGATCTACGAAATGTGTGTAGCTTAAGAGGAATTATTATGTACAGTCAACATTGAATGTAAATACCATGTATGTCATCATTTCGCACCATTACAATATACTGGATTAATAGAAATAAAAGAAAATAAACAAAAAAGGCCGTGTTTGATTAAACTGCCAATACCGGTTCATAGTTGGTCTTGAAGATATACTATTTACAAGAAACTTTACTCGATGAAAAAGACAAAAACAATAAATTAAGAAGGTTGAAAATAAGAAGCATTTGATAACCTGAGTAAGATACCACCAAAACATTAATTTTGATGAAAGAGTATGCAAATGTTTCCCTACCTAAAAGTCATCTATATAAATTCACAGACAAACCATGTCCATTTTTTCATTGTATCGGGATACCGTATAATAATGGTTATTCACATTTATTGGGAATAGAACAGAAATGGCAAGATACAACTCAACTTGATTAAAATTGAACGATTCTGAATCCTAGACACTTCTACATCTGACTCTGAATGTTTTTGCCTTTCAAATCACATAAAATGTATTAGTATATTTTACTAGAATATTTCGCTCGTATGATTTTTCAATAATTTTCCAAAAGTATATTTCTTTCGTCAGACACCATGTTTCAGAAAATTTCTTCGGCAATGTTTGAATATAAACAGTACATTCATTGCAAATACAATGTCACTTCAGTTATTGCCAGAATTGATCTAAATCTATACTCTCATTGTTTTAAGGCCCTCTTTGTACGTACTTACAGTCTTCAAGCAATAAATTTTTATGATTCTTTTGGATAAGATATACCATATATCAATAAGAAGAAAACAACAACAAATTAGAACTAACGGAGTGAGATAAATCATGTCAATTGGTAATGATTCTTATTCTTGTTTACAGACATGGCTTAGAAAGTCTAAAAATGACATGCATGTACTTCATGCATATCCAATTTACATTGATTTCTCAAATTGAAATATTAATATGCTAAAATCTCACATTGTCTTAAATATATTGTGTATATTTATAAACTTTTCAAAATGCGAGATAACTCAAATTAGTATAATTGTCTCTTTAAATCGTTCATGATAAGTCTTGACAGAACACGTATTCTTTTAGTTTCGTTATTCGGGTAAACAAGTTGAAACAGAATGGGACAACTTTCTCGCAATTATGTGCTTGCACATCTACTCCATGCTATTGGAGCTATCTAGGGCAACCATTGCTTTACATGAAGATATATCCACGACTATACCGTTTCCTGTTGTCGTTAAAATCCATGCTATAGGAGCTATCTAGGGCAACCATTGCTTTACATGAAGATATATCCACGACTATACCGTTTCCTGTTGTCGTTAAAATCGTTCATGGCTGTAGTGTGACAAGACTAAGCATTACATTATGCATGGCACTCAAAGGACTAAGCATTACATTTTGCATGGCACTCAAAGGGTTGTAGTGTTTACCATGATCAATTGGGTTTTATTCATAAATTTTAAATTGTAAAGGTGTGAAAGCTATAAAGATCAGCTCCCAAAGGAACTTTAGCCCATCAATCACGATTTTTCTATTATGACTCCTTAAGACTCCATTGGTAGCCTATGTATTACATTCTATATATTCATCTAGTTCTAGTCCTATAAATAATTGTATATAAGAATCTGATTTTTTAAAGCAAAAAAACTTCAAACCTAGATAACAATACCCCAAAACAGCACCTAAAAATATGTTATTTGAATTTTCCACTGAGTGCACTTATAAACAAAAATCTTTTAGAGTCATTAAATTGAAGAAATTAACACAGATTAATTGATATTATATCATTGTTGGTGAAAACATCAGATTTGCTCTTTATGCCAAGATGGTAACTGGTTGCCATATCTATTACTATCATTTAAATGAAAACAGTAACGAAATAGGTTATATCCAAATTTAGTCCACATGTGTTAAAAAAAGTAAAGATATTTAATAACACGTAAATATCGAAATTTGGCAACAATTTGTACCAGTATTTCAACCAATAATTATTTTCAATAAGGCATGTAGCTGTCATTTCTGGATTTTATTTATACAAGGTTGGTATAAAACAGAAAAGAAGAAATGAAAATGTGAAGAAATGAGCAGTAAAGTAAATTTGGCTCACCAAATATTCTGAAAATATGCCTTTTAAAGACCGTATAAAACTAACGTAGAAAAAAAGTGATTTTCAAGATGGCATCCAGCAGCCATCTCTAATTTAGTACTTTCTGATATCCATATGCTACATTTATCATCAGATTTGAATTCAGCATACCCCCAAACCCCAAAATAGACATTTTTTGCATCTTTGTTGGACAATTTGACAAAAAGTTGATTTTTTCAGCTGCGTTTGGCGGCCATCTTGGATTTTTGCGAATTGTGGGAGTTGCCCAAGGTTGCCATTCTGGCAACCAAGCTAGATCTGCTCTAGAACACCTATACAATGCAAAGAGAAAATAAAACTTCATTGTACTCGACATTGCAAGGTTCCGAAAATTTCAAATGGACTAGTAGCACGGATCACAGCCACAATGCTTTGTGGTACAAGCCTACCTGGAAACATGGTAGTCTGAAATGCTTTAAGGGACCTTTTTCCAGATCCTGGCTCAAATACATTACTCTGAATATGTGGCACCAATACTTAACCCTTTCCCAAACGACAAAATTTTAGGGCGGCCCTATTCAAAAGCTTCTGTAGGGGACAAAATTGATAATAAAAAGGAAGGGATTTGTGTACAATAAAGCAGAAAAAAAATATTGAGACAAAAGAAGAAACTGCTGGTTATCAGCAGTTTCTTCGTTTGTTTCAATGTTTTCCCAAGCCTTATCTTATAGAGATGTCAAAACCAGGTCTTGTTTGGGAAAGGGTTATTCGTCTATTTTGACATAGTTAACTTAAAGCCAATAGCCTAGATAAGAGAATATTGTAATGTACAAACCAAGAACCAAAAACATGTATTATTTTGGACTTTTTGTTCTTGTACCACTTCTCCATGGTGCAGGTAAAATCTTTTATATAAATGAGCCGGGAACTGGAAAAGGAACCCATGAGAAAACCAACATTCTTGTTTAGCATGTGGTCAAATGTAGTCTTGTATGGGACCATTCTGCTTGATACAGCTAAAGGAGAAACTATAAGAGAACAAAATGGGCCCTTATCAGACTGCGTGTATACGCAGACTGATTTGGATCCATTGTGTTCTCAAATGCCATAAAGAACCTTTTCCTGATCCTGGCTCAAATATGCGTACTAGATCTATCACGCAGTTGAACCAGTATATAGGGTAAGGTGGGGCAAAACGCCCCAATTTGTTTTTTAGTCATTATCCTTGGAAAGAATGGTGATTTAGACATAATTTTTGCAGTGTTACAGAGCTGAACAGTATAGCGTGTGCTTTTGGCTTTACGTATTGAAATAATAGATGCATTTTATAGACAAAAATAACATTTTTTAAAAAGGGCGTTTTGTCCCACACCTCACGCCGCGAGGGGCGTTTTTTCCCATGCTTCATTTTCTAAAGAAATTTTTACTTCGACTGAAAAACAAGTTCTTACACCTGCGATCAATCTCTATCGGCTGTTCTACATTCTTAATTGTAACTTTTCCGGTCGAGTACGTGGGATAACGAAAATACCGAAGATTTCGAGCCTGGACCTTTTGATCAAGCGAATAACAAAATTTTAATACTAATCGATTAATAAACAGAAATAATGATCACATATAGAAACTAAAAGGTATGAAAATATGTATCAAGGTTGCAAGATTTAAAAGAATACCTATAATAGACAAGACGTCGGCATTTTTCGTGTCGTAATCATTCGGTGACATATTTTCCCATTCGTAACATTTCCGTATAGATATGATCACCGAACAGTTACGATTGTCCCCGAAAAATTCCATATCAGGGGGGGGGGGGGGGGGGGTTAACCCATGAAACTGCCCCAATCTTACCATTTCACCATTTATCAAAATATTCCAAATACACAAAACCATTTTACAAAAAGTTTTTATTTTTATAAAACTCCAATGTAATGTGATATAGATAAAAGTAGCCTATTGTATGCCATGTCCGATGTAACACAAAATAAATGGCAGCAAGAAATAAGAAAAAATGGCCCGAAAATGATTTTTGCAAAATATTTTCTTACTGATTATAATGCCAAAGCTCAGTTTTTTCTGTCACATAATCTACGATTTTTTACAATCATATTCATAATGATGCTAGCGTCATATTAGTTTTGTCATATATTGGCATTACCTAGAAACCGATGGGGGCGTTTTACCCCGAGGGGCGTTTTGCCCCACCTTATCCTATTTATAGTAGATTCATAGAATTCAATGAAATGAATTGTGATGCTCTCTGAATCGCGTTTCTTTCTAACATATTAACGGACAGCAAGGTTTTAGACTGATCCAAATTCAAAGATGTTGCAGACAACTGTTTCAAATGCATAACAATTTAGCAGTAATAATTTTAAAATAATCGCTTATAAAAAGTTTCATCACTTTTGTACACTAGGCCTACAAGTAGCATATTCTTGTAATGTAGTCGTTTTATGTTATAAAATAACAATCGAATATATTTTTCAGCTTCAAAGGCCCAAATAACGTGTTACCACTGTGCCAACGTGACTCATACATACGAGTGTTTGAATACTGAAACATGCTATGGCAATTATGAGGTGATTATAATACATGCACATTGTATTTTGATATAAACGACAAAACTGCGTACGTCATCTTTGCGTGGACTGGGAGTTGAATGAGATAATAAAATAATGAATAGCATTTTTTTAGTTTCTTCCACGCCCAGCTGTCTCAATTTCTTAGCATAGTCACGGTGGGGATTGTGCATAATGGGATGGATAACGAATACGGACAAACTATTCTCGATTCTGGTAAGATATTTTGCAATAACTTCCTTATTTGTGCGTCAATCTTCAAAAGGTTTGTTGCATGTACCTTGCCTTACCGAGCTCTTTCATCGGATGTATGACATATTAGATAACTCATGGTACCTTTTCCGAAATATTGTCCCAAAGCGAAAGCGAAATGGTAACGACTACGGCCAAATTAACCACGCTTCAGATAAGAATTTGTGCAATAACTTTCTTATTTCTGCGTCAATTTTCATGCGGTTTGTTGCATGTACTCCGTCTTACTGAGTCCTTTTCTCAGATGTATTATTGATCTGGAAACTCCGTGTACTTTTCTCAAAAAAACGATCCCAATCGACTAGAAAAAGGGCCTGATTTTTTGTCGTTTTTCTGGTCGGTTGGGATCAATTTTTGGACAAAGTACAAAGATTCTACAAGCAAGTCATATATCTGAGGAAAGAGCTCAGTAATGCGGGGTACATGCAACAAACCGCTTGAAAGTTGACGCTGAAATAAGAAAATTATTGCACAATTTCTTACCTGAAGCGAGGCAAATTTGTCCGTATTCGTTATCCATCCCATCATGCACAATCTCCACCTTGATAGTAAAGTGGCTAATTTTCAAGAAAAAGAATTACTGTACTTGCTACTATATTTTCTTGTAATGTTAGATCTAATGCGTTTAATGCATTTAATTTCATTTTTAAAAAATGCAACTGGAATGTTATGTCCCTTTAATCTCCATACTAAGACTCATAAAAAGAAGCCTACCATTTCTTTTGTGTAACACTAGTTGCAGAAAAGCAAACGCATATCTAAAGACCTGTCGAGAAGCAAACCTAACATGGTCATATCGCCCAGGCGCACAGTACGAGAGGCGACCAGAAAGTTACCGGAAAAGTTTTGACCACCCCTCGTATTTTCATTTTGAAACGTCAACAAGAAAGCATCAATGAGCATTTGGGCCGCGTTTTACTAACATAGATTTTTTTCAAAAACCTTGTAGCCTAACAACACATCTGATTGAAAGAGAAATAATAACAGTAATTATTCGGCCAATCAGATTTGTTGTTGTTTTAAAAATGTTCGTAAGTTTGTTAGTAAAACGGGCCCTTGGTGTCTAAATATTTAGACTATGTAAACCAGTGTCTATAATATGTAGGGCCTATTAATCCGAGTCTTCTCTGATGTAAATACGCTCTTTGATATTTTGATTTTTCGCTATTTAAATAGCGAAAAATCAAAATATCAAAGAGCGTATTTACATCAGAGAAGACTCGGATTAAATATGTATAACTAATCGGCTATAAAAGTAGAGTTGTATACAAACACTTTACTTCTTGTTGTTGATAAATGGCCCAACACAAACACTTCCTCTTTTGGAAATAAAAGAATGAGGACATTAATTCGCTCGTATAGCTCACGATAAATGGTTTGGTAAATGTTAAAACTATGTATTTGTTTTTTAGTGTTTGTATACAAGTCTAAAGTTATATTGTCCAGCAAGATTAACCCGGGACAACTTAATTTTCGTGCGCAAAGTCCGTTAGTTGAGCGTCTAAACAAAACAATGCCGAAGTGAGGTCATTACATATGCAGATGTCCCGGGTTAATCTTGCTGGACAATAACCGATAGACTTATATGTGCTACTACAGAGTTCGGTGTTTTTTTTGTTTTTTTTTTTATTATTACAGAGTTGTTTCGTACAGGCTAACTATGAGAAAGGAAACGTCACATATACTCAAGGTTGCATGTCCTCTCAAGTAAGTGATACAGATTGTTTGGACAATGGATTCACATTAACCCTTTCCCAAACGACACAATTCTGGGGTGATCCACTTCAAAAACTGACAAAAATGACAAAATGTAAGGTATTAAAGATAGAATTTGTGTAAAATATGACAGAGAAAATATTGAGACAAAAGGAGAAACTGCTGGTTATCAGCAGTTTCTTCTTTTGTTTCAATGTTTTCCAAAGCCTTTTCTTATAGGGGCGTCAAAACCAGGTCTTGTTTGGGAAAGGGATAAAATGCAAACTATCGTTCCATATCCACAATCCTCATAGAGACGATTCAAGTTAGACATACATAACTATGTTTTCATGTTCATGGCTTTTATTTTAGACAGATATGAGTAACACCTTTCGTTTTGTATTGCAAAAGATGTCGTGAAAATGTTTATATGATATGACCAACTCGTGAAAAGTATGGTAGCATTTTAAAACAAAATGTACATGTATTGTATATTAAGATCCTAGAACGTATTGGAAATCAACAACTTTGTTACAAGTGTAAAGTAGATAGATCTATATCTATTAAGAATAATGATAATAATAATAATAATTTTTTTTTTCTTTAGGTATATTTTAAAAACCCGTACTTTGTTATTTAGTTCTGTAACTCGGGATCGCCATCAGGGATCGTGGGTCGATCGTTGAGGGGTCGCCACCCGAGGCAGCAGGAATTCGACGAGTTCGAGTGTTGTCACGAAGATCGATGTAATATCCACGATTCAGAGGGTGAGTTTTGTCAGAATGACGTACTTTTGTTAGAAACAAGTAGTAGGGTAAGGAGGGGCAAAACGCCCAGGTGGGGTCAAACGCCCACCCTTATTATTTCGTCACTTATTATGTCAATTGATATTTGTCTTGATTTTACACTTGAAGTATTCTTTTAGAAAGATGCCTATGAAATTTTTACATCTAAACGTCATTCAATTATCAGTATGCGAATAATTGTTTATTTTGCATATGTTTGATCTAATATTTGGGTAATGGGTTTTCTTGAGTATCTTATTTCAGTCCGAGTATTCAATCAACCAAAATGCATTTTATATTTATATGTCCATTTGGTCGCCTACACAAAAAGATAAAAAGAAAAAAATATCAACACATTTTTTTCTCTGGCCAAATTAAATCACCCACCCCCTTTGGGGCAAAACGCCTATGCTGCTTTGGGGCAAAACGCCCAGACTGGGCGTTTTGCCCCTTCCAAGGGCTAAACAGTGGGCGTTTTGCCCCTTGTATGGATAAGCAGGTATTCAGAAGTACTAAAATCTTCCTTTAAACTCGAAGAATGACTAAGGTTGGTACATATGACGAAATCCATTTACATTTCGTTGTCTACAAAAGAAAAAAAAACTGGCAAAAAGACCGACTTTTCGCGAATATATCAAACTTTTATGTCACCTGGTGGATCCATGTGGGGCAAAACGCCCATGAAACGTCGATTTTGTGTTAAAATGAGACAATAAGACCATTTAATCTACATTAAAGGGGCCTGATAAAGAACATAACATCGGTATGGTTTAATTTGACTGATATGAAGATGCTGCAGACAAAGGATAGTAACACGTAACCACTTTTATAGACAAGTAAATTATGCCCAAATCTAGCCTTTACGCTTGATAAAAAATGTTGATAATATGATAAAACCCATCCAAAATATATTTTTCCTAGTATATTAATTACAAACTAATTATATTCCTATTTTCCCCAGGATATTTTCAAAATATTTTTTTCATTTTTCATATGGGGCATAAAGCCCAGTGGTGGGCTTCATGCCCCACCCCCAAGGGCGTTTTGCCCCGAGGAAGGGGCAAAAAGGCCAAATTTCGAGAAAAATTGTTTTAACGACAGTCATTTTTTAAATCAAATGACAAAGCTGTTTTGTGTTTAGACATTTGGGACAAAGGGCAAAGTTTAATTTCCCGTTGAAACATTTACATTATACTTTGTTTTGTGCTACAGCGCCCTTTCCTTAAGGGGGCGTTTTGCCCCTCCTTACCCTACTTAACATCCAATAGATGGTGGAAATATAGGAATTACAATGTCCCGAAAGGTGTTCAAAATCAGTGTGCATGAAAATTACCAGCACTTTGAAAATGTGTATGAAAATATCATACAAATAACAAAGTTCCGTGCAATGCACGTTGTTTTCTCTTTCGTATTTAAAATTAGTAGCCTACAAAACTATTCCCACCATACGGATATTTTCAAGTACGAGATCTAGTAGGCATAAATCGCCGAAATCAACTTTATCTTGGATAGATATTATTTGATAAATTCATTCAGTTCGCTCTTTTTTATCTGCACGATACAAAGAATTGAGTCGGGATCTGGAAAAGGGTCACTTCAAGCATTTTCAATATAATAAGGATGCTATCTGTGAACCCTTTCCCAAACAAGACCTGGTTTTGACGTCCCTAATAGAAAAGGATTGGGAAAACATTGAAACAAAAGAAGAAACTGCTGATAACCAGCAGTTTCTCCTTTTGTCTCAATATTTTCTATGTCATATTTTACACAACGTCTATCTGTAATAACTTCCATTTTGTCATTTGTGGCATTTTTTGAAGTGGATCACCCTAAAATTTTGTCGTTTGGGAAAGGGTTAAATTGATCATGAAAAATTTTTTGGAGAGCATCATGGATCTTGATACTTTAACCCTTTCTCAAACGACAAAGTATTAGGGTGATCCAATTTGAAAGCTGCTGCAGACGACAACATGGGTGTAGTAAAAGATAGGAATCATGTACAATAAAGCATAGAAAATATTGAGGCAAAAGGAGAAAATGCTGATCAGCAGCATTTTCTTCTTTTGCCTCAATATTTTCTCAAGCCTTTACTATCATGGGCGGCAAAACCAGGTGTTGTTTGGGAAAGGGTTAAGACTGTGTGCAACATTTCAGTATCTGGTCTCGTGTTTAAAATCTCCGCCCATATCGGCGGTGAGGACGTGTTGAAAGCATGGCTAGATGGCGCTAATACCGTGTCACATGACTACTGTCGTAACGTGAGGACATATGGCTGTTCCAAACATTATCGTCACCCAGTACTAGATAACTGGCTAGGGGTCAATAGGGATCTGGTAAGAGATGTGTGTGTAACATTAATTGAACGCAAGCCATCCCAACTTATATATAGGACAAGAGTTCAAATTATAAGGATATATGGATATAGCCTACAAATTTTGCTTTAAAAGGTAACGAAAAGTTATGTTTAAAATTGTATAGGCCTAAACGTTAATTTTCATTTAGAACTATTTCTTTACTCGGCTTGAAGGAAATCATCCCTGATTTGGAAGTTTGGCATTTTGGTACATCTAGCCCACCTCTATTTACTCTCTTAACCCATTACCAAACGACAAATTTTGGACTGGTCCAAATTCAAAGATGTTGCAGACAACAATTTCAAGTTAAGGAAATTCAAAATCTTTTGGTCTTTTTTGGTAGAAAACATTGTGGGAAATGAAGAAATTGCTTGTCACAAGCAATTTCTTCATTTTCCACGATGTTTTCCAAAGTCATTATCTTGTGGGGAGTCAAAAGGAGTCACTGTGTGGTAACGGGTTAAGAACAGATCACATTCTCTCTTCATTCCATTATGATAGAATGATGCTCTGTTCCCGCGGGGTCATTTCACGTCTAATCTCGGGGCCTTGGCGGGATTTCGGTATCCAATCGTTGGCTATACACAACAAAACAATTGAAAAATCTGATACAAACTTTCATTGGCTGACGCTTCAAATTACCGGCTTAAGCCCAAAACAGAAGCAGCGTAATGTATACGTAATAAGATAAAACTGAATGATTTTGATTCGACAATTAAAATGTTACCGGCTTCAGCCAAAAATAGAAGCGACGTAATTGTATACGTAATGATCATGCAAGATAAAACTGAATGATTTTGATTCTATAATTCAGATGATGTGCTATAATTAGATTATGACGACCAAACAGGCTGTTGGTGTATCAAAAACGACAGAGGTCATATTTGATGATTAATCAATAGACCTCTGCTTTGGAGAGTAACCTCTAATGAAGTACACGCGACAGTGGAATTTTTCGTGCAACGTCGGTAACATTCGTTACGTATGGAACCAAACCTATGCGAGCGTTGCCGTAAACAGTTGGCGATGGAACATCGCTCGAATAATTCCGACGTTTTGTGAATCTCGTTAAGGATGGACTACCCCAAGAAACACACCTTGTTTTGTAGATAAAGTACGCTCTGTACAAGGACGAGGTTGAGGTGGCCTCGATCTGGTTTAATGGCACCGGAAGTACAATGTCGGACTGGTTCTCGCATTCACGTGTCATCAACTCAACATGGACCGACCTGAAACGTACAAATACACACATCTTCAGTCTTCAAGGCGGGTCATGGGAAGTTAATCCATTTAATATATATTTTTTTTTAAATTATCAATTAACCAATTACCAAACGACAAAGTTTTACACTATTATAAAATACTCAATTCAATATTTCGGCAAAATTTGCCTTTTTCAAGAGTTTTATTGTATTCCCTGAGGAATAATATTGTGATATTGTGACAAAGTTTTAGGGCGGTCCAAATTGAAAGATCCTGCAGACGACGATTTCACCCTTTAATGCCAAAACAAAATTAAAAAGTAACGATTCCATATCGTCCAGCCAAAATATTGTTTCTTAACAGAACTTTCATAGAGACAGCCTAGCAACAGATTTAAAAATATAGATCTAGATAGATATAGAAAAAACAGGGTCAACTTTTCTAAAAAGTGAAAATGTGTCTTTTTATAAATAATTAATGGCGTTACATTTTTTTAAATTTTTGTCATGAAGTTAAATACTAGTTGATTAGAATATATTTAATAGGCAACTAAAGATAGGCGCTAGTTCTAATTCAGTCCGTTACCAGGTTACTTTGATCTTCAAATTGACTTCCAACAATTGTTATATTTTATAATTTCATCTATATAGGACTCGGCGATTTTCGGTTGAGAAGTCATACGGTGGTTGCCCCGCAGACTATGGTTGGACAGTCGTGATTGCCTCTAGACATACAGGTTACTGCGGCTATGATAACTACAACATAGACGCTCCCTACATACTGTACGCGAAGGGCAATTCTAGCGCACATTATCCAGGTTTGTATTAACCCTTTCCCAAACAAGACATGGGGCCTGTTTCATCAAAACATTTAAGACGTATTTTTGACTTACCAATGTCTTAAATATCGCTTATAACAACAATCGCATAACCCAAGTCTAGATAAATTGGCGATACGCGTTTCTTGCCCTAAAATTGTCGTAAGTCATCGGTAACACAAAAATACGTCTTAAATATTTTTATGAAACTGGCCCCTGGTTTTCAAGTCCGTATAGAAATGGCTTGGGAAAACATTGAGACAAAAGAAGAAACTGCTGATAACCAGCAGTTTCTCCTTTTGTCTCAGAATTTTCCGTGCTGTATTATACACTAATTCTATCTATAAGAACATATTTTTTGTGGTCGTCAGCAGCATTCAAATTGGACCATCCTAAAATTTTGTCGTTTGGGAAAGGGTTAATGTATTATACCATAAATGTTCTTTACTTTTTCTACTTTTGCCTCTGTCGTTCATACTGACCTCATTAAAAAAAAAAAAAAAAAAAAAAAAAAAAATAAGCCATTGCATAGTTTTCATCGACTTTCAAATCTGGGGCTAAAAACCATACTTTTACAACATGCTTGTACCCTGTATTAAAGACAAAGAAGGATTCTTGCAAAAACTGGGGTGTACAATATTCAATTTGGGAGTAAAACCCCCATTTGAATGTTTTTGGAGACCATGCATTGTATCCATTTTAATAATAAGGTGCTCGGAACAGTGTTTGCACGTAAATTCCAGAAAAATCACTTTCAACTTTACAATTTTGAAAATCATAAGTTTTTAAATCGTTTTTATGCCATAATTTCTTGAAATTCAATGTTATGGTAAAAAATTACAAGGTCAAACTTAATGACTATTCTTGGGAAAGTAGACCCTCTCAATTTTTTTTGGAATATTTCGACTTAAAATGCAACCTTTTGAATTACACAGGGAAAAATGTTACAAGAAATTGTTCATTTTGGTCACACATATATTCGTGTGCGTCACAAATCGGTTGTGTCGCACTTCCAGATATATCAAGGTAAATATTTTAATAACCCATTACAATAATACTGGACCAACCGTTTATAGTACATTCGACACTCGTTATCTCTACATCGGATAAGCCAAAATTTCGCCTAAGTCGAAGTGAAAGTCATGTCCCATCCCATAGGATATCAAAATGAATTCCGAAACAAATACAGCCATTGAAATTTAGTAGGAAAAGGATGGAAATTGCTCGTTTCTAGCAATTTCTTTCCTTTTCCTACTATATTTCAATCATGGGCACATACTATGCCCATCAAAAATGGTTAAATATAGTTTGCATCGAAAATGATCAAAATCGGATTAGTCGAACTCCGGATATGCCGAGGTATTTTGACGGCCCCTCTGACTTCGACACAACGAGTGTCGACTGTATATTGAAATATTTTCTTTTCAGAAGGTTTCGATTTCGCGGATGCTGCTGCAGTATACATCTATGGGAGAGAAGTCTAGTTTCTGCTGTCTCTGAATGAATTTTCTAAAGTGACATTGGTCCTCAATATTCCTATATGTTTGTTTGTAACATTTTCTCAAATATAGCCAAGGTTGAACCCACCTACGTTTGTATTCAATACAGAAACGACGTTGCGTCGTAGATTTTGCCCCTGGCTTGCGAAGATGTTTTTTTACGTCGTAGATTTTGCCCTTGGCTTGCGGAGATGGTTTGTAAAGGCAAGACAAAAGACAAAAGGATAACATTCTTAAACAATTATTTTGATTCCAAATCATATGTTGTGAGTATTCAATTGAGTCATTTCCTCCAATGAATGCCCACAATAAATGGTTTGTTGAATTATCACGTTGCGTTTTACAGCCTTTACTCCCTCCCCTTTCAAATAGGCTACACCTGTACCAAAACTAGAAACTTAAGGTAGTTCGATACCCCTGACTATAACATCCTCGGATACCCCGGTATGAGCTACGCTTCATGAGTCATAGGAGTCAAATTACGGACCGCTATGGCCTAGCCTCCATCGTCACTATTTTTTATCAATAAGATATAACACCAAACATAGCGGTACGTTGTGGTACCTGTCATTAATCTGGTTGAAATGGAGTCGATTTTGCAAGAAAACGTAAAATTGGGAGAGTAAAATAATTATCAGACTGAAATTTCAGTTTACGGATCCGCGCTTAGGGAGTGTGGGTGCGGGTTAATTAATTCAATTGGAGATGATGTTATTCAAAGGGTTCATAAAAATGCGATTATCCTAAGTAAAGAGATTTACGAATCGACGATAGGCAATTTAAGCGTGTGTCTGAAAATCTGAGTAGGCCTATACGTAGACGTATCCCATTCGCCACATCTTCGGTCGATTTCATGAAACAGCCGAGAGTGTACCGAATTCGTTCCTTGGTATTTTCCCCCGTTCTGCCCGAGGCACTATTGTCTCACACGTCTGTATTGTCAGATAATAATAATAATAATAATTACTTTATTTTATGAAGGTAAAACATTAAGATAATTACATAATAATTAACATTACAATGAAAAATCTTTTTTCCAATGTTGCCTTCAAACAAAATCTATTTGTTAAAATGAAATGGTATGTAACCCTCTCCCAAAGTAGACCTAGTTGATAAGTTCACGAAGGAAAAGTACATTTTTTGATATTACGGCGAAGAATAAAATCTAAAATGTTGCTGTTTGGGAAAGGATTATGAATGTGGTGAATATGAAAATCATGAATGATTGTACAAAAGTAAAACAACAATATGATGATAATAACAAAATATTTGTCCCAGTCCCAGATAATAGCTGGTTACATGATGTCCACTACGGTGAAAACTTTTGAAAGCGATAATTGTCATGACTTAATTACTAATATTCTACGTTTAAAATCAAACGAGAACAGCTCTAGTTGTTTCGATAATCCAACACAATTGTAGCGACTCTCGTTTAATTTTGAACCCATAATAACGCTATAGCGGTCGAGAATTGACCTGGCAGAGCATTCCATTCGATTAGCATGGGCCGCTCTGTCAGGTCACTTATCGTGAGGTATAGCATGTTATTATTTCTTGTTTTGGTTTACAGATTTGTTATACGCCGCCGGAGGCGGACGTATGTTGGCGTCATCTTCTCCGTCCGTCCATCCGTCCGTCCGTCCGTCCGTACGTCCGTCCACTTTTCTTGTCAACGCAACTCCTCCTAAGTTTCTGGCTGGATCTTCTTGAAATTTGGTCAATGTTATCACCTCAATTGGTAGATGTGCATGAAGGAAGGATTTTATGGTTCGTTGATTTTTGCCTGAGTTATGCCCCTTAAAAACTTAGTCTCTGGGGCTGATTGAAGTTGCAGCCTTGTCAACGCAACTCCTCCTAAGTTTCTAGCTGGATCTTAATGAAACTTGGTCAATGTTATTACCTCAATTGGTAGATGTGCATGAAGGAAGGATTTTATGGTTCATTGATTTTTGCCAGAGTTATGCCCCTTTAAAACTTAGTCTCTGGGGCTGATTGAAATTGCAGCCTTGTCAACGCAACTCCCATGTTTCTGGCTAGATCTTAATGAAACTTGGTCAACATTATCACCTCAATTGGTAGATGTGCATGAAGGAGGGATTTTATGGTTCATTGACTTTTGCCAGAGTTATGCCCCCTTAAAACTTAGTCTCTGGGGCACTTAGTCTCTGGGGCTGATTGAAATTGCAGCCTTGTCAACACAACTTCTTCTAAGATTCTGACAGGATCATTGAAATTGCAGCCTTGTCAACGCAACTCCTCCTATGTTTCTGGCTAGATCTTAATGAAACTTGGTCAACATTATCACCTCAATTGGTAGATGTGCATGAAGGAAGGATTTTATGGTTCATTGATTTTTGCCAGAGTTATGCCCCCTTAAAACTTAATCTCTGGGGCTGATTGAAATTGCAGCCTTGTCAACACAACTTCTTCTAAGATTCTGACAGGATCCTAATGAAACTTGGTGGATGTTATTACCTAAATTGGTAGATGTGTATGAAGTAAGGATTTTATGGTACATTGATTTTTGCCTGAGTTATGCCCCTTTAACCTTAGTCTCTGGGGCTTAATGATATTTCAGCCTCATGAACGCAATTCCTTCCAGGTTTTTGACTGGATATTTATAAAAACCTTTTTGTGAACACAACTTTTTACAGGTTTTTGTGTGAATATTTATAAATACTTGTCAATGTCATTTTTTTGTCTCAAGTTTTATAAGTGGCGGCGTATATTGTGACCATGGCACTCTTGTTAATTTATTTTCAATGTGGACCAGTGTTAAAATTCAATTGTCCGGGAAAGGTTGACGTTGAAATCTACGGACAGATACACACTTACTCTTTCTCAATTTGCTTGTTAAATAGATAATGTTTATATTTGTTTTTGAAGACTGGTAATGAATCAGAACATCTAATAGAGGTTGGGATTTCATTCCATACATCCATACTAAAGTATGAAAATGCTCTTTTTTATAACTTATTTTAAATTTCGAGTTGACAATATCAGACCGAGCAGATGACCGTAAATTATAGATATCATTATTTGAAAATGAAATAATGTCTTTTAGATATCGAGGTGATAGGTTATTACGGCATTTGTAAATTAATACAGCAGTATGGTAATTGCATCTGTTCTCAAAAGTTAGCCAATTTAGTTCAGAGAATAGCTCTTTTGATGGTGCTCTTGCAGAAGCCCCAAGAATTATGCGAGCGGCTCTTTTTTGAAGAATACATAGCTTAGTAGTTTTCTTTTTGGTGCCTTTCCACCAAACTGTGCAGCAATAATCAAGAAAAGGAAGTATATAAGAATTGTAAAATAATTGTTTCATTTCAAATGTTAGATAAAATGAAATTCTCTTTAGTAGTGTAAGTTTACTGTTTATTTTAACACATGTTTTAGCAATATGATCATCCCAGGAGAGAAATTTGTCAACATGTACACCTAATATTTTGTGAGATTCAACATTTTCAATGCTTGTATCATTAACTTTCAGGTAAAGGTCGCCTGAAATTTGTCTGAATTTAGGTCTGACTAACATACATTTTGTTTTGGTTGGATTTACAAGCATGTTGTTAGTCGAACACCATGCTAGTATAGAGTCTAAACTTTTTTGGAGGTTAGTCTGTACTTCAATAAGGTTTATTCCAGAACTATATAGGGTTGAGTCATCTGCGTACAAATCTAAATTTGATGTGTTTACGTGTAGGTAGAGGTCATTTACGTAGATGAGAAATAATATTGGCCCAATTATTGAGCCTTGAGGTACCCCACTGGTGACAATATGCGGAGATGAAAATGTTTCGTTACATTTTATGAACTGTTTTCTATCACTTAGATAGGATTTGAAAAGTAATAGTGCTTTGTCAGAAAAATGATACAGTCTCAACTTGTATAATAGAATTTCATGGTCTACCAAATCAAATGCTTTCTTTAAATCAACGAAAACTGAACCAACGCATTTACCAGAATCAAGATCTTTATACCATTCGTCAATTAGACGAATAAACGCTGTTTATAGTTGGTTTCTATTAAATATAAGAACTACATTCAACATACTGAGTATAAGCTATGAACAACATTAAAAACATTGCAAAATATGGCTTTTGTGTAAGATATAGAGGATAATCGTTTGTTTCAGTGTAAGATCGATTTATATTTCATTGAGTGAGCAACAAAAGCTTTATTTTCACGAGTGGCAAAGCCACGAGTGAAAATTTAGCTTTCGTTGTTCACGAAATGAAATATAAATCAATCTTACTCGTAAAACAAACGATTATTCTATTTATTTAATGCAAAAAATAGACAAAATGCAAAAAAAAAAAAAAAAACAAACAAAAACAAAAAAACAAAATGACAGATTTTCTTAAAGCGCGTCATTTTGCACGTGACTGCTATGCAACGCTTACGATGACGTCACTTATTTGGCCCACCTTAGATAACGTCAGATAGGGTAAAATGAACGAAAGCGGGGCACAAGTTTTTGATGATTTATTTCACTGGATATAGTCTACCTACTAAGTCAAAAAATGTGACTTTCGTAGGCATTCTCTGAACATGGGCGACTACCATGCTGAATGATATCTTCAAGGCATGGTACGTATGGCTTGCCCGGTAGTCGCCTCTAGCAGGCGATATTGGTTGAAATAAACTAGGTCAAAGGTCATTCGGTACATTTTTCACACGTGTCTTCTAAAATACCCCATAACTTACTCATTTATTAAGCTAAAACAATTATTTTGGTACCTAAATAGAACTGATTATTTGTACTTTTACTTAAAACATCAATATGCAACTTTACAAATTTGTGTTTTTGTATTTTTTGATAAATATAGTGAAAAATGGCCAAAAAAATCACAAAAATATTTTTTTCGAAAAGTAAATAAAATCATAAAAAATACCAACGGGTTATTTGGATGATTTACATTATACTTGAAAATTGCCTAGCAACCTACTGTTTACTGATATATATTTGCTTACAGAATTAGTCTTTAACCTACCCTTGTAGCCGTAGCTGAAAGTGGGTGGGGTAAATTTTCCAAAAAATACAAAAAAACACAAACATAGGTGTAGCAAAACGCCTTTCATATAAATGATATTCTACGATATTTTTTCGATGTTTTATCGCAAATTCTTGTTTTAAAATCATATTTTCATGAATTTTTATAGCTTTCAATGCATTTTCCCAAAAAATAATAAGAATTTTAAGGACAAAAACATTGATTTAATTAAAACAGAAGTAGAACTATATATAGCTTATTTCAACTTTACAAAGCCATAACAATACCTCTCTGAACGAATAAATAGTCACAAAAAAGTGCAATTAAATAAAACAAGACTGAAAATAAATCAGAAATTAAGAATAATCAGCAGCTGAAACTAGTCATTTCACTATCTTACTATCATAAGACATTAAAGGTAAGCATTTATGCTTCAACACGTTTCGTTCATTGATGATGTATAGTTTCATTCTGTAACCCAAACGTTAAATTTCATTATTGCAATTTTGGTAATTACACCTTGTAGCCGTACAAGAACATTCGAACATGTAATGTCATTTTTCAACATGTATATAAAATGTAATTAGGAACGGATCTATTGGAAAAATTATCACAATCATCAGGCTGACTGTTCTGATACACTGTTTTAATTATTCAAATCACTCGATCTTTGATATAACATATTTCATTATGTTTCTGGTGAATATTAGAACATAAGACACAACGATCGGTAGCTCATCCATCCTGCACAATCCTTAGCATGTTAATTCACAATATTGATGGGTTGTGGAGTTGGCACCAAGGAACTCTTTGTCATAAGTAGTGGAAATATATGAACCTGTGGTTGCTTCTAGCTAACCCCATTTCAATATACCTGATAAACTTCTGGGCATTGACTAACTTATAACATAACTAAAAAACTCTTCATTCCATACTAACTTTCGTTATAATCAAATGTGTATCTTTCATTTTATATGTATAGTATTGTTGTATCTTATCATAAAACAGACGAAAAAAGTGAATCCTATGACCACAAAACAGAGTATAATATTTGCTTGGAAATCTTAATATTTGTCGATGCAATAGATTCTCAGTATACACGTCCATTTGTGAAGTTTAAATACACAAAACCCCTGGACTTATTGGTAGAAGCAGAGAATTAATTACAAATATTTCTGGTAATGCACCTATTGGAAAGAACTTAATAATTGGGCGTGTTCTTCCATTCCCACAACAGCTAGACTCGACAACAGGTATTGTTTCAGAAGGTCTAAATGATGAAGGCTTGATCATATCAGCTATATTTGGATAACTATTTACGTCGAATAACTATTGTGGTAATTTTCATCCGTCAATAGATGTGAAATATATCGTGCATCTTCGGCGTCATCAGTGGCAACGGTGATTGACTAGGATATACGGATTTCTAAAATCCGGATACCTTTGTCAAATTGCATGGCAACGGGACACGCCGAAGATGGAGGTAAAATACACAAAGTGTTTGTATCTAATAACGGGTGGAATACCTTAATCATCTACCAGATTTGACAACGCTTTTAGCGAGACCTCTTTTTTGAAAGGGTTGGAGTACGATTAAAAAAAACATAGAATCGTATAGCAATTTTGTTTCATGATCTCAAACCTTTGAAATGGACCCTGGATATTCTCCCGAGATAATGATGTGCATCACGCAACTTGGCCTGGTTTCTATCATGTTCACCACATTGTATACCGACAACTACACCCAGGCTTCACACAAAGTTCTTCCAGTACATAGACTGCCTAATCTGTTTCAATCTGTAAATAGCGAACAGTTTTCCCGCGTTCGTGTGCTAAAAATAGATTTCCGATGGGAATACCCCAACAACGTTTGCCGGGTACCAGTCTAATATTTTGTTTATCGGTCAATGAATCGGACAATTTTTCGTAACCGTGATAGCAAAAAAATATTATTTTCAAGCGCGATAATAGTCGATCATAGATAATGCAGGCGGGAACTAAAACTACGAAACATTGCGCATATGCAACATGCAACATTGCTTCCAGATACGGAGACAGACCAGAAATGACAAACGTTTTTTCTTGAGATTCCTCAGCAGCTTAACCAGAAAAAACATCGAAAAGTCTGAAAGTAAAGTAGCTATGATCATGAAACTTCTCTGGTAGATAGATCTCACCAAGGAGAAGTGCAAAGTACAAGGACCATAACTCTATCTTGCTTATTTTGTGAGTTAGATTGCCCATTGTTGTAGTGAAAGCCTATGGGGTATCAAATCACATTCAGCGACAAATTCTAGTTTTTTCTATACTAACCCTTTCCCAAACAAGACCGGTTTTGACGTCCCAAACAGAAAATTCTTGGGAAAACATTGAGACAAAAGAAGAAAATGATGATCGACAAAATCGAAAAGGCATGCACAGCAGACAAAATGGGTGTGAATAACTTCTTTGGATATTGATGATCATCTTTCTTTTGCCTCAATATTTTCTCCGAGATAAAACACTAAAGATGTTCACATCCGTTTTGTCGTCTGCAGACTTTTTTTTCAATTTAGCTCAACATGACATTATGTCGTTTTGGAAAGGGTAAGCGAGCACGCACGAGCGGCACGATGGAGTCAGGACATGTCCGTATGTGTAAACATTACTTGTCAACTGCTTATTTCATAGTTACCGATCTTAAAAAGTACACGACAGTGCAGCAACCTTCTCAACTCGGAATTAGAATGTTTCTCAACAAATGATTACAGCAATCAAGCTCTTAGAATGTTATCTCCGGCAAGTTGAAGGTGGAAAATCTTCGCGAGATTCACAGCCATATTTGTACGATAAGGGATTCCCAATCTATTTTTAGACCAGTGAGGCGTGACGATGACGTATTTGTTCACACGGAAAATGGTGTGTTCCCGGAACGTCGAATCGATTTTCTTACCTATAGGGGATTAGGGGGCACGATACGGGGTAATGTCGAATAGATATTTTAATATCTACGAAAGTTAATTGAGATAGATTATGATTGATGATTATTGAAACTGAAATTTGAAAAAACATCAATATTTAGTAAAAATGTGTTTTTTATTTATATATTTCTTAAGTAATTGTAAAAAGAAAGATTTAAATTGAGATATCAAATTTATAATTTATTGAAAAAGAAAATATGAAAAAAATCTTAGTCTATATGTAGGAAAAATGTTTTTTTTTTTTATTTATATATTTCTTTTAAAAGTAATTGTAAAAATTTAAATTGAGATAGATCTATTAAATTTATGATTTAATGGAAAAAGTCACCAGTCTTCTACGCCTTTCCCCCGGGGAAAGGTCAGGCAGTCTATCGGCGATTCTTCTCCTTGACCGCACAGAAGATGGAAGACATTGCACTGAGACTCCAACCGGCAACCACCCTCTTTTATTTCGAGGCTGCTGCCCAGGGCGCCATTAGAGACTCATTTCCTGGAATCACTATACAGGGGTGCTTCTTCCATTATAACTAGTGTGTTTGGCGGCGAGTACAGGCGACGGGACTGCAGAACGAGTACAGAGACAATCATGCCGTGAGGAAACTGGTACGACGGGCAGCAGTATTACCGCTGGTCCCACTTGACGCCATAGAAGACATGTGGTTCTATACTTTAGAAGACAGAGACGCCGACGACATTACTGACATTACAGAAGCATTTACGGACTACGTGACAGAACAGTGGATGGAAGGCGACCGACGTGTGTGGAACCACTTTGGCACTGTCGGTCTAGAACTACCAACAACCTCGAGGGATGACATAGTAAGCTGACGAAAATGACCACGGCCCACCCGAATATCTTCAACGCCATCCAGATGTTAAAAGACAAACAGAACGCCAACGACATCATCAGAATACAGAGATCTGTAGGTGGAACTGTCCGTCCCCGCGCTTAGCGCTACATGAACATCGACAGACGTCTAAGAACCCTCGAAGACAGATACAAGGCTGGAGAATATGACTTGATCGCCTACGCTGACTTGGCCGCACAGCTTCTCCATCTAGATTGGTTAACTCGTGATAGTGATATTGTGATATTGAAATATATGAGCATCAGTTGATAGTGAATTTTGCAGTGATTACAGTAAACATGGTTTTTAATGATAATTAACCCTTTCCCGAACAAGAACTTGTCTTGATGCACCTAAAAGTTAAAATTAGGAAAAAACATCAAAGCAAAAGAAGAAAATACTGATTATCAGCATTTTCTCCTTTTGAGTTAATATTTTCTGTGCTATATAATTATATTGTGCACAAATCATAGTCTCCATCATGAATTTTGACTTCTACAGCAGCTTTTAATTTGGACAAGTTCAAATAGTTGCCGTTTAGGAAAGGGTTAATGTTCAGAGATAGTTTCTATAATTCTTAGAATAGTTTCAAGTATATTGTTTTCATCCATGTACGGTAAAAAAAAACTAAAAATCTCACACTATAGAAGTGTATTAGACGTGGTTAGAGAAAGGAAAAAATCCATTGACAGCGCATTTTTCTTGTTACAACAAAATGTTAATTTTTTCAACATGTCTTAACCCATTACCACATAGTGACTCATTTTACTCCCCACAAGATAATGGATTGGAAAACATTGTGGAAAATGAAGAAATTTCTTTATTTCCCACAGTATTTTCTTCACAAAAAGACAAAAAAAAAATGTAAAAAAATCATTCAGTTTTAATTGTCGTCTGCATCATCTTTGAATTTGGAGGAGTATAAAAAATTGCCGTCTGATAATGGGTTAAATAGAAAATATAAATATATGTATACATGTATTTAGATGTAAAACGATAAATAAACTGTGAAACGAAATAAAAGAATACGATTTCTTATTATATTTCTTCTTACTATTAAAGTCACTCGACATACAGCCCCCCCCCCTTTCAATAATTTCCCCCTTCGAGTAGCCCCTTTTCACACATTAATAAAAGGTGCGATTCGACGTTCCGGGAATAAACCCGGAAAATCGAAGCCTATTGACTAGTCTGTGCTCATGTTTAGCGAATCAAACTTAGTTGAAGAAACAATTTCGTCACACTACGAGAACGGGTGGTCCGGTAAAAATCGTTCCTACTTTCTCGTTTTTATGATATACAATGTATAGTGTCACATTTATAGTGTTAGAGACATATTCAAACAATGTTATCAACAACTTTTACAGAATGACAACACATTAAAGTGTCTGCACTGTAACCCACAGTATATAACATGATTCTGCCATTGTGTGTTAAGAGGAGATCAAAACGCTTTGAGCCTCGTTAAGACTGAACCAGATATTAGTTTTAAAACTTTTTTGTTTTTCCACTTAGACTTCTTCGAACTCCATACTATACTATTTCTCCATCTATTTTGCCAATCGTTGATACTTGATCTATAGAAGTCAACGTCTTGGTACCCTAACCGGTCCTCCACAGTAGCAGTCATTTAATCAATTTTCATCTTCCTGACTCCCCCCCTTATCTTTGGATGTCTTCACCTAGAGTTTGATGGTTTCAAAAAGGAGAGTACTCGCCATAAACTACGGACAATTGCTCTTCACATTTGACAGATTTAGCCTCCAGGGCTAGACACATCGTCGCAACCCTCTTTTCAATCTTGTCCATTTGTGGCTGTATCCTTACATCTAGCAAGAATATCCTACAATCAATCTGCATTTGAAATATTTATACTCGTGAATAACGGTGTAAAGCATTA
The DNA here is from genome assembly GCA_963680895.1 of Fragum sueziense. NCBI lineage: Eukaryota > Metazoa > Mollusca > Bivalvia > Cardiida > Cardiidae > Fragum > Fragum sueziense. The sequence goes on from OY804603.1 coordinate 44,127,493, forward strand.
TACCGTCTGAATGGAATAAATACCCTAGGCTCAAAACTTTTTGATATCCCCTTGTGTTTAAGAGAAGAATTCCAACCAAGTCCAAATACTGACACCTCAAAACACAAAGCCCTACAAACATAAAAATAATCATAAATGACCCTAATTTCGTGTTTCAATATCTGATTTTTGCACTTAAACCAGCGAAGACGGAATAGTTTCAATTCACTTTGTTTAACATACTGAAAGTTCCGTTTAGTTCTCACTAAGATTGATCATATTGTCTTTCACTGATTATGGGCCATAACATTTATGAATGTCAACTAAACACATTCTCGACCTTTTTTACGCAAATACATGTAATTCCAATGGTTGCTGAGAACGTACTTTCCGTCAATTGTCCATAGAAACAGACTATATTGCTTTTAAAAGATTGGCTAATCATGGATACAGCTGTCGGATGGATCATGAAAGGACGGTCGTCTGGCTTGTCCTTAAAACTTTTTCCGCTTGTGAAATGTGTAGGCTAATGGAAGGATGTTTGAAGGATGTTTGAACGAAGGTTCTAGCCAATAGAACCTTATTTAACCAGGTCATTGAACTGTGGGACTTACTAGTACAAGAATTGTCCTGTGTCAACCTACTTTAAAGCTGTTTTGAATCTAAATTTTTACTCGGCAAACGAAATTTGTAAAATACCGCTTATTGAAAAAAATCCCTCAGTTTCTATATTTTTCTCCTTTGTGCACCGGTTCCACTCTTTCAAGCTAGCACAATGTTATAAAGAACTGGATACCGGATGTTGCTTTAATGTATACTGAGCGCAAAAAGTTTAGTCATACCACCTTTTTTGAATGATAAAACTGTAAGTCTAATATTCTTCGTAAATATTGACCTGAGCCTGTTGAATATGTAATGAGTTATTGTAATGCGAAATTATCACTCTCAAACATTATGTTGACACGAGAAGCATGTGCAGAATACAAAGTCATAATGCATATGGAAACTATCGACTCTGCTCGACAGTGAGGATTGCTGGCGAGTATCGATTATTCCGTGTCACAATTACTCATTTCATATTCACCGGGTTCAGGTCAATATTTACGGAGTATACCAAGATCGACCAGACAAAGTAGACTCATCGCAAAAAGTTTAGTCATACTTTTGATATATCAAACAAATTTTCTACAGAGTTTTTAAACTATCGTCTGTTTGACAGCAAGGTAACACAATCAACACAGGTTTGATTTTCAGTACGTTTGGCCACTATGCGTTGTGTATAAATCGAGCACCGCGGATAACGCCAAAATCACGTGCTGCACGTGTTCTAAATGTTGGGTAAGCAAATCTGGGTCATTTTTCGTTGTAATGCGATTGAAAGTATACAGCTTTGAATAAAACAGCGTAATTTTAACTTCATCTTGAGATGGGTCGCCGTCCTGGAATGACGTCAGATCAGAGAAATACAGCTATTGGGATGCTGATCGCTGGTTCTACTGTGCGGGATGTTGCGAGACATTTTAATTATCACGAGAGGACAATACATCGTCTGTGGTCTCGATACCATCAAACAGGGAGTGTGTCTGACCGCGCACGGTCTGGGCGACCAAAGAAAACGACGGCACGTGAAGACCGCTACCTATAGTCACAACGTCAAGGAGACACCGGTTTTGGTCGTGTAGGATGCTGGCAGCTCGTCTGCATACCGCTTCCCGTACACGAGTTTCGCTGTCCACTGTCCGAAATCGCCTCCGCGCCGCTGGTTTGAGAGGTCGCAGACCATACGTCGGTGTGCCGTTAACACCACGTCATCGGCTGCTACGACGCAATTGGGCCAGGGCACATAGTCGATGGCAAAGGCGGAGATGGAATCGTGTCCTTTTTACCGATGAATCTCGTTTTAATGTACAGTCATGTGATGGACGAGTACGGGTATGGAGACGTCAAGGTGAACGGTTTGACCCAGAGAACATTGTCGAAAGGGACCGTTATGGTGGAGGAAGTGTGATGATTTGGGGTAGAATTTCACATGCAGGTAAGACAGACTTGGTAACCGTTAATGGTAACCTCAATGCGAGGCAGTATTGTGACCAGATCATCACCCCAGTAGTAATCCCATACATACAGCAGGGTAATGCGCAAATTCTACAGCAGGACAACGCCCGGCCCCATGTTGCTCGGCATACTAGAGGTGTTCTTCAACACCACAACATCCAGTTACTCGATTGGCCTGTGCGATCTCCCGATCTTTCGCCGATTGAGCATCTTTGGGACCACCTTGGAAGACAAATACGACAACGTCATGACGTCACTAACGTCAGAGAACTCGAGCTTGCCTTACATCATGAGTGGCGTAGGATACCTCTAAGAGTTATCAGAAAGCTGATTAGCAGTATGCGACGGCGATGTTTTGCTGTGCTGAATAAAAATGGTGGCCATACAAGGTACTGAAAGGTGTGTGATTTTTCATTTTCCAACCTGTCTTGATAATTGTTCGTCATAGCATCGACAACATTTTTTTTCCATGACTGATATTGGCGGAGCTTTTTCTCATTTGATGGATCTTTCAATTATTACTTGCCTGATCGATCTTGGTATTAGACTTACAGTTTTATCATTAAAAAAAGGTGGTATGACTAAATTTTTTGCGCTCAGTATATAATTGAAAGATCCATCAAATGAGAAAAAGCTCCTTCAATATCAGTCATGGAAAAAAGGTTTTCAATGCTATGACGACCAATTATCAAGACAGGTTGGAAAATGAAAAATCACACACCTTTCAGTACCTTGTATGGCCACCATTTTTATTCAGCACAGCAAAACATCGTTGTCGCATACTGTTAATCAGCTTTCTGATAACTCTTTGAGGTATCCTACGCCACTCATGATGTAAGGCAAGCTCGAGTTCTCTGACGTTAGTGACGTCATGACGTTGTCGTATTTGTCTTCCAAGGTGGTCCCAAAGATGCTCGATCGGCGAAAGATCAGGAGATCGCACAGGCCAATCGAGTAACTGGATGTTGTGGTGTTGTAGAACACCTCTAGTATGCCGAGCAACATGGGGCCGGGCGTTGTCCTGCTGTAGAATTTGCGCATTACCCTGCTGTATGTATGGGATTACTACTGGGGTGATGATCTGGTCACAATACTGCCTTGCATTGAGGTTACCATTAACAGTTATCAAGTCTGTCTTAACGGCATGTGATATTCCACCCCAAATCATCACACTTCCTCCGCCATAACGGTCCCTTTCAACAATGTTCTCTGTGTCAAATCGTTCGCCTTGACGTCTCCACACCAGTACCCGCCCATCAGCTGACTGTACATTAAAACGAGATTCATCGGTAAAAAGGACACGATTCCATCTCCGCCTTTGCCATCGACTATGTGCCCTGGCCCAATTGCGTCGTAGGAGCCGATGACGTGGTGTTAACGGCACACCGACGTATGGTCTGCGACCTCTCAAACCAGCGGCGCGGAGGCGATTTCGGACAGTGGACAGCGAAACTCGTGTACGGGTAGCGGTATGCAGACGAGCTGCCAGCATCCTGCACGTCCAAAACCGGTGTCTCCTTGACGTTGTGACTAGGTAGCGGTCTTCACGTGCCGTCGTTTTCTTTGGTCGCCCAGACCGTGGGCGGTCAGAGACACTCCCTGTTTGATGGTATCGAGACCACAGACGATGTATTGTCCTCTCATGATAATTAAAATGTCTCGCAACATCCCGCACAGTAGAACCAGCGATCAGCATCCCAATAGCTGTATTCCTCTGATCTGACGTCATTCCAGGACGGCGACCCATCTCAATATGAAGTTGAAATTATGATGTTTTATTCAAAGCTGTATACTTTCAATCGCATTACAACGATAAATGACCTAAATTTGCTTATCCAACATTCAGAACACGTGCAGCACGTGCTTTTGGCGTTATCCGCGGTGCTCGATTTATACACAACGCATAATAGCCAAACGTACTGAAAATCAAACCTGTGTTGATTGTGTTACCTTGCTGTCAAACAGACGATAATTTAAAAACCCTGTAGAAAATTTGTTTGATATATCAAAAGTATGACTAAACTTTTTGCGATGAGTATATCATTAGCAGTACTGAATTCATATGATATAGGAAGTCATATGATATATCATTTTTCTACTGCTTTTCATTGAAACCTGCCTAAAATATTGTTCGGATTTCACTTGTACATTTTGGAATTTTGGTGTTTGCTCCCACTTCATTCTTTAGATCTATATACACGCACTGAAGTTAAGCAAACTAATATGAAGATACAAGCAGTTAATCGCATATCACGTTGACAAAATTGGCTTCCTTTTTCAGTTCCTATGAAAAAAGTAATTTATGTTTAGTTTGACCAAAAGTTGATTTTCAATGAATAGAAAATGCAATTTTTGCTACTTCTGCATGTACATGTCATGCCGATAGGAGCCATTTTATATTGGAGAGGCTGAAGCCCCGGTGTCTGAATATTTTGGGGGCTGAATTGGATTTTTACCAAAAAATTCAGTGTAAAATAAGGAAAATTCGACATATTCGGCCTACTTTTTTTTTTTGGGGGGGGGGGGGGGGGGGGGGGGCTCAGCCCACATCCTAGCCCCGCCCTAATCCTACGAGCCTACACTTAAAAAATTACCATGGAAATCATTTTTTATTTATTGAATAAGCTTTTCTGTGCCTAATGGAATGTATGTTTGCCTCCAGTCTTTTCAATCTGAGGCTTATTAGTGTACATTGACCATCAGAATTTATAGGTGGCGAGACGAAGTGAGTCTAAACTTGTATATAGGCCTATGTGTGCTTGGTGTAATCATGTCAACCATTTCCAAACTAGAGTTTTTTTTTTCTTTTTAATACTATAAACAAGTTGTTCTAGATTGTTAATGTTTATTCATTACATTACTTGGAATGTTTTGAGCGCCAAAGTGAATTGAACCAATTTCCTATGTTATCTGAGTTGGTGGGGTAACTCTTACACACTTTTTTTAACATTTACAACGTGAAAGCCATTGTTTTAAATGTTATTTTCGTAATTATATATCAATATGATCTATTTAGAGTCAATATCCAGACAAAAGAAATGATATCATTTAAGTTCCATCAATACTGTTGAAATGAAATGTACACTGTATAAAAGCAACAATTGTTACATATATTGACCCCAGCTGATTTTTAGCTGTATCTTCATTTAGAAATAAGGACTTTATACTACCAAATGTGATCTTAAATTTTTGCTTAGGGATTGTAGAAATTTTTCAGCGCATTTGTGTAATTGAAAGTGCAATAATATTTCATATGGAGCATGATTTCCATTTACACAACGTTCATATTTTGCACATTTTTGGCCTTTTTTCACATTTCGCCAAATATTAATGAATGTGCAGATGGGAAAAGTATCATTAACTACATTTTATATGCACGACAATTTATTGGGCTTTCATTTAAAACCATTTTCATGCATTTAGACATAAAATTGACAGAGTTATACGCATTTAAAGCGGGCTTAGGTGAATTTTGCACCCAATGACCTTTGACCTAGTTTTGTGACCTTAATACGGCCGACTGGAGGCGACTACCGGTCTAAACAAATCAGGCAAGCCTTATACTTTGCAAATAATCCATCAAAACTCCATGTTCAAAAAATGCCTACGAAAATGTTTTCTAGCCACTTATTCGGAATTGGTAGGTAGACTAATAGGCGGTGAGTTTACCAAAATGATAATCTACCGTTATTTCCCGATAATCCACCGAAATGCATTAAAGAAAAACATATATGCCTACATGATTCTACATTAATAAAAAAAATTAAAAATGCAATAAAATATCTTGGTTATGATCAAGTGAAATACTTTGTTAAAAAACAGCACCTATGATCGCGGTTGTTGTTTTCATCAGTTTCGTTTATTAGGCCTAATATTATACTCAAAAAGTTGATTGAGATATATTGTGGTACTTAATGCAGAATTGGATTGTATGTATAACTAGGGGAGACCGGGTTAACCCATTACCAAACAGTCTTATCTTAGGCTTGTCCAAATTCAAAGATGTTGCAGACGACATTTTCAAGTGAATGGAATTTATAATTTTCAGGTCTTTTTGGGTGGGAAACATTGAGGGAAATGAAGAAATTGCTTGTCACAAGCAATTTCTTCATTTTCCACGATGTTTTCCATGGCCATTATTTTGTCGGGAGTCAAAAAGAGTCATTGTGTGGTAATGGGTTAAACGAACCACTTCGATTTATTCTTGCGTGATTTTTAATTTCACATATTCGATATAGGTATTCGAGGCTGGAAAGTCGAAGTATTCATCGGTGAAAATTTCGCGAGTTCTTATCTTGGTTGAAGGTTTCTGTATACAAAAACAGAAATTTCGAACTTTAAGTTGTTTTTCACAATTGATACATTCCGTCTTCGCACTACTATGCACAGTAAATCTCACAATAATAATTATTGTTCTTTATAGCTTAGATATCACATCTGTAGAATGTAATGTTGCATTCCATTATCGATATTGTAAGCTTGTTTCTTCACAAATGACAAGTACGTGACCATAAGGCCCGTGACCATAGTGTATACCGGGGAAAATTGAACCACCATGAGACCTCAAAAACGCTGGAAATCATTGTGACAAAGGAGTATTTCGTCGTTGTAAATGCAAAACCTCGTATCTCGTTTTTGGAAAAAATTTAAGGGGAGGAAAAAGGGTGTAATGACCTTTCCCAAACTGAATTCTTTTACATGAAATTTTGACATATTGTTCACAAATAATGTGTCATTAATACTAATCAGTAAAAATATCTCAAAACCTGCGAGAATTGTCTAAACTGGGCACACAAGTTTGTACTTTGAAAATCGCGAGAATCGACATACGAGGTTTTGCATTTACACCGACGATTTGCTTGTAACAAGACATATGGCCATTTTCAACATTTTGTTTCAAAATATAATACAAGATTATCACGTTTGTCTTCATCTGCGTCGTTGTAATGCTTTATCTCGTAGATCTAATAATCGTCGATTGCGTGGCTAAACGCATTCTCTTGAACACTATATAACATAGGCCTACATATTCTTTCAATGCGATTTCGTTTAATCAATGAAGATAACACCCATTTTTATTATCACGAATGAAAACTTGTACTAAATTCTCTCTTTAGCGTGAATGGTTGTCGCAAATATGCTTTAACCTTCTCCTAGAAGTAATGAGATGACACTGCAAGATAACATATTCAATACATGTCAGTGGGCAAACACTTGGGAAATGCAATTTAATGCCAAGAAATGTAAATCCATGCATATAGGTGACAGTGAGCTAAGTGAATATTTTATGAAAAACAAAAATGAGGAAGTAATAAGAATAGAAAATACAGACTAGGAGAAAGACCTGGGAGTAATAGTAGATAATAAACTTAACTTTGAAAAACACATTAATACGAAAGTAAACATTGCAAACAGAAACCTAGGCATTATAAAAAGATCATTTACATATATGGATGAGACAATGTTCATGCATCTATACAAATCTCTGGTTCGTCCACACTTAGAGATCTGTGATTTGGAATCCCAAACTGAAAAAAAAAAAACATCATTTTAACCCTTTCCCAAACGACAAAATTTTAGGGTGATCCATTTCAAAAACTGCCAAAAATGACAAAATGGTTGGTATTAAAGATAGGATTTGTGTAAAATATGGCACAGAAAATATTGAGACAAAAGGAGAAACTGCTGGTTATCAGCAGTTTCTTCTTTTGTTTCAATGTTTTCCCAAGCCTTTTCTATTAGGGACGTCAAAACAAGGTCTTGTTTGGGAAACGGTTAATTGAAAACGTTCAGAGGAGAGCAACCAAAATGATAAAAGAATAAAGAATCTGTCATATACAGAAAGGCTCAGAAAGCTAGGTCTCCCTACATTAGAATATAGAAGATCAAGAAACGATTTACTACAAACCTACAATAAAATAGACATGCTCTCAAAAGACATCTTTACAAAAAGGAATGATGCTAGAACCAGAGGTAACTGTTCCAAACTATATAAATACAGATCTAATACAGATCTTAGAAAACATTACTTCAGCAATAGAATCATAAATATATGGAACAGCCTCCCAAGAAATGTTGTAGAAGCACCCAACATCAACACATTTAAGGCTATACTAAATAGAGAGAGTGGGTTACCCCAAACAAGTTTCACCCATTATGCTATAGGTAAATAATAGGGTCACCATAAATAAGCAAAATGTAAAAAGTTTTTTTTTTCTTTTATCACGAATAGATATTTTAATCCTTAATATGTAATTAATGAATTTCTATGTGAACAGATAGAAGTTGTAATTAGGAATTTTTAAAATAATCAAATTAGGAAAAATAAATGTGTTTTTCTTCTAAAATCAACAAAGAATTAAGCGTAATTCTTTACTATCGAGTGTTTAAACACACACACACACACAAAAGTATTGCGAGAGGACAATCGTAATAAAGTCAAGGGGTAATAACCCAACCAACAACAGAGGAACACATCACGAAAAGGGCAAAAGAAGCCAAGTGCTTATGGACATATGAAATGTACATAAAGGCCTCTACGACTACATGAACTACATACATGAACTTGTACTGGTTCAACCTCCTCCGTCATAGGGGTAAAATAAACAATTTCACCAGCCATATTTAAGTTTATTTTATATCCGAGAGATGTTAATTAATGTCTCTAAAATAGCACATTGTGTGGAACTAGGAAACCCCTAGATGAAATTTACTAAAAACTGGTTCATATAACCCGGCCCGGTCTCCTCTACATTTTGAAGTCCAAAAACACAAATGGACTACCAACTATTTAACTGGGAAAACAGACTGATAATGGGCCTAAGAAGCATATGATGCTTATGGGATCCACTCTAGTGGATCGCATCCGGCCTCTACGACTGTATGAACTGTATGAACTGTATGAACATTTAGAGCTGTCTTGCTCTAAATCATCGATTTCCATCTTAAGAAAAGTAGCTCCACACAACATTTATACGCTCTAAAAGTAGACACGTCATGTTGTCGAAAACCTGGTAGCGAAACATATATGCAGCGAACATGAAAGTTTCTAGAGTAACGACCGAGTTAGTCTGGTTCCCGTACCTGAAATCTACTACGGATTTAAATTCAGTTACTTACACGAATGGGTACCAGTCTACGACCGAGTGTTCCGAAAAAACTGAAGCAGTGCCCCTTAAGGAAAATGTGTCCGGGGAGGATTCCAGTCTAACTTGTTATTATCCAATCACTTTACAAATTTTATTCAGTCCGTAGTGTGCGCATGCGTATTCGATATTTACGTGGCATGAAATATCTGTTTGCGTAAACAATCAACGTTCGGCGTGAATTTTATGCGACAAAGATGGCCCATACACATATTTTTCAGCTTTGTCTAGTTTTAATGACATTTTTTGCATCAAGTCAGTGCTATTTCATTCATATTGATGCACACGCTGAAGAATGTTACTTTGATAAAGTGACGTCCGGGACGAAAATGAGTTTGACGTTTGAGGTTGCCGAGGGTGGTTTTTTGGACATTGACGTCAAGGTTCGTCCAGATCATAACGAATAAAACATCTCTTTTATAGATTAAAGATATCATTGATTTAAATTGTTTTGAATGTGTGTCAGTTACGAGATATGACGTAAAGTACATTCGTACCCGTATTAGTTCGTACCTGAAATATAATGTTGACTGACATCATCACCAATTGTCATAAACATGAGTTAGAACAGATATACATCTCTAGGCGGACTTATTTTTCCTTGATCCTTACAATGTTGCTCTCAAAAATTGCCAGATTAGCGAAAGAACTTTCATGTTTCGTGTCATAGTGGGAATAAGTCAAGGTGGCTTTTTGGAATCCAGTTTTGATTAACTAAGATACTAATTGCATTTTCATAGCTTGTATAATGTATATGGTTCTTTATCACCATGCAGAATTAAAAGAAAATTCATGCGTGGGCAGATTTGAGACACCCCCTTTAAGGCCTTTATTCACTTGAAATTGTCGTCTGCAACATCTTTAAATTTGGACTTGTCTAGAATTTAGCCGTTTGGTAATGGGTTAATAAGCAATTAACTCATTATCCGCAGTGTTTTCTCACCCAAAATGCAATAGAATTTAAAATTTCATGAACTTATTTTGTAATTGTCGTCTGCAACATCTCTGAATTTGGTCAGGTTTAATTTTTTGCCACCTGGTAATGGGTTATAAAAAGTTCAAGATTTTAAAGTTGTTATTGTTTATTTTTTACCTCAAAATAATGAACTTTGGTACCACTGCCACTTTACTTTTGAACTGAAACATCCGAAATGGCTTATTTTGTACTTTTCCTTATTTTCATTTTACAGATTTATGCTCCAGATAACAAAGTCATCCATTCAGTTGACAGAGAATCTAATGGAAAATACATGTTTGCTGCCCACATGGATGGAATCTACAAGTATTGCTTTAGCAACAAGATGTCAACCATGACACCTAAAATAGTTATGTTTACTGTCGATATTGGAGAAAAACCCAAACATGAAGAAAATATGGAAGGGGATGGTAAGATATATGAAAAATATCATAAAGAATAAGCTTGGATCTGGAAACAAGTCCATTATCATTACGCATTTGAGATCAACATGGCGCCAGATCAGCATGTGTTTCATCATCAACTGTAGGCTACAGCAACTGCCAACTCCAAATGGAAGAATGCAGTAGAAGACTTGGAGTCACCAGCCTGATCATGATCAGATTGTACTAAACTATTGCGATTCCTGGAATTTTCCTATTTCCAGTGCCAATTTTGGAAACTGTTACTTCATAAGAGGGGTTATCAGTTTACAGAATAGTAAAAAATCATTATTTGATAATATTAAGCTGAAACTTTCAGGAATCATTGCACATAAATTGTTTTGCCTAATAGCAAACTTTTTATCAGTCAGTTTGATCAGATGGCCTTGACCTTGAATGACCTCACTAAGCTATTGTTTGAAAGTCGCCAATCGGCGACATTGGCAGTCTTCCTATGGGTCGCTTTTCGGCGACATTAGCAGCGAAAGGGTTAACCCTTTCCCAAACATCAAAGTTTTAGGGTGATCCACTTCAAAAACTGTCAAAAATGACAAAATGGAAGTTATAAAAGATAGAATTTGTGTATATGACACAGAAAATATTGAGACAAAAGGAGAAACTGCTGGTTATCAGCAGTTTCTTCTTTTGTCTCAATGTTTTCCAAAGCCTTTTCTATTAGGGACATCAAATCCAGGTCTTGTTTGGGAAAGCGTTAACCCGTTACCAGATTACAAAATTTTAAGATTCTCCACATTGTAACAAGTTCAAGTGAAAGGAATTTTACATTGTTTTGTCTTTGTGGGTAGAAAACATTGGGGGAAATGAAGAAATTGCTTATCACAAGCAATTTCTTCATTTTCCACAATGTTTTCCAAGCCCTTAAATGGCTTTATCTGGTGGGATGTCAATATTTGGAGTGGATTAAGAACAGAACAGAACAGAACAACTCTTTTATTCACCCAGGTACAAGTTTGTACAACATGGGGTTATAGCATACAAAGTACAACATGCAACAAATTTTCCGGGGAGGTGGGAGACAAAGAGAGAAACAAGGAGAAAGAGACAGATAGAGAGAGTGAGAGAAAGATAGAGAAGAAAGATGTTCAGAGAAAGTTATCGTTATAGGGGAGAGACTGGCTAACATCCAATATGCACCGGTAGATAACCGTTACAGGGCTTCCGCGTGCAAACGCATGTGTAACCCGTGTCGCGATCTTCTACGAAGGTCAATGTCTATTGTACTTTTATGCGAGATTGGATTATCTTTTTGAACATGTATTATGGATATTATATGCATAAGAAGTAAGTTTTGGGCTATTATCATGATTAAAACAGAGATTAACGCGTTAACATGTGGGGTAGAAGGTATTTGATTTTTTTCCTAAATAGCAGACGTTTGGGTTGTTCCAATTTTAATTTTAATGCAGACGACAAAATGGACGATATAACGGTTGAAATATGTGAATAATATAGGAAAAGAAAATATTGAGGCAAAAGGAGAAATACTGATTATCAGTTTTTCTTCTTTTGTCTCGATGTTTTCGCAAGCATTTCTTTTTATAAGGCACGACAAAACCAGGTTTTGTTTGGGATATGGTTAAATAAGAAATAAATAAGTAAATAAATCGTCTGGTGGCATTGTGGGAAATTTAAAATTTTGGACTGATCTATGTAGTACAAGTGCAGCGATCGAAGGGAGTAAATTTCGTTAGCGTATTAATAGAGCATTGATAACACCGCGGGAAGAGGAGAAATTGCTTGATATCAGCAATTTCTGCCCTTCTCTCGACATTCTCCTTCTCTTCTCAAAATAAGCTAACATATGAAGGCTAGCTAGTTGAATTTAGACATTATAATTCTCAGATACTTACACAGATGTTTTAAATTTTCAGCATCGTTAATTGTCAATAAATAGCGGAGTTCGCGTATATGATCGTTTTGTAAATTTAGATTTGACATGAAGATGGTTCGATGAGCCGATAAAGACTCACACTCAAACAAATAATGCATTTCAGACCCTATTTCGTCTTTTCTACATAACTGACAAATTCTATCGTGATATGGGATTGATTCATAGCGGCCGACTTCAACTGGTAATCTATGGTTTGAGGTTCGAAATTTAAATAAAGACAGCGCATCGAAATTGCTCAGGACTTTAAAATACGGTTCTAAATTATGCGAATCTTTAAAACTGTTATAAGTTCTACCCTTTTCTGATTCCCTCATCTGGGATGCCCAGGTTTGCTTATATTGGTCAATGTATGACTGCTTTATTGTCTTACTTAAATGCTTACTAGTGATATTATTTTGATGTAGCCAAAGATCAGGTCGGCCTGCACCGTTTAAGATATTTTTTATTTGATTTGTCCATTTGAAATTTTCCGTTAATATTATTTTGTAAAAGCTTGTGCCATAACCCAACCCGCCAAACCTTATCAAAGGCTTGGGAAAAATCTATAAAAGCGCAGTAAATTTTCTCTTTCTTTTTTCTAAGAATGTCTAAAATAGCATGTAAAGTGAAGAGATGATCAGATGTAGAATAACCACGACGAAATCCAGCTTGATTTTCGTTAAGGATGTTGCTAAGTTCAAGGTAGCTGGTTAACCTTTGGTTCAAAATAGACGTAAATAATTTGCCCAAGCAGCTCAGAATAGTTATCGGCCGATAGTTACCTGGGTCCGCTGGATTACCCTTATTTTTAAAGATAGGAACGATAACTCCTTCCAACCAAGACTTAGGGATATGGCCTGAATCTAAAATAGCATTGAATAAATTGTTGTATAGAGGACAGAATAGGTCTTTTGTACATTTTAAATATTCATTTCTTATTTGATCGACCGGACTAGACGCTTTGCCATTATTTAAATTTTGTATACATTTTAAAATTTCTTCATTTGTAATCGGGCTGTTTAATAGTTGATTTGGTTCTTGTATGTCATTTAAAAAGGCTGGTAAATTATCGTTTTCATCATCTGTTATGTCATTTGAATTAATTGTTTTAAAATAATCGTAAAATTCATTAATGCTTGGCGAGTTATTTTGTGCTTTTTTGGGTTTAATATTGTTCAAGAATTTCCAATACTGTTTTGGACTTTTTTCGCTAAGTCGCCTCAACTTTGAAACGTTGTTTTGTTTATCTTTTTTAATGTAAAAGTTCATTGTTTGTTTGTATTGTTTACTAGCAAGTCGAAGTCTAGTTTTATTATTATCATTTGGGTGATTTTTATAAGAATTTTTGGCATCGTGATAATTTTGTCTAGCGCGGTGACAAGTAGGACCGAACCACGGTTTATCATTAGTAGCCGATCTCTGGATTCTAGATTGGGATTTGCGCGGGAAAGTAGAATTTGCCGCGTCATGGAACAATGTTTGAATATCATTTGTTATGGATTCTATAGTTTGATTAATGTTTGCTGAACGCAGAATTGTCTCATTTAAAGAAATCAATTTTTCAGTATTTATATTATTCAAAAACTCGTTACTTAAATTACTATCCCATCCTAATAGGTTTGGATTAGATTTAACTTCTATATTTTGAAAATTTGATAAAGATAGCTTCAAATCCCAGGAAATAAGACAATGTCCATCGGAAAAAATGGAATCAGTTTCAATTATTTCGAAGTCCGAGAAATATTGCAAGCAATCGGCAGTTGAGAAAACATAATCTATGACTGTTCGGTCTCCGAAAGTAAAACGACCAACATTTTTATCTTGAAATAATCGACCGTTTAAGATAAAAAGATTATTATAGCGAAAGATTTCGATTATTCTAAAACCGTGCGTATTTGTTTTATGGTCACAGGTTAATCTCTCGAGCGGTATAGACAAATTCTCTAATTCTGTAAATTTTTGGAAAAAATCGTCTGCTATGTCCGTTAAGTCGAAGAATTCTTGTAAAAAATTATCGGGTTCAACATAATCTTTCATATTGCCAGTGCGAGCATTCGTATCTCCCGCCAGAGTAACAAATTTATATTGGCTACACATAGTGGTAACTTCTGAGTGAAAATCGGTAAGCATATCATTGTCGAAAAATCGCGAATTTTCAGGGGGCAGGTAAACCAGTATAAGGTTTTCACTAAGATTATGTAGAGTTTTATCGATGCTGATCCATAAAACATATTCTGATGCATTTTCTAGAACTGAGATAAAAGGCGCTATTTCATTGCGGACATAGATTCCAATGCCACCAGATTTCCTTTTATAGGATTGTTCTCTGTGCTTTGAAAAGAATGTAAAATGTTCAATTTCAACTAAGTCGGAACTGTCTAAATGAGTTTCTGAAACACAAAAAACATCGTATTTGTTCACAGTGTCTACAAAATCAGGATAATTTAGCTTCCTTTTTAGACCATTAACATTAAGGCTACCAAATTTCAAGTTCGTATGTTGATCATTTAAATAAGAGTCTGACCCCTGGGAATCCTATCTATGTTGGTGTGTAGTGGGTATAGGTGATCCGTCGTTGAAGAGCTGACCGTTAGTGTCCCATGGTCTCCTAAACTGGGAGTTAGGAGTATCAGGATCTACGCGGAACGAGCCAGACGGAGAACGACGACTAGGGGCCTGGTTTCGGGCCCCACGACGAGGGGATAGCGATTCCTTTCTCCTCGATGATTTCGGTTTGTCAGACTCTCTAGACGCACTACGCCCCTGCGTGACATCACTGCGCGCACGTGATTGTTGTGAGACCGTGGGAACATTTTTACTATTACTACTGTTTGTTTTGATAGTATTATCAATAGTCACTCGGTCTTGTTTCATAATGGGGACCCAATTGGGGAACATGTCCTTGATCACTTTGCCATCCATAATTAATTATGCCCCCTTTCGAAGAAAATGGGGGTATATTGTTTTGCAAGTGTCGGTCGGTCGGTCGGAAGGTCGGTCGGTCTGTCCGTAGACCAAACCTTGTCCGGAGCATAACTCGAAAAGTATTAAAGGTACAATCATGAAACTTCATAGGTGGATAGATCTCATTATGGAGAGGTGCAGTGCATAAGAACGGTAACTCTGCCGATCAAATTTTATGAGTTATTGCCCTTTGTTGATTTTATAACTTGATTCTTGTCCGGAGCATAACTCAAAAAGTATGTAAGGTAGAATCATGAAACTTTACAGGTGGATAGATCTCATTATGGAGAGGTGCAGTGCACAAGAACCGTAACTCTGCTGATAAAATTGTTTGAGTTATTGCCCTTTGTTGATTTTCAAACTTGATTCTTGTCCGGAGCATAACTCAAAAACTATGTAAGGTAGAATCATGAAACTTTACAGGTGAATAGATCTCAATATGGAGAGGTGCAGTGTACAAGAACCGTAACTCTGCCGATCATATTTTTGGAGTTATTGCCCTTTGTTGATTTTCAAACTTGATTCTTGTCCGGAGCATAACTCAAAAAGTATGTAAGGTAGAATCATGAAACTTTACAGGTGGATAGATCTCATTATGGAGAGGTGCAGTGCACAAGAACCGTAACTCTGCCGATCAAATTTTCTGAGTTATTGCCCTTTGTTGATTTAATAACTTGATTCTTGTCCGGAGCACAACTCGAAAAATATGTAAGGTAGAATCATGAAACTTGACAGGTGAATAGATCTCATTATGGAGCGGTGCAGTGCTTAAGAACCGTAACTCTGCCAATCAAATTCTTGGAGTTATTTCCCTTTGTTGATTTTTACTCTTAATTCTTACCCTTGCCTATATCTCATGTCCTTTTACACATACAGCCTTGATATCTCACACATAGATACCTCCTTTCAACATGGTTCACATTTAACCATGACCTTGAACCTTGTGACCTTGACCTTGGAGTTTGACATACTTTTAAAAAACTTAAACCTGGCCAATATATCATGTCCTTTTACACATACAGCCTTGATGTTTGACACATGGAAACCTGCGACCAAGACCTATCACATACGACTATGACCTTGGACCATGTGGCCTTGACCTTGGAGTTTGACCTACTTTTAAAAAAAAATAAACTGGGCCTATATCTTATGTGCTATTACACATACAGCCTTGGTATTTCACACATGGACACATCTTACCAAGACCTTTCACATTTGACCATGACCTTGGACCTTGTGACCTTGACCTTTGACTTTGACCTACTTTAAAAAAAAACTTTAACCTAGCCGATATATCATGTCCTTTTACACATACAGCCTTGATATTTGACACATGGACACCTACGACCAAGACCTTTCACATTTGACCATGACCTTGGACCATGTGACCTTGACCTCGATGTTTGACCTACTTCTATAATACATTAATCTGGCCTATATTTCATGTCATTTAACATATACAGCCTTGATATTTCACGCATGGTCACTTCCAACCAAGATATTTCACTTTTGACCATGACCTTGGACCTTGACCTTGGAGTTTGACCTACTTTTAAAAAACTTAAACTAGGCCTATATCTCATGTCCTGTTACCTATACAGTCTCAATATTTCACACATGGACACCTACTACCAAGACCTTTCACATTTGACCATAACCTTGGCCTGTGTGGCCTTGACCTTTGATTTTTACATACTTTTAGAAATCTTTAACATAGCCTTTATCTTATGTCCTATTACACCTACAGCCTTGATATTTCACACATAGACACCTCCTACCAAGACCTTTCACATTTGACCATGACCTTGAATATTGCAACCTTGACCTTGGAGTTTGACCTACTTTTAAAAAGACTTAAACCAAGCATATATATCATTTCCTTTTACACCAACAGCCTTGATAATTCACACATGGACACCTCCAACCAAGACCTTTCACATTTGACCATGACCTTGACCTTGGCATTTGGCCTACTTTTAAAAACTTTATTTTACTTTTACATATACAGCTTTGATATTTCACACATAGACACCTCCTACTAAGACCTTTCATATTTGACCATGACCTTGGACCTTGTTAACTTGACCTTGGACTTTGACCTACATCAAATGTAGGCCCTTGAGGGGGCATATATGTTTTACAAACATCTCTTGTTTTGCTGGATACACAATGCTAACTCGGCTGTCGGGATTGTCGCTACGTAGCTGCTTGCATTGTGGCCATAGCTGTCGCCGAGCAGATTCTATTTCAGGCGGAAAATCTCGGTTGATAGAATATGACGTCCCTTTCAACTTTCTAGCGTTATTTATGACATATTCAGTGTCACGTGAGTCCAAGAAATAGACGATAACGGGTCTAGTATAGCCCCTCTTGTACTTGCCTAGTCTGTGGGCTCTAGGCATAGCGGGGCACGGGCTAATGTCAAGATGTTCGGCAAGAAATCTGGACACAGTATCATGACAATTTTCATCACGGGATTCTGCTATGCCACTAATAATGATGTTATTACGCCTGCTGCGGGCCTCTATATCAATGGATTTATATTCAAGAAGGGTCAGTCTTTCATCGTGGTTGATAACTTGATTGTACATGGCCTTTACAGTTGTTTGGAGCTCCAGACAACGATCAAACTTTTGGTTTATTTGCTGACAGATCTGGTAATATGATGGTCTGAATTCAGTGTTTATTTTTAATTTTGGGAAAAGGGGGTCAGGGCCCATAGGTGGGGGAAATTTGCGTGCGAATGCTGAAAAAGGGGAAATTTCAATACATGTTTGTATTCTCAAATACAGGGTTATAAATGCATTTAACTTGCTTGTATATCATAATGGGGCATTCAAACAACCATTGAAACTGTTAGAGATGCCTAGAATCTTAACATAATTTGGATTTTTCTTTGCAACAAAAAATCTAGTTCCAGGAGGGGAAAATTTATCTGAAATGGGGGAAAAATGTATATTCCTCAGAGAGGGGAAAGGGGCCCAATAACGACCGTTTTTTTAAGAAAAAAAATCACTGGAATTTGGAATGATATAAAGGCTCTTTTCCATATCCCGGCTGAATTCCTCACATCCAGTCATTTAAATATAATTGTACTAAACTGTAAAGCAACAAACTTGCCAACTGTTTCTTGTTTCCTTTCATGAACAGAATGCAGTGACTCATGGATGTGTGACTAGTATAATAGTATTTTAGCCTATGTTATTAGTCCCCTACCGGTGTTCACACCGGAGGGGACTATAGGTTTGCCCTCCGTCTGTCCGTCCGTCTGTCTGTCTGTCCGTCCGTCTGTCCGCTCAAATCTGGATCCCGCGATAACTTAATAACTAAGCAAGCGTTTTTGATGAAAGTTGGTATATGACTAGATGGCAATGTGTAGATTATGCACATCATTTTATTTTTGTTTTTCGACTTAAATTGAGGTTGCTATGGTTACAGAAATAGTGAAAATATGGCCAAAAATGGGATCCTGCGATAAGATAATAACTAAGCAAGCTAGTTTGATGAGACTTGGTATATGACTATATGGCAATGTGTAGATTATGCACATCCTTTATTTTTGTTTTTAGACTAAAATTGTTGTTGCTATGGTTACGGAAATAGTGAAAATATGGCAAAAAATATTGGATCCTGCGATAAGTTAATAAGTAAGCAAGCTAATTTGATGAGACTTGGTATATGACTAGATGGCAATGTGTAGATTATGCACATCATTTTATCTTTGTTCTTTGACGAAAAGTGCGGTTGCTATGGTAACGGAAATAGTGAAAATATGGCAAAAAATGGATCCTGCAATAACTTAATAACTAAGCAAGCTAACTTGATGAAACCTGTTTTAAAATGTAAAAAAAATTATAAGCCATGTTAGTCAGGGTGGTGATGCAGCAGTATTAATCACCTCCAGTTGGGCATAACATTTCATATGTTTGACAATTATTTTGATGACCTGTTCATCTTAATCTATTATTGATTACCATATTGAGTCAATGTGAAGCCGGTAGGGGACTTTATGTGTTGCATACAACACCAGATACTTGTTTACATATTAAATAGGGTAGGGTCACGCAGTTATTCTTACGAAATTGAAAATTGAAAAAGATATATTGTGACATGTCACTGTAAGTCATTTGCATCAATACTTTTCGAGCCATATTGTACACAATTATATTTTCACGAACATCAACTTTGTAGTGTGCCTCTCTTTTCAAAATGAAATGGTCTAGCATTGTGTTGTATATATGAAAAGGTGAAGCATCTAATTGTTATTCTAGCATTATTTGTTTTAAACAATTTCTAAAATTTAGAATCTAAATAGCCTTACAGGCATTTGAAAATAATGTATTTGATTGTTTTGTTAATTTTCAGAACACCAAAATAAGTTAGGTGAGATGATAAATGAATTATCAACAGCCCTGACTGGAGTTAAACATGAACAAGAGTATATGGAAGTTAGAGAAAGAATTCATAGAGCAAGTAAGTATCGTTTTATACCTATGTCATGCTGAAGTATTTACAAACAGATACAAAATTAAATGTAGTCTTAACCCTTTCCCAAACGACAAAATTTTGGGGTGATCCACTTCAAAAACTGCCGCAAATGACAAAATGGTTGTTATAAAAGCTATGATTTGTGTATAATATGGCACAGAAAATATTGAGACAAAAGGAGAAACTGCTGGTTATCAGCAGTTTCTTCTTTTGTTTCAATGTTTTCCCAAGCCTGTTCTATTGGGGACGTCAAAACAAGGTCTTGTTTGGGAAAGGGTTAACAGTAAACTTTATACCTATGTCATGCTGAAGTATTTACAAACAGATACAAAATTAAATGTAGTCTTAACCCTTTGCCAAACAAGACCTGGTCTTGACGTCCCTAAAAGAATAGGCATGGGAAAATATTGGGACAAAAGAAGAAACTGCTGATAACCAGCAGTTTCTCCTTTTGCCTCAATATTTTCTATGCTATATTTTACATGAATCCAATGGTTTTCAATTTTAATTTTGCTGTCTGCATTATCTTTCAATTTGGAGCACCCTGAAATTTTGCTGTTTGGGAAAGGGTTAAATAACGTCAGACAAATAGATAATTAACATTAAGGTCAGACTGCATGTACAGAACAATCTTTTTGTAAAGTTGTCTTAAAGTCTTCTCAATTTAGGTAACGATAAGTGATATTTAAATACCCCATGCATCAATATATTGGGACATGGCATATATTCATCACTTTTCAACAAAAATCTCGTAACTGCAGCTTTAAACAAGCTGCAGTCACATGTATTCTGGTGAAAAGCGACATTATTATACCCCCCTGGCCACAACGAAGTTATGGGGGGGTATACTGGAATCAGGTTGTCCGTCCGTCTGTCCGTCCGTCCGTGGACATAATCCTGTGTCCTCTTCTCCTCCCACAGTTTTCGACCAATTTTTCTGAAATTTTATCAGGATGTTTCCTATCATATGAAGTTGTGCACCTGCAATTTTCATCTTGATCTAGTCATTAGTTTTAGAGTTATGCCACTTTGAAGTTTTTAAGGGGGGGGGGTGGACATAATCTTGTGTCCTCTTCTCCTCCCACAGTTTTTGACCAATTTTGCTGAAATTTAGCAGGATGCTTCCTATCATATGAAGTTGTGCACCTGCCATTTTCATCTTGATCCAGTCTTTAGTTTTAGAGTTATGCCACTTTGAAATTTTTAATTGGGGGGGGGAGTAGTCAAAATTTACAATTTAGTTTCTGTGTTCTAACTCGAGAACCGTGTGACCTAGGATCATGAAACTTTACACAGTTGTTGCCCATGACCCAATGAGGTGCCTTGTTGTTTTGGGGTCACGAAGGTCAAAGGTCAAGGTCACAGTTTGACTTTGTTTAAAATCCATTTCTATGCTCTAAGTCAAGAACCTTTTGACTGATAGCACTTTTTCAGTGACAAGGCCCTAGTGCGACAGTTCTAGTATTTTTTGCCATGTCTTTCAACAAATAGTTAAAACCTTTAACCATACATTTTGGACATTGAGGTGATGAAAGGATCAATCCTCTAATAACAAGTATTAGAATGTTTATATTGTCAAGTTTTACTTCATCAAGCAAATAATTTGAAACCAAAATGAATTTAAAGAGTTTGCAATGACACTGTCATTTCACTAGTATATTTTGATTCCGTGTAAAATTCCATCCATTGTCTGGATGTCTCGGTGAGTATTAAGTTTTCCCAACACATCATATATTCTGTATATTTTCAGTAAATGATAACACAAACTCGCGGGTGGTGCTGTGGTCATTCTTCGAAGCTCTGGTATTGTGTGCTATGACATTAGGACAAGTGTACTACCTGAAGAGATTTTTTGAAGTTCGACGAGTCGTATAACCAAGAGGGAGTAGTAGACTTTATTTTAGATATTCAAATTTACAAGCTGAGGGGGGGAGTAAAAACATTTCTCTGCTTTTCATGGAAAACCATGTACCTGCAGCTTATAACAAGCTGCAGTTACGAGGTTTTCGAAGAAAAGCCATGATTTGTGCTTTGATACATAAAAGGGGCACTTGTAGTATTCAGGAATACCATGTTTCAAGATCAGCCTTCACCTAAATGCAGTCTGATTAAGATCTGTGATGTTCTCCGATCTCTTATAATTAGTACAAGTCATGTAGGAACTATTAGAGAACAATTGTTAGTGATCTTGATCAGACTGTGTGTATATGCAAGCTGATGTTGATCCATTCTCAAACGCTATAAGGGCCCCTTTTTTCCAGAAGAGATCACAGCTCATTTTCTTGTCAAGAGCTTGATAAAAATAAATTGAAACTGCAAAGCTACAGATTAGAATGGTTTAACCCTTTTTCAAATGGCACAATTTTAGAATGATCCATTTTAAAACCTGCCACAAATGACAAAATAAAAGTTAGAATTTGTGTAACATACGGCATAGAAAATATTGAGACAAAAGGAGAAACTGCTGGTTATCAGCAGTTTCTTCTTTTGTTTCAATGTTTTCCCAAGCCTTTTCTATTAGGGACATCAAAACCAGGTCTTGTTCGGGAAAAGGTTAAGAATGGTTTCACCCTCTCTTATCTGTTGCTTTGGGTAAGTGCATAATTATGAATGTATGTGCACTTACATTAGTTTTTGCAAAGTCCTCAAAGTGAATATATCCAAATATGTTGTATGTATACTTTGATTTACCTGTAATATGCTTCTACAACAAGTTTGTACAATCCAACACTTCTGCACCACTTTTGAATTTGGATCAGTCAATAATTTGCTGGTGAGAAAGGTTTAGCCCTTACCAAACAAGTCCTAATTTTGATGTCCCTTACAGAAAATGCTTTGGAAAATATTGAGGCAAATAGAAGAAAATGCTGATGACCAGCAATTTTCCTTTGCCATAGCATTTTTCAGGGATAATTCTGGCTCTGAAATTGATTGAGAGAAAATGTCTCATTTAGCCAGCACTTGTGAGAGAAAATGAATTTTCAGTGAGAGATTTCACTATATTTCTTACTATTTAACATTTTTCTGGGAGAATTTCTCCCTTTGAGCAAATTTGAGTGAGATTTCTGGCAGAAAAATGAGAGAATTTGCACAAATCTCGCCCCAAAATTATCCCTGATTTTTGTGCTACATTGTAAATAAAACCATTGTTTATCAGCATCCATTTTGTCATCTGCAGCAGCTTTCAAATTGGAGCTATCTAAAATGATGCCATTTGATAAAGGTTTGAATGAGGAATCTTTATGTAAATTTGTTATGAGTGAATATATGAGAAAATGAGTGCTGTACTATAAGCCTCTCTTACAACCCGTCGTGCATCTTTTAAAATCGTACGTTTTTAAACGCTGCAAAATCGCACGATTTATAAAGACGCACGACGGGTTGTAAGAGCGCCTCATAACAATTGTCCGGTCAATTCTTTGCTGCGTGCAGTCTGCGTCGTGATTGCGTCCACAAAAATCGTACGTTGCACGCGCGTGCATCGCACGACTAAAGACGCAGACCGCACGCAGACCGCACGCAGGAGCACGTACGACCGGTTGTAAGAGAGGCTATAACTAAGTATTTATTTGCATTGCCATATAGATGAATTTTAGTTTGTAAGTATGTCAGCTCATAATTGACCAAACGGCGACTGTCAATCAAAAACATCGATTAGCCAATGGACGATCAGAAAAATGCCATGCCCCAATTGTTGCACGTGTTATTGTATGATTTATCGAATGACAATCAAAACAATCCACATGCCAATGGCAAAGAATTTTGTGCTAACAATACACTGGTTTTACCATTATGTTTTGATAAACCGTCGGTGTTGTTATAAAATTTCGTAACTACGGCTTAAATCAAGCCGTAGTTACGAGATTTTATAACAACTCCTACGAAATACTATTTTGTTTGTCCCAATTTACGTCACGATTAACTGCATAAAATCGTTCCCTATTAACGATCACATTCCCATTGTTTGTCTTAAATTCTATGTTGGGCGGAGCGATCTGACGATTGGCGTTTGGTCAATTGCAGTTATGAGGAGTCTAAGATAGCTTTTCACTAGGGAACCCCAGTTTTCCTGATTATTGAAATTTAGCAAAAAGCATTTTTGACATCTTTATTCCTTTGGTCGGTGATCAAAAGCAACTGTGTAACAATAAAACAATGTTAAGGTATTCCATCCATCATTAGATACTAAACAGCTTGTGCAACTGTGAGCGTCATCAATGACAATGGAAAATGTCAATGGTATACCCTTGTCAATTGACCAAACGCCAATCGACAGATCGCTCCGCCCAACATAGAATTTAAGACAAACAATAGGGATGTGATCGTTAATACGGAACGATTTTATCCAGATAATCGTGACCTAAATTCGGACAAAAACAAAATAATATTTCGTAGGTGTTGTTATAAAATCTTGTAACTACGGCTTGATTTAAGCCGTAGTTACGAGATTTTATAGCAACACCAACGGTTTATCAAAACATAACGGTAAACCTAGTCTATTGTTAGCACAAAATTCTTTGCCATTGGCATGTCGATTGTTTTGATTGTCAGTCGATAAATCGATACAATAAAACGTGCAACGAAGAACAATTGGGGCATGACATTTTTCTGATTGTCCATTGGCTAATCGATGTATTTGATTGACAGTCTGCGTTTGGTCAATTTCCGGGCGTCATCTGTGGCAACGGAAATTTGATCTTTGAAATTTGAAATTTGTAGTTGATGACACCCGATATAAATCCAAGTGTTTCATATCTAATGATGGATGGAATACATTAACCCTTTCCCAAACAAGACCTGGTTTTGACGTCCCTCGTAGAAAAGGCTTGAGAAAACAATGAAACAAAAGAATAAACTGCTGATAACCAGCAGTTTCTCCTTTTGTCTCAATATTTTCTGTGACATATTTTACACAAATCCTATCTTTAATTACATCCATTTTGTCATTTGTGGCAATTTTTTAAGTGGATCACCCTAAAATTTTGTCGTTTGGGAAAGGGTTAATTTGATTAACCTGTCTGTGAAGTTTGGTTACCATACAATATTATACCAAGTCAACTACTATTTTGGTGTAATTTGTTGTTGAATTCTTTGCTTATGTGAAAATGTGATTTTATCTATAAAAGTCATGTGGTGAATGAATACTGATCTGATTTGAAAGCATATTTTTGGAATGATCATATGTGTAGTTTTGCTCAATTTATTCGAGTAAGTGTATAACATGAATGTGAAAGTGTATAAGACAAGTTGATGAATGTGTATACATGTTTTCTCATTGTTTTAGTCCTTCAGTTTTGCAAAATTGTATTTTTTCTTTTTCAAACCATGGAGATATATTCTAAATATAAATTGAAGGAATTTTTTTGACATTGAAACCTTTATTTGTCTCACAGAGATGAAAATAAAGATCTTATTGTTGGTGAATGTCAGAAACACATGACTGGCTTAATCAACTATTCATTGGTCGATTAATGATTGACTTCGATAGTCAACAAATGAATCATAAGCATAATTTAGGAATTAGGGCTGAAGCGGTAACACAACTTGTACCTGATGATTACCCGCAGCAATACACAAATACAAATTTGGGATTACAGTATAGGAGCAATTAATGCACCATTAGAAACATGCAGACAAATTGACTCGGCAGAGTCAACTCGTCTGCAGGTTTCTTTTCGTGGATTTCCTTGTTTCCAATTGAGTAACAAATTTGTACCTGTGTACTGGCAAGTATGCATCCTCTCTGTGGGTACTCATTTCAGCCCTCTTCGGAATAGAAGCATGTGTAGGATGATTTGATTCAGATTGTGGAAAAAAAGTTTAGTTTTTGTGAATAACTTACTACCTATTTGTCACCAAAGTGTTTCTTATGTCATGATATCATTGTAATGTACATAATGATACAGAATTGATTTTGTTAGTTTATCTTGTATTCCACTTTTTTCCAAACAAGAACTAGTTTTGACATACCAAAATTTAATAGAAAAGACTTGGGAAATCAATGAGGCAAAAGGAGGAAGTTAGGATGGGAAAACAGTGAGGCAAAAGGAAGACGTTAAGATTATCAGCATTTACTCCTTTTGCCTTGATGTTTTCGTTGCTATATTGCCCTTAATTTTTTCATTATCAAAACCCATTTTGTCCTTTGCAGCTGCTTTTAAATTAGACCTGTCTAAATTTCGTTGTTTGTATGTTGTATCTGCAAATGCTTTCATTTCTAAAATGTTTATATTTACTGAAATGTATTTACAGCAAAGGCAATAAATGAAAATTTGAAAAAGACCTTTTTGCCACAGCGCTTATTCATGATTGAAGCTGTCATTTTAAAACAATAAATGAGAAAAAATATGCTTGTTATTGCATTGTCTACATATGTTTTTCTTATGTTGCATCTGAATCTGTTTAACTTAATCTAGGGGTTTGGAATTAGAAACCAGGCTTGGACAATATCCTTTCTGACATTTGACAAAGGTTGTTTGTCTCTTACCAATGGATGGGAGTCATCTACGCGAGAGAGTAGTTGGAGGCTTGGATTGAATATTGTGGTACATGAAGTACTAGTGAGAGATTCAAGGAATCCATGGTTAGTTGCTCCAGCCAGGCAATATGCCCATAGCAGTTGATGAAAGATGCGTTAAACCCCAATCAATCATTAATCAATCGATTAATAAATCAATCAATCTTTCGTAGCTGTCCCCTTATAGATATATGAGGAGTATATTGCTTTTGCCATGTCTGTCAATTAGCCTGGGCCGTTGAAGTGTTCCAGTAAAAGTTGTCGCAAAAGACAAAATGGATGTTGATGACGAAAAGAATGTTTACAATACTGCAGAAAAAATATTGTCTCTGTTTCCTGAGCTTTTTGTAATGAGAACATCATTACTACAGCTTATTTGGAAAAGGGTTAATTGAGTGGCAGATCATACAATTTGTGATCTCGGGATTATGGGTTTAATCTTTGGCCAAACAAGGCTAACTTGCTGACTTTTGAACAGGTCTTGATATTGAGGACATATGAAACAATCAGGAAAAAGAAAAAAATGCTAGTGACAGTTTTCTCCTTTTCCTCCATATTTTCTTTTCCATCAAATACTAATATTATGCTTTAACTTGTATGAATTTTGCAATTCTTCAGCAACAACTTCCAACATTTGGACTAGTCTTAAATTTTGTCAATGCCTACGTTGGTCACATTTTTCTCCTGTTGGCGTCAGCTATATGGATGTTAAATCTTCCACATCAAGTCCCAATATAAATGTGACCGGTCTCGCTAAAAGGGACCTTATCCTAGAGTGAAAAATATCGACCCTAGTCTGTCTGCGCAGTCCGCGCAGCCAGACTAGGGTCGACACTTTCCTCTTTTATGTAATTTTCTAAATCCGGAAAGTTTTCTCTATCTTACTATATGTTCATTTTTTGCATACATGATCTGGTTAACCTGTGCCGGGTCAGACAAGTTTGTTAAAATTTGGATTTTGGAGTTCGGGTAAGGTCCCTTTTAGCGTGACGGGTCACAAATGTTCAATCCAAGGCCACAGCAAGCATCCTGTCTGACATTAAAATTTTGTCCCCCACCAATAGTTAGACAGTCATAAAACTATTTGGGTGAGAAGCTGGAGGCTCCAAAAGGATGTGGTAGAATTGGAAAGAGAAACAACTGGAATATATGGTTAGGTGCTTCAGCGCTCAATAAACCCTTTCCCAAATGGCAAAATTTAACACATTGATGCCAAACAGGACAAATGCTTTGGAAAACAATGTTGAAAATGAAGAAATTGCTTGTGACAAGCAATTTCTCCGTTTTCCACAAAGTTTTCTATAAACCAAAATGGAAAGATTTTTAATATTTCATCAACCTGAAATTGTTGTCTGCAACACCTTTCAAATTGAAACCATCCTAAAGTGTGTCGTTTGGCAATGGCTTAAGTAAGGGTCACCCAAATTGAAAGCTGCTGCAGATGACAAAATAATTGATGATAAGAATTAAATGTGTATACTATATAGCAAAGAAAATAATGAGACAAAAGGAGAAAATTATAATGATTTATCAGTATTTTCTTCTTTTGCCTGAAAGTTTTTACAAGCCTTCTTCATAGGGGATGTTGGAACCAGGCCCCGGTTTCTCGAAAAAACTTAAGTATATGTTCATGAGAATAATGCTCAACTTCAAAGGGATACTCTTCAACGTTGAAGGGTATTCGATTGAAGTTCATGTGGATTTCGTGCGATTTGAGCAGGGTGCTCAGATTTGAGCATGAGAACGTACTTAAGTTTTTTCGAGAAACCGGGGCCAGGTCTTGTTTGGAAAAGAGTTCTACAAATGTATAGACCAATCCGTTCCCAAGCAAGACTTGGTTTTGAAAATGCTTTGGAAAACATTGAGGCAAATGGGGCATTTTCTCCTGTGACAAGCAATTTCTTCATTTCCCACAATATTTTCCATACAAAATGATTAAAAATTGTACTTTTTCATTTACTTTTAGTTGTTGTCTGCAACATCTTTGAATTTGGACAAGTGGAAATTTTGTTGTTTGGTAATGGGTTAACATCCATCTTTTCATCTGCAACAGTTTTCAATATACCGGTAGAACAGTTCTAATTCAAAGATGGCAAGATGTAAACTCATACAATTTTCGGTGACAGACAAAAAAAGATAAAAGGTGACATGTCTAGAACCATAAATCTGTAAATATTAGTGATGTCTATGGTTCAGAGTCACTCAATAGCAATTTTTTCTTCACTATCCAACCATGTGGCCATTTTTAGCTCCACTGGCCGAAGGCCAGCGGGCTATTGTCATGGCGTTGTGTCCGTCGTGCGTCCGTGCGTCCGTGCGTCCGTCCGTCCGTTAACTTTTTCTTTAAACATCTTCTCCTCTTATACCAGTGGGCCAATTTTGACCAAACTTGGCAGGAATGTTCCTTGGGTGACCTTTCTCAAAACTTGTTCGTGAATTTTTGATTCGTCAAAAAATGTGGGCGTTGCAGGGCGGGGCTTATCAGACTTAGAGAAATCATAAGAAAATTCTTTAAAAATCAACCATTGGGCCAATTTGAACCAAACCTGGCAGGAATGTGCCTTGAGTCATTCTTTTCAAAATTTGGTCACAAATGTTTACATTTGTCAAAAAATGTGGCCGTGGCAGGGAGAAAGGGGCTTATCAGACTTGGAGAAATCATAAGAAAATTCTTTAAAAATCAACCATAGGGCCAATTTGAACCAGACTTTGCAGGAATGTTCTTTGAGTCTCACTTTTCAAAATTTGTTCACAAATTTTTACATTTGTCAAAAAATGTGGCCGTGGCAGGGAGGAAGGGGCTTATCAGACTTGGAGAAATCATAAGAAAATTCTTAAAGAATCAACCAGTGTGCCCAATTGAACCAAACTTTGCATGAATGTGCCTTTAGTCGTTCTTTTTAAAATTTGTTCACAAATTTTTATATTTGTCAAAAAAATGTGGCCGTGGCAGGGAGAAAGGGGCTTATCAGACTAGAGAAATCATAAGAAAATTCTTTAAAAATCAACCATAAGGCCAATTTGAACCAGACTTTGCAAGAATGTTCTTTGAGTCTCTCTTCAAATTCTTATTCACAAATATCAAGATTTGGCTGCCGCTGTGTAAGGCTTACAAGAAATCATGGGATAATTCTTCCACTTTAACCAGTGGAGCGATTCAGGCCCTCCTGGGCCTCTTGTTATGGGTTGGGTTAAATTTGTGAGCTGATGAGCTCCAAGTTTGATCCCCGAAGTGAAGGTTTATGTTAAACATTTCTTTGAATTAATCATACAGCGCAAAGGCGGTTGTATATTCCGAAATCAAGAGATATGAATACAAGCTAGCTTTCATTTTAATGAAGGTGCGGATTTGGTGCAGTGGTAACAAGCTAGACACGGGTCGCAGGTTCGATCCCCCGCCTCTCCAGTCTTTCGGACGAGACTTTAAACCAAGATCTTGTCGCCGTATGACCTCAGCAGTTGAGTGGGACGTAAAACTCCCATATATATCCAAAATTATTCTAATGTAAATAAATTTTAAACCAAACAAAGTGCATAGATCTACTAAACATTGGGTGAAAGGTAGAAATTGTTGGTTAACAGAAAGTTATCCCTTTCTTAATAGATAATCTTTAGGAAAGTCAAAACCAGGGTTTATTTAGGGAAATACATAAAAAATATGATATTCCTGTATCTTTTTTTTTTGCTAGGATTCCAGACTAATTTAGTTTGTGTAGAAATTATGAACAGGTTATTCTCACGTAGGGATTGGTCAGGCGCTTTTGACAGATAGTGGGAAAGTCGATGAAAATACGGCCTTGTTGTGTTTAGGATTCTCGATGGATCCTTTCCCGGTACGGAGTATGGAAGAAGAGATCATAACGGACATAACAGTAACAGATGTGTACGATCAGGCAGCAGGAATCGGCAAGGAATTCGAGAAATTAATCGAAAGTTACGGCGTTGAATCCGTCACGGATTTGATGCCCAAAGTGATTCGGGCTTTAGAACAATTAGAAGCTCTTGCAGGAAAATACGAAAAAGAAAGCAGTGAAATATCAGACTTAAGACATGCTGTTGATAAGTTAGAAACAGAGAAAGCAGACAAGAATCAAGAGCGGGCGAGATTTGAAGAGGTAAATTTTCACACATTTTCAGATGACGTGAAGCAGACGACTCAGTCACTCACTTATCAGTCATTTAATACCAGGGTCAATGGAATTGACCACAGCTTACGATATTGTGGGCACCCTTGAATTGAACGATTTTGTTACTTTGTGTGTTCACTGTTTGGGTTTCTGTACCAAGTCTCGTTTTAAGCTCCTTCCGGCTATCGGATTTCTCGGTAGTCTTTTTGCTGACCTTTATCCAAGAAGTTGAGATTGAAAATTGGTTAAGTGTATACTCTCCTATCATTATCTCGTGGCAACCTTAATCTCGTGTTAACTAATTTTTTTTGAGAATGAAAGAAAAATTAAATATCCACCTTAATATGAAATTGCAACTATATTTTCCCGTTCAAAGTCAAAGTAGTTTGCCTACTTATCTCGAAATCAAGTCAAATTATGTCCGAATCCATGCCACGTGATGTGTAAAGGCAATTCCACAAATAAATTTTCGTATTCTCGTTTCTTTTTTCTTTTTAAACAATCAATTAAACAAATCCAAAAACGGAATACTGTATCAAATAATTCTAAAATGAAAATTGTTTTGGTTTCTTTAAACCCAACTCATTCTCTTGGTACGGATTCGCCACTTTACAGACTTCCCGAAACTCAACAGCCTCCTGTCAGACATTTGGTCTGACTGGACAGAATTTTCTGTCAGACCTCAGGTCATTCAGTCAGACCAAAGATTTTTCGTGATTTTTTTTTACTATTTGATAATTTAATTTTTTGCATTTGGGAGAGAATTAAAGTCTTTATCCTTATATCATCCTATTGATAGATAATATTTAAAATCAGACTGTTCCATAATTTGAAAATGTGGAGTAAAGTAGGTCTAGGTTCTAAATCCTACTTTCAGTTTCACCCATTTCTGGCTTGGAAAGCTACATAGATCTAATTGAAAAAGGATAAATTATTGTTTTATCCATTTTCATGTTAGCTTAGCTATCATAATCAAACATATAGAATTGCATCTTTTCTTCAGAGTGAAATCTGTTAAATTTGGACCGGTAAAAACAAATCAACTCTAAATTTATTATGAGAACAAAAAGAAAGAATTGTTGTGATATATTAGTAAAGGGTAAAAAAGGTTAAACAATGCAGAGGCGATGAACCGTTACGTAACCCCACGAGACTGAGAAAATCAATAATGCCAGTATGTAAAACAGCCTTTACTACATACCAAATATAATTACGTTAGAGGGTTTTAACACCGACATTGTAAAGTCTAATTGTTATGCTGAAAGATTACACAGGTCGCGTGTTTTATGATGTCTGCCTGGAAGTTTTTAATTGATACTTATAAACAATTAGCAGTTGCTAATTATCGGATTATTGTTAAAAGTAAGATATGTTTTACTCTACTCTTCATTATATTCATAAGGTCCCAAATTTTGGCCTTTTCCACGGCGATTTTCCAGGCTACCTACCTAGACTTCGCTTTGATCAACAACTTGTTGAACAAGTTAGGCGAAATCTGAGCCTTGAATTACAAGAAATGTAGAAGTACAATTTCGAATTTTAGACTGCATACTGTGCTATAAATACGCTTGATATTATAATTAGTGATGGGAAAACCCATCTGCATTTAAAACCATGAGAAACTTATCATATTTAGAGGAAATTTCTGGGCCTACGAATTACGAATTTCAATCGGACCTTGTTCTCTGTATTTTATGCCGGACATTTAGGGCCGACGAGGTAAGAAATTCAATCAGACCTAGCCAATTTTTGCCGGTCAGGTCCGTAGGTCCGACGGAGTTTCGGAAAGTCTGACTTTACATAAACTTTTTAGGTTACCACGAGATAATGACGTCACTGTTTTACGACGGCCGCTTCCACCCTCCTTGTAAACAAGGATTAATTTCATCAAATATTAAATATTTTCAGCAAAACGATTAAACTTTATAGAAAGAACATTTGATAAGGTAATTAGAATTTCATATATTTAAGACCACATAACGCATGTATTGATTTGTTACAAAACTAAATTGTTTGTACCACGAGTTTAGGGGTTGGCAGCCTACATTGCAATCGTTATTTGAAGCTCCGTAATCAAAAAATATTCCGGTTCAGTGAACCAGTCAACTTTTTAGCTCACCTGAGCACGAAGTGCTCAAGGTGAGCTATTGTGGTCACTTTTTGTCCGTCGTCCGTCTGTCTGTCCGTCCACAATTTCGTGTTTACACTCTAGCATCTACAAATATAAGCCAATCTTGACCAAACTTGGTCAAAACATGTATGGCCATAAGATATCGGATGAGTTCGATTATGGGTCAGATCGAACTAGAAATGCAGGAGTTATCTGCCCTTGAATGCGAAAAATAATTAGTTTTGACATTGTTTACACTATAGCATCTACAATTATTGATCAATCAAGACAAATCTTGGACATAACATTGCAGACCATAAGAGTTCGGATGAGTTCGATTTTCAGTCTGATCTGACCAGAAAGACGAGAGTTACGTGCCCTTGAATTTGACAAAATTGCCATTTTCGGCTGTTTTGGACCTTGTTTACACTCTAGAATCTACAATTAATCATCAATCAAGACAAAACTTTGACACAATGTTTGGGACCATGAGATCTTGGATGAGTATGATTTTCAGTCTGATCTGATTAGAAAGTCGAGAGTTACTTGCCCTTGAATTTGACAAAATTGTCATTTTTGGCTGTTTTCGACGATGTTTACACTCTAGAATCTACAGTTATTGACCAATCAATCCAAAACTTGGACACATTATTAGGGATCATAAGATCTGGGATGAGTTTGATTTTCAGTCTTATCTGATCAGAAAGTTTAGAGTTATGAGCCCTTGAATTTGACAAAATTGCCATTTTTGACTGTTTTCGACCTTATTTACACTCTAGAATCTACAATTTTTGACCAATCAAGACAAATCTTGGACACAAGATTGGAGACCATAAGATCTCAGATGAGTTTGACTTTCAGTCTGATCTGACCAGAAAAATGAGAGTTATGTGCCCTTGAATTTGATAAAATTGCCAATTTTGGCTGTTTTTGACATTGTTTACACTATAATCTACTATTATTTATCAATTAAGACAAAACTTGAACACAATGTTTGAGACCATAGGATCTTGGATAAGTTTGATTTTCAGTCCGATCTGATCAAAAAGTGGAGAGTTATGTGCCCTTGACTTTGATCAAATTGCCGTTTTCGGCTGCTTTAGGACTTGTTTACACTCTAGAATCTAAAATTATTGACCAATCAAGACAAATCTTGGACACAATGTTGGATATCACAAGATCTCAGTCTCGGATGAGTTTGATTTTCAGCCTGATCTGACTAGTAGAAAGTCGAGAGTTATGTGCCCTTGAATTTCACAAAATTGCTGTTTTCGGCTGTTTTCGACCTTGTTTATACTCCAGAATCTACAATTATTTATCAAACAAGACAAATCTTGGACACGATGTTGGGCACGATGAAATCTTGGATGAGTTTGATTTTCACAATGTTATTGACCATAAGTTCGTTTTCAGTCTTAAAGTCATAAATATTTTTTTAAATTGAAGAAAAGTGTTGCTTATATAATTTTGGTTCAGGTGAGCGATATAGGACCATCATGGTCCTCTTGTTTATTTGTTACGCCATAAAACTAGCCGATATGTTGTCACGTCGTTGAAGTTCCTGCACGTTAACAGAACGTCAAGTGACGTTACTTTTGCAGGTCCTTTTGCAAACAAATCGGTACTGCTTTTTCGGCAGGACTTACATCACTAAACAATCTTGAATTCAAAATCTATCTATCTATCTTTGTATTCTGCTGCACACCCTCATGGGTAATTTTGAGCAGTTGCATGTCTGTGCCTGGTTAAAAAGAGTGAGAAAAAGTAAAAGAAATAAAAGATAATAATGATATGAATGAAAAGTGGATGAAAAATGTTAAAAGAGGGGTGAAAAGATAAAATGATAAAAACACACAGATGCAATGCTTACTGTTTATGGTGAGGCATGGTACTGACA
This sequence comes from Fragum sueziense, assembly GCA_963680895.1. Classification (NCBI taxonomy): domain Eukaryota; kingdom Metazoa; phylum Mollusca; class Bivalvia; order Cardiida; family Cardiidae; genus Fragum; species Fragum sueziense. The sequence continues at coordinate 44,162,064 of OY804603.1, forward strand.
GAAGACATAAAGTGGTTCAGGTCTCCTGCCAGTACATCATCTGGTGGCAGAGAATTCCATTGCACAATGGTAGCAGGAAAGAAAGAATATTTATTTCAGGG